>CM051033.1:40845315-41280315 GCA_027627225.1 Congeria kusceri
CGAGGGGTCACATGGTTTATACAGACTTAAATAGCAAAATGACTTTAAAAATATTTACCTGAAACCGCAAGACCCAGAGGTTTGTTCAAGATTGTTGGGATAAAAATAAGCCACGCCTCGGGGATGCAAATTCCGATGGGGTGACAAGGTCTCAGGTGAGCGTCCCAGTGAGGGCCCTCTTGTTTAATTTTTAGCAAAACTATTAACCGAATAGTTCAAGCTATACTACTCACCCGTTCGTCGGCGGTGGCGTAATGTTGTGGTTAACATGTCCATATCTCTGTAACTACTACAGATATTCAATTGAAACTTCACACATGTGTTCGGGGTCATAATATGAGGTCAATGACCAAGACCCATAAATCTGACCTGCAATTTAGCAGAATTATGCCCCTTTTTATACTTAGAAAATCAGGTTGAAGTTTGCGTGCAACAACTCCATATCTGTATATCTGCTACAGATATTCAACTGAAACTAAACACATGCCTTCTGGGTCATTATATTAGGTCACTGGCCAAGACCCATAACTATGACCAGCATTTTAGCAGAATTATGCCCCTTTATTTACTTAAAACAGTCAGGTTAAGGTTTGCGTGCATGAGAAAATTCAGGTTAAGGTTTGCGTGCAACATGAAACTTCATAAGTAGATAGATCTCATTGAGGGAAAGTGCAGTGCACAAGAACCGTTACTCTGCACCTCATACTTTTGGAGTTATTGCCCTTTGTTTATTTTCATACTTAATTTTTGTTTTCCCGAGCATAATTCTAAGACTATGAAAGCTATCAACTTGAAACTTTATAGGTAGATAGATCTCATTGAGGAGAAGTGCAGTGCACAAGAACCGTTACTCTGCATCACACACTTTTGGAGTTATTGCCCTTTGTTTATTTTCATACTTAATTTTTGTAAGGAGCATCACTCTAAGAATATGAAAGCTATCAACTTGAAACTTCATAGGTACATAGATCTCATTGAGGAAAAGTGCAGTGCACAAGAACCGTTACTCTGCACCTCATACTTTCGGAGTTATTGCCCTTTGTCAATTTTCATACTTATGCTTGTGTCGCATTTTTGGTTTTAATTAGTCTTTTCTTTGCAATTAGCCAGAGTGCAGTGCTTTTGAAGATTTCAATAAATCTGTTAAAAAAAATTTGAGCCTTAACCTTAAGTGCTTCTTCGTTTGGATTCACGTAAGCTATCCGGCGTCAGGCGACACATCCGACTCGCGGAGTTCTAGTTTGGTTAAGTTTTTTTTGGCAGAGTCCATTTCTCAAAAACTAAAGGTATCCATTTGAAACTTTCAGTACTTGTTCACTATCAAAAGGGTACTCCATTACAACAAGACAGGTAACCCTGTGATTTTTATTACACGAGTTATCTGCCCTTGTTTGGACTTACAACTTAGCATATTTTTGACATTTTTTAGTAAATATTAAATTTCTCAATAACTATCGAAAACATTAAATTGAAACTCAGGGTACTTGTTAATGGTGCTGACACCATTCTTCAGACAAGTGGCGGTAACTCTTTCAATGATTTTGTTGGAGTTATTACCCTTTTTCAACTTACAATTTTTCTTTTAGGTCAAAATTCCTCAATACCTATATGGAGTATTGACCTGAAACTCAAAGTACTTGATTACAGTGATGAACTTATTCTGTATACATGGGGAGGTAACTCTATCAAGGATTTTGCTTGAGTAATTGCTGTTTGTTCAACTTAGAAGAAATTTAGCCATATTTCACAATATCTAAAAGAGGTATTGACTTGAACCACAAAATACTTGATCACAGTTATGAACCCATTCTGCAGACAAGATGAGGTAACTATATTAAGGATTTTGGTGGAGTTATTGCCCTTTTTTTCAACTTATATATTTTTTGCTTTAGGCCAAATTTTTCAATATCTATCAGAGGTACTGAAATTCAAAATACTTTATGACATTGATAAACTTATTCTATAAACAAACGCCTAGATCTGAACCCATTCTGCAGACAAGATGAGGTAACTATATCAAGGATTTTGGTGGAGTTATTACCCTTTTTTCAACTTAGATAATTTTTGCTTTAGGCCAAATTTTTCAATATCAGAGGTACTGAAATTCAAAATACTTTATGACATTGATACACTTATTCTATAAACAAACGCCTAGATTACTATTAAATATAATAAAGTCGAGCGTCCAGCATCCGTAGGCTGTGCTATTGTTTCAACTTACAATGTTCCTTTTAGGTCAAATTTCTCAATACATGTATGAGGTATTGACCTGAAACTTAAAGTACTTGATCACAGTCATGAACTTATTCAAGAGGAGCTAACTCTATCAAGGATTTTACTTGAGTAATTGCCTTTTTTCAACTAAGAAATTTTGCTTTAGGTCTAATTTAACAATATCTATAAGAGGTATTGACTTGAAGCACAAAATACTTGATCACAGCTATGAACCCATTCTGCACATAAGATTAGGTAGCTTTATCAAGAATTTTGGTGGAGTTATTGTCCTGTTTTTTTAACTTAGATATTTTTGCTTTTTGTCAAATTTCTCAATATCTATCAGAAGTATTGACTTGAAATTAAAAATACTTTATGACATTGATAAACTTATTCTATAAACAAAAGCCTAGAGTACTATCAAATATGAGAAAGTCGAGCGTCCAGCACCCAAAGGCGGCGATCTTGTTAAGATATGCCATTAGTGTAGACTGAACAAACTAAACTAAAGCATCTGAACTAAAGGCCTCAACTAGTAGAACGAAAAAGCCCCCCCCCGCCCCCCCCCCGCCCCCCCCCAAAAAAAATACTAATGACTTCAGCTATTATAACAAGAAAACAATTAAAACGTGCTGCCACCGGGGATGGAATATTCTACTTCCGGATCAAAAGTCTCACGCGCTAACCTCGCGGCCATTCTGATTGTCCGTTTAATTTTAACTTTTTGTATTTTCAACAATTTTATAACGGAACCAACAGAAGCACCAAAATATTTAAATGTGTCGCGTTACCAACGCTTTATTGTTTTATCCATTTAACTGATAATTACGCCATACAGTTTTCTTTAGTTTTGTAATCTGTGATTAAATTTTTTAGAGATTGGCTATTCTTCAATCTCCGACCAAGTTCCTTCAATGCACATTCAAAGGTAAACATCAACCAAGTGTTTAAGTTGAACAAAAACATAAAAATCGTTCAGTTTTATACTTGAAATATTGACTGTGTCTGGCTGATGTCTGATTTCCACGCCTCTGATGTAGTAAGATGGGAAGTGTCCTCCTGAAATATTGACTGTGTCTGGCTCATGTCTGATTTCCACGCCTCTGATGTAGTAAGATGGGAAGTGTCCTCCTGAAATATTGACTGTGTCTGGCTCATGTCTGATTTCCACGCCTCTGATGTAGTAAGATGGGAAGTGTCCTCCTGAAATATTGACTGTGTCTGGCTCATGTCTGATTTCCACGCCTTTGATGTAGTAAGATGGGAAGTGTCCTCCCGTTGGCTCCATTGCATGTCAGTTAGCTGCTTCTCCTTGCTCTGACTATAGCACTTGAACGCGCGAAAAGGTGACTTGAAGATTGTTATCCGCTGCAGCAGTCGGATATGTGATGTCATTTAGTTTCAATATATGGCTTTTCCTACACAAGAAAGCGAAATACTACAACGTTACCGACGTGGGCCGTTATCCGACACGCCGTTTCTAAGACAACTTAGTCTGACAGTACATTCCGCCGCTAGGTTGCTGGCCTGTCGTAAACTCTAAACGTAAGCCTACCTGAAATTACCTCGGGGGTTAAATTTCAGCGAAAGAATAGTTCATGTCTTAACATTAAATATTAATTTACTCGTAATTAATGATCATATGCTTGGATTGGCAGCATTTTATTGAAAGATATACGTTACATTGACTTATTTTTTGTTTAAGTATTACTTACAGGTATTGAAAAAAACAATAGAGGATACTTTCTTTTTTGTTGCTGAGTAAATAAATCGGACATCTAGTAATAGAAGTACCAATGATGTTCAAAAAAAGTAAACATGGTAAAGTTAGACCAGTGTTCACAAAATAGACGGGTCTTTGTTTGTATTACTGTCTGGACTAGGACTGATAAGGGGATAGGCTGTGCATCGATGCGGAAATATTTGAGGCGTGTCGTGGGAAAACCGAGTTTTATGCACGTGCATAAGGCTAATCCGGGACGACACTTTCAGCTTTTATGGTATTTACTGTTTCAAGGAAGTCTCTTCTTAACATAAATCCACTGGCAGTAGGTGTCGTCCCGAATTAGCTCGTGCGAACTGAACAGCTTAATCCGGGACGACACTACGCTCATGCATTTAACCCGATTTTCCCACGACAGGCCTCCTTTTATAACCACTTTGTCTTCATCAGACAGGCCACATTCTATACTATACGCACTCAAAAACCGACTGAAGTATGACTTACAAGTTCTAACCTAACATCGCCGTATTGATAGTCTTGTGCAGACTCCTTAACATTGTTACGGTTGTAATATGTGATATTTGTTAGCAATCAAGACTGGTTCTAAATCTTGTAACAGATTACAGCATCAAAATGACCAGTCTGACTCAACAGCTCCGTCGAAAGTGTTATTAATATGACATTTGAACATTAGGAATATCAACATATTGTACGTCCTTATGTCTATGCCATGTTATAACCGAAGAGTAAAGTTTATTGCGAAGTGTTTGCTCGTTTATTTCCTGTTTTACGAGGAACACTTAGAGTACACTACTACTGAGAGTGGGCCAGACAAATAGTTGGCTTTCCAGCTTCCTTCTTGAGAATTCTTATCAGCGATTGCATTAACGATAAAACGAGTTGAAGATTGTAAGTCACTGCAAAAGACGGACATGTGTTACATTATTGGGTGAAATAATGCATATTTGAGATTACCGAGGTCAAACACATTTCCAATGTCGTGTGGACCGTACCTTGAATTCATTGTTCAACATTATGTGTTCTCTGTCGTCCTACTGCAAAAATGTAGACGCTAAAAAAGATCCCATCAGTTTTCAGAGTTACATTTTATCTATTGATTACTTCCCGAGTTCACGTTGATAATAAATAAAATTAACAATAATGAAGATATTTTTGGTAGTATATTGTTGTTTTTTTTTAAGTGGAAATAAATAGTTTGCCAAATAGTTTGCCGACTAATAATGTTTTGTGCAATCCCGTTGAGTTGAAATATCCTTTCACTGCATGATGTCGAAAGGGTTGTCTCTGTTGCAAATAATTACGGAAGTATGTGTCACTTTTCATATTTGGTAAATATTATTTTGAAATCTAATTGAATTCCGGATTGTTTGAATTGCTTGGCGTGGATACTTGGGACACCCTGAAAGACGTTTTTACAGCGCAGAGGTTATCTCAGTTGCTGTTTATTGTATATTTTGTACCTTTCTTGAGAAATTCCCGGTAAAGTTTGTTTAACAAGACACACAGGACCAACGTAAACGACGAGGAAGCTGCGCGTGCACACGTCCAAAGTGGCCAGATGATATATGACGGAGGGCCAGAGAACGCTATCAACCAGGATAATGTATATTGAAACACGATTTAAGGTTGATGAATGATTTGGTAACGACGATATTTATGGACAATACCGCAAATTTAGCCTCTACGCGCAAGTTACACGTAAGTAATTGAACGGCTTATTAATAAGACAAGGTGCCATGCTATTCTGACGAAGGTACCGGGTGTTTGGCTGTCGTAACGTTCGACCACTGACTGGTCCAGGAAATAATGTTTTAATGCTTTAATGTAATTCCTAACGATAAATTGGGCTAGGGTTAGTATTTCTGTCTCCAAATTTCGCTGGAATCCGCTTTCAAGAAAATCCCGTTATAATGTTCTTAATGGTTTAGCTTATAAAATATGAAACATCGATCATAAAACTATACATACATATATATACATGTTGTTTATCAAACAAATTGCCACATATACTACTAATGGCTGTTACTAAGTGAATATTCAGTTTGCATCAAGAATCGATGTACTGTTTATGCACATTCTTAACTGACCTCCTGAATGTCTCAGTATCGCGTCCTGAATGTCTCAGTATCGCGTCCTGAATGTCTCAGTATCGCGTTCTGAATGTCTCAGTATCGCGTCCTGAATGTCGCAGTATCGCGTTCTGAATGTCTCAGGATCGCGTTCTGAATGTCTCAGTATCGCGTCCTGAATGTCTCAGTGTCGCGTCCTGAATGTCTCAATATCGCGTCCTGAATGTCTCAGTATCGCGTTCCGAATGTCGCAGTATCGCGTTCTGAATGTCTCAGTATCGCGTTCCGAGTTTCGACAAACATATCAAATACCGGTAGGTCACTAAGTACAATTTTATATTATATGAAAGAGAAAAAATAAAATAGACATTCACATTTTATTAGTTTTATTGGGTCTCCATGGAAGGATTTCATAAATAAACAGCAACTGAGATAACCTCTGCGCTGTAAAAACGTCTTTCAGGGTGTCCCAAGTAACCACGCCAAGCAATTCAAACAATCCGGAATTCAATTAGATTTCAAAACCAGGGGGCGGGGTAGTTTTCCTTACATAGCTCTATTGAAAATTTTGAAAATCTTCTTGTCTGAAACCACTGGCTAGTTTATAAAATAATTTCAGAGAAATGTTCCTTGGGTGACCCTCTACATAATTCCGCACAATCATTTTTTATAGCTATATTGAAAACTTTGACAGTCTTCTTCTCTGAAACCACTGGCTGAATTTGAAAATAATTTCACAGAAATGTTCCATTGTGACCCTCTACCAAACTCTTAAAAATCATTTTGATTCATTAAAAAACATGGCTACCAGAGGGGGGGGGGGGGGGCGGCAGTTTTCCTTATATGGCTTTATTGAAAACTTTGAATATCTTCTTGTTCCTTGGGTGACCCTCTACCAAATTCCTACACATCATTTTGATTCGTAAAAATATGGCTGACAGGGGGCGGGGCAGTTTTCCGTATATGGCTATATTGACAACTTTGAAAATCTTCTTGTCTGAAACCACTGGCTGGATTTGAAAATAGTTTTCACAGAAGTATTCCTTGGGTGGCCCTCTAACAAATTCCTTCAACTCATTGTGATTAGTTAACAAATAAGGCCGGTAGAAGGTGGAACAGTTGTCCTTATATGGCTATATTACAAACTTTAAAAATCTTCTTGTCTGAAACCACTAGCTGGATTTAAACATAATTTCACAGAAATATTTCTTAGGTGACCCTCTACCAAATTCTTTTTATTCATATTCATTCATTAAAAACATGGCCACTAAGCAGTGTGGAAGTTTGACCGTATATAACTACATAGGCAACTTCGACAATCTTTTTGTCAGAAACCACTAACCTGATTTCGAAATAATTTCACAGAAATTTATTCCTTCAAACAATTTTGATTCGTTTAAAGACATTGCCACTGGGGGTTATGGAAGTTTGACCATATACGGCGGGTATAGGCAATGTTTACAGCCTTCTCATCAGAAACCACTTGCTGGATTTCAAAATAATTTCAGAGAAATGTTCATTGGGTGGCCCTTTACCAAATTCCTTCAAATAATTTGTTAAAAACATGGCCACTAGGTGGTGGGAAAGTTTGACCGTATAGGTTAGAAACCAGTAAATCCAATTCCCATAGCGTCCCATTATAAAACGGCAAACCTTCCAAGCAGTTTTCTAGCATTTCCTTTATTTCAGATTGCGTAAGCCTGGTATCAATTTAAAGATCGATCTGTCCTCTTCCAAAATTTGCAATAAAAAAGATATGTCATGTTACTTCTAAGAAAATGCATCTCACTTGAATGCAGGCACCGGTAGAAAACAGGGTTTCGGCAGTCATATTTCGACAAAAGCCCCATACCACAGTAAACACACCCCAAAAGTTTATCTTTCAAGTTAGCCTCCAATGAAATGCACCAAAATGTTGCAGACACGCATAGGATAATAGAAATAACCACAAAAGGCATGTCTGACATATCTAAATGGCTTTTATGCCAGAAGAGAAGAGGAACTCTTTAGTAATAGGCACTACTTTTGAATGGACCACGTAGGGATACACACTGATTTACTGGTATCTAACCTTAAAGAAAACTCAACATTTTGCTATCATGAAAAAAACTCTTCAACATCATTATTAACCTACTTGTACCACAAATGCAAATTTCAGGTCGGTGCGATAAGTAGAAATGCCCCCAAAACGCATTTGAGAATGACACATGTTAAGCCATCTGGCGTGCGCTTCAGTACTTGGAATATATGGGGAGCGTGAACTAAAATTCGCACCAAAATCACATAAACCAGTCACAATACCAGTTCATTTAGACTTATTTTAATGCAAGGGACAGTAAAAAGGTTTAAAACGTGTAATATTCGCGTATAACATGATTCGATGTGCTGTGAGCTGCATAAGGCGAGTTTCCGTACTTTTTGTCATTTTTTTTTACCCGAAAAAACAGGTTTAGCTTTAAAAAGTGTAGATAACGTGTCAGTTACGATATTATTCGCATTTATTTCCGTGAAAAGTATATAAACGCAATAAAATAACACAGTTACATGGTGATTTTATGTATAAGTGGACCCTAAAGGGCCGGTCCCTGGTTTTCTTAAGGTAAGAAACCAGTAAATTCAATTCCCATAGCGTCCCATTATAAAACGGCAAACTTTCCAAGCATTTTTCTAGCATTTCCTTTATTTCAGATTGCGCAAGCCTGGTATCAATTTCAAGATCAATCTGTCCTGTTCCAAAATTTGCAATAAAAAAGATATGTCATGTTACTTCTAAGAAAATGCATCTCACTTGAATGCAGGCGCTGGTAGAAAATAGGGTTTCGGCAGTCATATTTCGACAAAGCCCCATACCACAGTAAACACACCCCAAAAGTTCACCTTTCAAGTCAGCCTCCAATGAAATGCACCAAAATGTTGCAGACACGCATAGGATAATAGAAATAACCACAAAAGGCATGTCTGAGATACCTAAATGGCTTTTATGCCAGAAGAGAAGAGGAACTCTTTAGTAATAGGCACTACTTTTGAATGGACCACGGAGGGATACACAATGATTTACTGGTATCTAACCTTAAAGAAAACTCAACATTTTGCTATCATGAAAAAACTCTTCTACATCATTATTAACCTACTTGTACCACAAATGCAAATTTCAGGTCGATTCGCTAAGTAGAAATGCCCCTAAAACGCATTTGAGAATGACACATGATAAGCCATCTGGCTTGCACTTCAGTACTTGGATTGTATGGGGAGCGTGAACTAAAATTCGCACCTAAATCACATAAACCAGTCACAATACCAGTTCATTTAGACTTATTTTAATGCAAGGAACAGTAAAAAGGTTTAAAACGTGTAATATTCGCGTATAACATGATTCGATGTGCTGTGAGCTGCATAAGGCGAGTTTCCGTACTTTTTGTCATTTTTTTTTACCCGAAAAAACAGGTTTAGCTTTAAAAAAAAGTGTAGATAACGTGTCAATTACGATATTATTCACATTTATTTCCGTGAAAAGTAATAAACGCAATAAAATAACACAGTTACCTGGTGATTTTATGTATAAGTGGACCCTAAAGGGCCGGTCCCTGGTTTTCTTAAAGGTAAGAAACCAGTAAATCCAATTCCCATAGCGTCCGTTTATAACACGGCAAACTGTCCAAGCATTTTTCTAGCATTTCCTTTATTTCAGATTGCGCAAGCCTGGTATCAATTTAAAGGTCAATCTGTCCTCTTCCAAAATTTGCAATAAAAAAGATATGTCATGTTACTTCTAAGAAAATGCATCTCACTTGAATGCAGGCACCGGTAGAAAACAGAGTTTCGGCCGTCATATTTCGACAGAAGCCCCATACCACAGTAAACACCCCCCAAAAGTTCACCTTTCAAGTTAGCCTCCAATGAAATGCACCAATATGTTGCAGACACACATAGGATAATAGAAATAACCACAAAAGGCATGTCTGAGATTGATTTACTGGTATCTAACCTATATGACCATATAGGCAACGTTGACAATCTTCTTGTCAGACACCACTTTCTGGCTTTTTATATATATTTTTTTATAGAAATGTTTATTGCATGACCCTCAAAATATTTCTTCAAATAATTTTGATCTGTATAAAAACAAGGTTGCTATTTGACCATATATGGCTATGGTTGTTACTGGTCCATTATTATATCATATGTGTCAACAATAAACTTCAAACATCTATGTACCCGCTATTAAATGTTTAAAAGCCATTATGATGCCTCAAACCCAGGTGAGCGACCTAGGGTCATCATGGCCCTCATGTTTTCAAACACCTTGTCTGCTTTTATGTTATCTTAATTACATATTATCCTTTGACATTGCTTTTTACGTTATACCCTGGATGCGTAGCGGTATATCTTTGTCTTATATTTGTTCTGTACACCTGATGGGTTTAATAACCCGAGAAATTATGAACCGGTAATGCTAATGGCAATGTTCAAGTCCATCATTCAAAGCTCTAAACACATTGCGTGGACAGTCTAACGGCTGCCGTTATCACTCCTGTTCAGTCAGCTCATGTGATAGTAATTGTCATATACATTCTCTTAAGTGTGTTATACAATGTCGTTTAAGTTGTCCACGTGGCCATTGCGTGTTATAAAATGCACGCTCATTATACTTATGGCGAACCATGTTTCTGGGTTGACTGGTTCATCGAAAATCTATAATTATTTTGTCCACTGCTTAAATGTTAAATATTTTATTAAATTATGGACGCACATAAAAACACCTCTACATACAGGTAGTGAACATTGTCTTTATTTGACATGTTAATTAATTGATCAACTCCTTCAATTTTAATATCATTATACACTTTCAATATTAATTTATTTATGAATTACTAGTAATATGTTTAATTACTTGGTATTGCTTACTGGAGAAATCTTTCGACGATAATGCCGAAGACTTGTGTTAATATACGTTAAGGACGTAGTGCATTTGGGGTTGTTCAAATATCGAATATATATAATATTTATTGTATGTTTATGTTGCCGGTGTTCGATTTAAATATGATACGGTTGTGGGTCACCGGCTATCGTGTTGCGAAGAACAACACAATAGTAATAAAAGTCTGAAATATATTTAATAAATATTAAATATATAAAATATGTTGAATGTTTCACATTCAAAGTCACGAATCGAATGTCATCAAATACATATATAACAACCGACGGATTGTTAACAATAGGTTAACAATTAGATTTAAATTAAAATAATTAAATAATACATATATAATACTTGACAATGCATAAATACAATCAATGCAAAAATATAAAATAATATAAAATAGTAGTTACCTGAAATATATTTAATAAATATTAAATAAATAAAATATGTTGAATGTTTCACATTCAAAGTCACGAATCGAATGTGAAGTTTCGTGATAAATCGTGATGGATTAAATTGGTTGAGTGAACACAATCAGTGACTGGGGATCTAATCTGCGTGATTGTTAGTAATTGTTAGTCATTGTCAATAGAGAAAAGTATAATTTTGTTAATTGAAGAGTTCTCAGTATAAAATCTACGAATATTGCCTAACTATAACTGTAAATATAAAACCTCACGATCTAAACGTAACTAACTACTCTACGTGTATTAATTTAAAAATAATTAATTTATAAAACACAGGGATTGTAACATTTTACAATTGTATTATGTAATACACATTTATAAATAATAAAATAACATGTTTGTTCACATTAAGCAAACAATATACAGGTTATTCAGAATAATAGTTTAATATTTAAAGAATGACATTACATGATACATCCGTATTATAAAATACATTAAAAATGGTATATCAATTATCCTATAATCAGTGATGTTTATAAAATAAACATGCTTTTTTTTTTTCAAGAAATTATAATGCAGAATTCTACACTGAAACAAAACACTCTGTCTTCTGAAACATATCTGTTGAATATCAATTTCATCTCAAAATATTTAGTTACACAAATATCTCACACTCGGTCGGTAGAGTAGCCACGTTGTGTTCTAATATGTACTCGCCGGATGTGAATCTCGCGGGTCTGCGTGTCGTCCTGGTAGATCTATGAGGAAGTACTCCGGGTTCTCCAGGTTTCCTCTTGTGCGGCGGTCTGTATGGTGAGTTTGGTGACTCTCTGTCAGACGTGTCGCTACTGCCAGACATTGACGTCTTGACGTCGGCGTCGTCTTGGCTATCTCGAACATTTAGTCGGTCCGATACTAGGCTCCGTATCGAGTCGGATGAAGACGATCTGCATATCTGCAAACTGTTTATCAACAGTAAATTGTTCCGATGAACTGTCTTCGCGTCGCCTTTCCCGTCTTCGCGTTGAATGCGAAAAACAGGTATGTCGGGGTCTGGCTGCGAAATTACCACATAGGGATGTTCATCCCAGACATCGGCAATTTTGTTTTTACCCCGCAAACCGTAGGTACGTAGTAATACACGATCTCTACATTCAAGTTTTGCGTATTTGACCTTTTTGTCATAATACTCTTTTGCTTTATTACCTTTATTTTGAGCTTGGCGATCTACAACACTGTACGAATTTCTCATGTTCGTTTCTAGCGTTTTCATGTATTGGGAAGGGGATGAACCTTCGATATTTTGGCGTTTTAAACCCAGTACTGCATCGATCGCTAATCTAGGTGATCTGCCGAACATTAATGTGTATGGGGCGAATCCCGTACTTTCGTGACGTGTCACGTTGTATGCGTGAACGAGATACGGAATAGCAGACTTACAGTCTGACTTACGATCCGGTTCAAGTGACCGTAACATTTGTAAGAGGGTTTGATTGAATCACTCACATTGTCCGTTCCCTTGAGGGTGGTACGCAGTGGTT
The DNA here is from genome assembly GCA_027627225.1 of Congeria kusceri. NCBI lineage: Eukaryota > Metazoa > Mollusca > Bivalvia > Myida > Dreissenidae > Congeria > Congeria kusceri. Next base: position 40,858,209 of record CM051033.1, read on the forward strand.
CGGGTACGTTTAATACCAGCAATACGACACAATCTTTGGATAACTCGTGACAGAAAAGTTTGCTCCCTGTCCCTATGGAGTTTTTCAGGAAAGCCGTAGTGCACAAAGAAATTGTCAATCTGCACTTTAGCAGTGGTTCTGGCCGTTTGATTACGGGTCGGAATAGCCTGTGAGTACGGAGTGAAGTGATCGGTTATCACTAGTATGTTCTCATACCCACCTTTGGACATTTCTAAAGACAAGTAATCAATACATACCAGTTCCATGGGGTATGATGAACTTATATTTACAAGCCCTGTAGCGCGAGATGGCCGAACTTTGCTTTTTACACAACGTTCGCACTTATGTATCAAGTCGGATACGTCATTGTCCATTCCTGGCCAATAAAAGCGCTCTTTTAAGAGTGAAAGTGTGCGGTCGCGACCTTGATGTCCTAGATCGTCGTGCAATGCTCTGAACATAGAGCGACGACCTGATTCAGGAAGGACATTTCGTTGTATTGTCTCCCCTTTGATATTGGCTGAATGATACAGAATATCATTTGAAAGAGACAATTTCTTGAAATGTCTCAGATATTTTCTTCTTGTCGGCGTCATACGTTTTATCTGCTCGACAGACGGCATTTGCTCACGAACAACGTAATCTTTAATACAATGTATTGCGGTATCGGCATTCTGACCTGATACCCAATCATTGTCGTCAAATACCTGAGCCCCATCGTATATGTTTGTATCCGGTGGGTTAAATTGCGTCGTAGGTTGTGTTGGTGAAGCTAATATAGCTTGTAACACGCATGGTTCAACTTGTTTACACTGAGTTGTAAACATGTGTGAACTCTCATCTGACGATATGTTACTTTCGTCACTGAGTGTCTGCTGAGGTCTTTGGCGTGAGAGCGCATCGGCTTCAATGTTGAGCTTGCCAGAAAGGTAATTTATTTTAAAATTGTAATTGGCAAGGGAGGCAACCCATCTCTGACCACAAGCGTTAAGTTTGGCTGTACTTTGAATGTAGGTCAGGGGGTTGTTATCTGTAAAAACTTCAAATTGCACGCCATATAGGTAGTCATGGAATTTTTCAGTGATAGCCCACTTAAGGGCTAAAAATTCCAATTTACTTGAGTGATAGTTGCGCTCGGTGGGTTTCAGACTCCGGCTTGCATATGCGACAACTCTGTCTTCCTGATATAAAACCGCACCAAGACCGGTAGCAGAGGCATCGGTGTGCAATCGGAACGGTTTATTGTAGTCGGCGTATGCCAAAACTGGTGCTGTAGTTAACTTTGACTTTATTAAGTCAAAGGCAGCCTGCTCCATATCGCCCCACTTAAAAGCATCAGTTTTGGGCTTACGAGTTTTGTGTTTGCTTCGTTTGTCAGGGTTCTCACTTAATAAATTATTAAGTGGACGGACAATAGAGGCAAAGTTGGCAATGAATCGTCGGTAGTAGCCGGCGAATCCGAGAAAACTTCGTACCTCTTTGACATTCTGTGGCACTGGCCATTTCAACACAGCTTCGATTTTAGAGGGGTCTGTTTTTATGCCTTCTGAAGAGACTATATGGCCTAGATATTTAACCTCACTCATTAGAAAATCACATTTTGAAGCTTTAAGCTTTAAATTATGTGTTTCTAGTTGTTTAAAAACGGCTTCTAGTTGATTTACCATTTGTGGAACTGTGGCAGAATACACAATGATGTCGTCTAAGTATATAAGACAGTCTCTGAGGTTGAGCTCGCCCATGCAACGTTCCATCAACCTTTGAAAGGTTGCTGGAGCGTTGCAGAGTCCAAATGGAAGGCGGTTACATTCATAGAACCCTAATGAGCCTACTTGGAAGGCAGTCTTTTCCTTATCTTGTTCGGCCATTTCGACCTGCCAGTATCCTGATTTGAGGTCGAGTTTTGTAAAATATTTTGAACCGGATAACAGTTGTAATGTTTCATCAATGCGCGGGAGAGGGTACGCATCTTTATGTGTGCGCGAATTCAACTTCCTGTAATCGATACAGAAGCGAATTGTACCGTCTTTCTTCCGGACAATTACCACATTTGAGGAAAACGGACTTTGTGATGGTCTTATAACCCCCATGTCCAACATCTCGTGTATGTGTTCCCGGACCTCGTTAATAAGTCCCGGTGGAACACGTCGGTACGGTTCTTTGAATGGTTCGCTGTTTTCCAGCTTTATTTCGTGTTTAACCAGATCTGTGCTCCCAATATCTAATGAGCCTTGTGAAAAGACATTGCGCCATTTCCACAACAGATTTTCAATGGTTACTTTTTGTTCGTTGTCAAGATGACTCAATTTTACGTTGATATTGTCAAGAAAATCGTTTTTATTTAATGGTTTATCATTTTGTTTTGTTTTTGATTTTGACTCAACTGGTGTATTATACGTGTTGTCGCACGTTTCTGGACACCATGGTCTCAATACCTTTACATCTTGTAATTGACACAAAACAGAATCTGGCTTTATTGATATTGATTTGGCGGACATGTTAAAAATTTTCACTGGTACACGGGCCGCTTTACCAGGGTTTTCCAAGGAAACTACACGTGGACAAACACCAATTCTTGGTGATGCAATTGACGATTGTTCTGTTACAGCCGTAAAACCTTGAACCTTATTAGTCTTGCGTACAAAACCAGATACTGTAATGGTTTCATATGGAGGTATTTGTACACCTTTCTTGTTAGTGCTGTGTACCAAACATTGAGGTGATTGTGCAAAAATAGACATGTACGCTGTTTGCCATTCTGTTGGTAACTTATTTTGTGATACATGGCTTAATAGCCGAATGAGGTTTGTGCCTACAATAACGGGGACTTGTAGGTTGTATTCTGTATCGTGGACTACTAAAACAGGTACATCATATGTGTGATCAGAAATGTGGGGTATTTTTATTTCGGCTTCTATATAACCAATATAAGGAATTTCATTCCCGTGGGCCCCTTTAATCGATATTTTAAGTTCTTCTAAATCATGTATTTGTGGTGTTTCTTGTAGCTGTGCAACAAAGCTTTGGCTCACCATTGTAATCATTGCACCGCTATCAATTAATGCTGGTGTCAATATACCGTTTAACACGATTTCCGATTCATTTGAATGGCCAATCAATCTTTCTAAAAAGGGTAATTTTCTAGGTTTTGGGTCTTCTGTATTAGTGTCTCCGATTTGACCCGCAATGGAGACATCGGCTAGTTTAAAGGATTGGGATTCTGACCTTCATGGTTGTCTGTTCTATTCGTGTCTTCGCTGTTTCTGTTTCTGTTGCGGTAACCATATCCTCGACCCCGCCAAGTTCTGTATCCACCTCTTTGTGGTTTGGAACTGTCTCTGTCAAGCGTTTCTGTATATGACTGACCTAATTTCATGTCTTCAACTTTCCTGTCTAATGCTTCTATCTGTTTCATGAGAGTCGCTATCATATCAGATGTACGTGTGAATTCCGTATCCACAGGCGCTTGGTTTATCTTCGTCGTTTTCGGTCGTGTGCCATTTCTTTCTCGTTGTAGCTGAATCTCAAATTCTTCTGCTCTGACCTTGTTTCTTAGCGTTTCATAAGTCATGGAGCTTTCAAAGTGCACTCGTGTCGCTTGACGTAATTCTTCACTTTTCAGGCCTCTCCAGAATCTATTCTTCAACTTAGCGTTTCTTTCTGCTTCAGGCATTCTAGCCTTTCTTGAAATCTGTAAAAGCATTTCTTCTAATCTTAGCCCCCATTCAACGATTGATTCGTCCTGCTTCTGTTCAGCAAGTAAGAACTTTGACAAAATACTGTCTTCGCTAGCTGCATCGCCGAAATTCTCTTCCAAATTCTGCATAATTTGTTCCACGGTTGCGTACGTGCCGATATGTAGCATGCATTTTCTAGCTTGATCTTTCAGTGACTTGCGTAAGGCTTGCTTTAATATTTGCTCTGAGTAAATATGTTGAATACTTTCAAATTCAAGCTTGAATTCTTCGAAAGATGCCTCGTGTTTAGGAACAGGTTCCTTGCCAGAAAATGGCGCTACATTAATTTTGATAGATAAATCTTTTGGCTCTGTTTCAGTAGTTCTTGACCAATCATGTGGTTCTCTATAGTTGTTTGCGAGTTCGCTCTTCTGCCGTTCAAGTTCTTTTATCTTTCTGTCTAATTCCAATAATTTGAAATGTTCTTTCTTGTGATGACTACGTTCCCGTGCTTCGTGGTTAGTAATAACCCTTTGTTTCGATTCTTGCTTAATCGGCGCTGCTTCTCTTTCTCTCATATGCATTTCCATTTCTTCAAACCTCTGTGACGTTCTTTCTTGTAGTTGTTCTAGTCTATTCTCATACTGAACCATGTGAAACTCACTTTTGGACAATTGAGCCTGTAATTCTTTCTCTCGTTTCTGAAATTCGAGTTCTCTAACCTTCATTTTTCTTTCTTTCTCTTCTAATAACGACATCAGTCGTTCTATCTCTTGCGCCTTTCTAACTATATCCTGCTTCATCTTGAGTGATTGTCTATCATTACTAACTTCATGTTGATGTATGTGTTTCGGCGTTGTTTCTTGCAAAATACGCTCTTCTAATAGTCTTAAACTTCTCTCTAAGTCTTCCATTTGTTCTGTGCCACTTTGTATTTCTTTGGATGCACGTCTGTCTGTAGATGTCTGCAAAACTCCATCCATTCTAAGCTGTTCCATTCTCTCATCCAGCTTCTGTGTTTCGATGGACACGTTGAACAAGTCACCGTGTTCGTATCCTCCTGCATCAGTGATTGTATGTGTCTTTTCTTTAACCCTCCGTCTCTCTAAAATGAGCTTTTCTCTCTGCTTTCTGAACATTTCTAGTCCAGCATATTTTGTCTTTCTCTGTTCAAGTTCAAACTCTCGTTTTGTTTGTCTCTCATCATCGATCAAATCTTGTTCGTTTCTCAAATCGTCTGTAGATTTGCGCAAACTATAAGACTGTCCACCTTCTGCCATAATCACTATTTTATGGTACTACTATACTATACTTGGTAACTAATATTTGCAAAGATATTGTCTATACGTGCACGCAATTAATTTAATGATTATTCTATTCTAACTATTCTAACCTATTTAACTACACAAATGTAAAAACAATCAACAGCACACGTCCAAATATACAAATTTAATGTTTTATTTACAAGCGAATTCAATGCTCAATACTCATGATATATTATCTCCCTTTTTTTTTTTTTTTTTTTACAATAATTGCGTATTTCACCAGTCCTTATTATCTGCCCTTGACCAGTAGTAATGTACTACTTCCGTTTAATGCTGTAGCAGTTACTTCCCCTTTCTTTTCTTTTTGTTTCAACTAATCGACAATACGTTATTGACAATACGCTTGATTATCTGTTATAAGCTTAGTTCACTATTTCATTTGACGTGAAATTTGTCCTCTTAGCATGTTTAATGTGATTTCAATTTTACAATGAAAAGTCCTAATAATTGACCTTTGTACGGCTTCGATGGGATTCGAACTCCAACCGCCAGCGTGCAAGTCAAGCGCGTAAACACTACGCCAATTTTACTATCGCAGCAGTCGCTACATAAAACCCACGATATCGACGTTCGGTTATCGGAAAGTAAAGTTCTCGATTATTCAATATAATCGATACTATCTACTCTCGAGTAATCGCATGTGATTTCGATCGCGCGGTAGGCCTATGATTTATTTTAGCAGATTAAATTCGAAATAAAGTGCATACTTTATTACGAATATCTCTTTTTATCTGACCGGTCTAGGAATTAATATATCAATCTTGCACGTTGTGTCATAACCTCACAATATTGTTTGAATTGGGTTTTATTTGTGGAATGATACAAAATAAATAACGTTTCTAATAAGTGTACACTAATCTACTACATAGCGATACTTAAACTGCTACTTGGTTATTAGTAGTATTAGATAAAAGATCATCTTTGTTATGTGATTTCACAGTTAGTTGGTTACACGAAATTAATGCTCGAGTGTTCCGTGAATAATATTGTACAGTATATAAGATAATACGATAATTGATATTTATACAAAAATATAGGACAATTGTACAGTAATATGTGAGAAATGTTTTTTTTTTTCTTTTACGTTATTACACACTAAGTTGACAACGTAACTTAAATGCGATTTAGCCAAAATCTATGACAATAATAGAATTTGAATAAAACTGTGTATATGTGTAAATATAAATTAGATAAAGTCAACTTAGTATGTAATTGGCATGCAAATTGCAATTAAATTAAAACAATATACAATATACAAAATGTGACTCACCAATCCGTCGGCAATGAAAAAAACAACAAAACACAAAATAATGACTTAATGTCCAGTAAAGAATCCGGTCCTGTTCTCCAGAGAAAAGCGTGAAGTCCTCCGCCGCGGCGCACGTGTAACGTGATAAGAGTTCCCGGGCCACTAGTTCACTACACTACGTACGTACGAACGGTTGCTAGCAAGTCCATGGATCCTTGTACATGTACAGTGACGTGTATAGATCACCGTCACAATAAAGTTGGAACTGTTCCTTTCAGATGTGCCGTGCACGTGTCAACGTCGGAATAACGTTGAGCTGAAACTCGCTGCCTGTATATTCACTAATGTGAATTCACGTTGGGCGCCATTTTGTTGCGGGTGTTCGATTTAAATATGATACGGATGTGGGTCACCGGCTATCGTGTTGCGAAGAACAACACAATAGTAATAAAAGTCTGAAATATATTTAATAAATATTAAATATATAAAATATGTTGAATGTTTCACATTCAAAGTCACGAATCGAATGTCATCAAATACATATATAACAACCGACGGATTGTTAACAATAGGTTAACAATTAGATTTAAATTAAAATAATTAAATAATACATATATAATACTTGACAATGCATACATACAATCAATGCAAAAATATAAAATAATAGAAAATAGTAGTTACCTGAAATATTTTATATATTTAATATATGTTGAATGTTTCACATTCAAAGTCACGAATCGAATGTGAAGTTTCGTGATAAATCGAGATGGATTAAATTGGTTGAGTGAACACAATCAGTGACTGGGGATCTAATCTGCGTGATTGTTAGTAATTGTTAGTCATTGTCAATAGAGAAAAGTATAATTTTGTTAATTAAAGAGTTCTCAGTCTAAAATCTACGAATATTGCCTAACTATAACTGTAAATATAAAACCTCACGATCTAAACGTAACTAACTACTCTACGTGTATTAATTTAAAAATAATTAATTTATTAAACACAGGGATTGTAATAACAACAATACGAATTATTATTGTTCATAAAGTTTTATTGTTTATTCCATAATAATGCTTGATTTTATGGACTGTAACATTTATATGAAGGACTTCATACCAACAATAAATGTATATTTCTATCCGTATTTCAAGATTTCATCGGGATGGATTGAATCCTGTGACCTATGTAAGCTGAACTTTTCGGCGTGGTTTGTTTTCTGGCAATGTATATTTATGTTGATCAAACAGAACACGTTTTATTGGACAGGTGATTATTTGACAACACCCCGTTGAAATTGATTTTAAGCCAGAATGGTCCTTAAGAACAGCTTAATATACAAGTATGCTATTATTTACCCAGTCGTTCACAGGTCGACATTTCAAAATATTTACACTTATGGGTTATGTAGAGCGGATTTCAAAATCAAATTTGAACAGAGAGAAGAACACAGGCCATTTAGGTTACAAGCAGAGTAATTACTCATAGTATTAATGTAACTACGGGTGTTCCTATGTTAACTTGCATTAAATAGACACATCAGGAGTGCAGTACGGGGATGCATGCAACATGCATAAGGCTGGAGACATTGGTCCTTGCGGAGTCTCTGTGCCTGCATGTGTAGTCACTGCTCTCTTCCATTGCTGTCTGAAAAGTTGCAAGACCACGGGCATTTAAAAAGAGTTCTCATTCTTTCTAACAGTTTGAGGTTTCCACAAACTATAAAAAAAACGTATGCCATCTTATGCATGTCTTAAAAATGAATGGATTTAACAATAAGATCACATTTTAATACACTTTAACAGTAAACAGCAAGCAAGTGTTTAAATTAAACAATAAAAATACGTGTACTTAGAAAATCCTACAGTTTCCACTTGAAATGTTGACTGTGTCTGTCACATGTTTGATCTTTTATAATTTAATTTTCTAAGTTATATGTTAAGTAAACAGATACCACATGAAGACAACCACCACAGCAACAGCCACAATTGGAGTCGACCTCTCGGTCCCTAATAAATAGCTTTTAGAAATAAAAAACACGAATTTATTTTGGAGTAAACTAAAACATGTTAATACAGGTGTTTACTAAAACTCTTTCAAATTCAAATATGTGTATAACGATATTTTCTGTTTGCATTGAAACTGTCTGTATGCGCGGTGGGTTGTGTGCCCCTTTGAATCGCGATCAGTGTCACTGCTGTCAAGGATGCATGGTGTCTTCTTTCGGGCAAATATTAAAGTTTGTTTAAGTGAACATGTCATCCGTGAAGTATGTTGTACGCTCACTTGTTGAAAGTGATGTATATGACAGATAGTACTCCTGAGTCATCCTGGATGTATACATTGTGTACACACGATTCACGTCTGTACGTTTGACTGCGCGCAGATTCCGGAGGCAACTGGTGCGAGACAAAATCAGAAATGAACCAGGAGTGTTATGTGATTGTAACGAGACACCAGGGCAGAGATTTCAGTGTGGCGCATGTTTAATTAACGATTTTAGGATAATATACGTACATATACATATTAAGTCAAGTATATTTATCTCGCACTTTTGCATGTTCGGGAGGGCTTACGGTTTTAATCCATTCATTGGTTCACTTGCCATTTTGTAATTATTGTGTTTAACATGAAAACCGTCAACACACGTTGACTTGCGAGAAACGAGTCTTGAATCTCGCATCCAAAAAGTAGTAGAGCTCTGTCTTTCTTTAAGGACCTCACGTACAGTGCTGCCATGGCTAGGTTCTAACCTTTTGGTTAACACTTTAACAAGACGCTTTCACGCAGTCTACAGTATCAAATGTACATCATTCTGCCATTGTTATATAAATGAAGCGAGCACCGGAGTCAGTGGAAGTTATCTAAACTATGTAAAACTAAATACTTCCTCAAACATTTACAACAATGGGTAATGCAATACATCGCATATTTCCATGGGCCTTTGCCCCTGTGGTTATTCTGGTATTTGTTGCAGTTTCACGTACGCCCCTTGTAGAAATATGTGCGCCCTTTTTGTTGTTAATTGTGTAAATGTATCGACAGAGACTGGAGTTTAAGTTAAAACATCAACTTTATGTAGATCTAAACATGTTTTTATTCGTCAATTTTGTGAAAAATAGGCCTAATGTAATTCCCCTTTATAGACAAACTCATGATAAATTTTATCGGTTGAACTTCAGATGTTATGCTTGGTCGATAGATGGGTAATTCTACAACAATTGATATTTTTTGGTCCTTTATTTTCAATGCAAAAGATCAACACAAAACATAAGAAATAAATACATGTTAAGCATGCATTGGCTAAAATCTATATTAAGTTTGAAAAACATGATTATTGCCTGATATGTTCAACATATATTTGTTAATTTTTAGCTCGACTTTTCGAAGAAAAGGCAAGTTATTCTACTCGCCCCGGCGTCGGCGTTGGCGTCGGCGTGCGAGCTAGGTTCAAAGGGAATGGCTTGAGGGATTTCATTCAAACTTTAAACATTTATTCCCGCATTAAAATGAACCTATAGGCCAAGTTTGGTAACTCTAGTTTGAAATTTGTCAAAAGTATGGGCCTTTTTACACTAAGAAATTTTACATAAGCTATGTGGACAGGTTAAAGTTTTTCGGTAAGCTGGTTTCTCAAGAATGGTTTAAGGGATTTCATTCAAACTTAGAACAATTCCCTATATTAAAATGAACTCATAGGCCAATTTCGATAACTCTAGTTTGAAATTTGTCAAAATTATAGGCCTTTTTACACTTAGAAATTTTACATATAAGCTATATGGACAGGTTAAAGTTTTTCGGTAAGCTAGTTTCTCAACTTTTCGTTTCCACTCTCTAACTCGAGAACGGATTAAGCTATTGTAACGAAACTGCAAACATAGATACCTTATAGCGAGACCTCTGTAGGGATTGCATATGGGGTGGGTGGGGTCAAGATCACTGTTACTAAAAATAGAAAAACGGTTTCCGCTCAATAACTTGAGAACAAATGGAGATATTGTAATAAAACTTAATACATACATACCTTATATCGAGACCTCACTTAGGATTGCATATGGGGTAGGTGGGGTCAAGGTTAATGTCACCTTTACTATAAATAGAAAAACGGTTTCCGCTCAATAACTTGAGAACGCGTTGACAAATTTTAATGAAACTTAATACATAGATACCTTATATTGAGACCTCGCTTGAAATTGCATATGGGGTGGGTGGGGTCAAGGTCACTGTTACTAAAAATAGAAAAACGGTTTCCGCTAAATAACTTGAGAACGCATTGAGATATTTTAATGAAACTTATACATACATACCTTATATCGAGACCTCGCTTGGGATTGCATATGGGGTGGGCGGAGTCAAGGTCACTGTTACTGAAAATAGAAAAACGGTTTCCGATCAATAACTTTATAACGCATTGAGATATTTTAATGAAACTTAATACATACATACCTTATATCGAGACCTCACTTGGGATTGCATATAGGGTCAAGGTCAAGGTCACTGTTATTAAAATAGGAAAACGGTTTCTGCTCAATAACTTGAGAACGCATTGAGATATTTTAACGAAACGTTATACATACATACCTTATATCGAGACCTCGCTTGGGATTTCATATGGGGTGGGTGGGGTCAAGGTCACTGTTACTTAAAATAGAAAAACGGTTTCCGATCAATAACTTGATAACGCATTGAGATATTTTAATGAAACTTAATACATACATACCTTATATCGAGACCTCACTTGGGATTGCATATAGGGTCCAGGTCAAGGTCACTGTTATTAAATTAGAAAAACGGTTTCTGCTCAATAACGTGAGAGTGCATTGAGATATTTTAATGAAACTTCGTACATAGACACCTTATATCAAGACCTTGCTTGGGTATGCGTATGGGGTGGGTGGGTTCAAGGTCAAGGTCACTATTACTAAAAATAAAAATAAAACGGTTTCCGATCATTAACTTGAGAATGCATTGAGATACTTTAATGAAACTTAATACATAGATACCTTATATCGAGACCTCGCTTGGGATTGCATATGGGATTTGTGAGGTCAAGGTCACTTTTACTAAAAAAATTATTGATGTGCTGACTTTCGTTAGAAAAATTTGGTTTTCGTGGAATTTCCATATTTCTCGTTTTAGAAAAAATGCCACTAACTCTGACAAGCACAAGAAAAGTCGAGCGCGCTGTCCTTCGACAGCTCTTGTAAGTATCTTTACCCAGGTATAGTCGATTTGTAGGAAAAATCCACTTCCCCATTCATAGGTGACAGTTTTTTAATCTTATCCACGCCTTCGTTGGGTTCATTACTGTACTATTGCATTTTTCACATGCTGATTTACAGAAATGTTTAGCGAGCATTAAACAAAAGTTATTTTAGTAATATAAATACTACCAAAAGGATATCAGATGTTTTTAAATTTCCCAAAGGTGTTTTTCATTACCGCAACGGCTTAAACTTTTCCTGAAAATCAATTATATACATTGAGCATAAATCTTCATCCGCATGACGTAATCAGTGTGACGTCATGGCACGAAAGATCTGGAAGTGAAGTGGAGGACGCTAATAGATTCTTAGATTTATATAAGGGAATCTGTTTTTCAGGTAAAATAACATTTTTAAAATGTAGATCTACATAAATTGTTGTGTCATTACCGTACGCAATTTTTATCTCTTTCATAACATGCATTACTTCGGATTATCGTTTAAAAAGGTTGCACTGTTGGTTATCCTGACAAAGCAGTATAAAATAAGGGTAAACAAGAAGAAACATGGCTACCGACGAGAAATGAATTATTTGTCATTTATACCACAACCAGGGCTTTTTTTCCTTATATAGTTGAGGCCTATAGAAGGCCACTTCACAATCCGAAATATGTAACATTTTTCACAAGTGTGGCAATAAAACTTCACAAATCGGATGGATATCCAAATTTAAAGGTTCACTTTTTAACAGTATTTTCATACCAGATTCATAGATTATTGAATTATAAGTAAATACAACAATAATAGTAGATTCTATTGAAATAATGCAAATATCAGATATTTGTGAAAACTATGTTGTTTGTATATTTTTTTTGATGCCATTTTATTGCGCTTATATTTTACAAAATGAAAAGGCCTAGGCCTCTTCACAATTGTTGGAAAAAAGGCTGAAAACGGTCATTACCGAAACGATTTCTTCTGTTACGGTCATAACATACGCGTTTCGGTAATGACATTAAAATAGTAGAAAACAATTACCGCAGTTGAGCTTTATTAATAGATACTTAGTAAATACTTATACCTAAATACTTATACCATGGTGTCTCTTAGATGTATATTATTAATGTGGTGGAAGATGAGCTAACATTTTAAAGGATTTAATCGCAAATGATTAATTTAAATCTTCATAGTAACACTGGTGAAAGACATTGAACTAGCGGTAGATTGACCAGCTCATTCACCTGACGAATTCTATATAGGCTTTGATGCCTTAATGTATTTGTTTTGAACGACAGGACGGTCTTATGTTGTCTTCGGTGGTGTCGTTATGTTAGCAGTATATGTTATTATTTCGAACGTCAATTTTGTCTTGTCTGTATATCGGTTCATCTTGTCTACTCATAATGTGAGTTTGTCTTTTGCATGTGTTATTATGTTATGTACAGTTTTGTACACGTGTTGTTTTGTCAATGCAATGAGTTATCGTGTATGCAATGTGACTTGTTATGTCAAATTGTTGTGTTGCTGTGTTAAAATGTCGTTTGATCTTGTCAAGAGATCAAGTTAACATGTCAGTGCAGAATGTGATTTTGTCAGTGTAGTGTGCCATTATGTCATGTTTAAAAGTTGTAAATATATGCTGTTGATTTGTCTAGACAGCGTTTCGTTTTGTCCAAATACCGTGCTATCATGTCAAACCCACATGTTGTTTTTTCAATGATAAGTTTTATTTTGTTGTAACTCTGTCTTATCATGTCTCAAGTAAATTCATGTTGTTCAAACGGTATGTTGTTTCGTTCAAATGAAAAATTGTTGTTGTTGAGCTAAAAATAGCATGCACTCACTACAATGGCGGAAAGCAAATACCAACACGATTAGACATAAAAGCATGCGTGAAGGACATTGAAGTCGATACGTTAATTGGGGCTGTAGACATTATGACACGTCTTTTCGACATAATAACATATTCTTTTGACAATTTCACCTGATCATAGCACATGATGAAACACTATTTAAACATAATAAAACGTCTTTTTAACATAATGACATATTATTCTGAGAAGTTCACCTGACAATAGCACACGATGAAACACTATTTTAACATAATGACACGTCTTTATGACATAATAACATATTCCTTTTACAAGTTCACCTGATCATAGCACATGATTAAACAATATTTTAACATAATTACACGTCTTTTTGATATAATAACATGTTTGTTTGAAAAGTTCACTTGATCCAAGCAATATTTCTTGACACGTTCACCTGATTATAGCACATGATGAAAATTTATTTTAACATAATGACACGTCTTTTTGACATAATAACATATTCTTTTGATAAGTTCACCTGATCATAGAACATGATGAAACAATATTTTAACATAATGATATGTTTTTTTTGACATAATAACAAATTACATTGACAAGTTCACCTGATCATAGCACATGATGAATGAATATTTTAACATAATAACACATATTTTTGACATAATAAGACACTCCTGAACAAGACAACACGAATCATGACGACGTAAGACAATCATGGCCTTCCATACATTTGAACGGATGTTTTAATCAGTGCTATGGATGGAGTCTTTTGTTGGAGGTTCATTTGCCTTTCGCAGTTTTGTTTATTCTGTTTATACACGCATGACTTCATATAGATAGATGTACGGTATATAAACGATTTGATTTTAATGGTTCGATATGCGATGAGTTTTTGTAGAAGGTAATTCAAAAATAGGCCTACATTTATTGTGGTTTCAACACGCTGAATTCCCCGTTATCCATGATGACTAAGTAGATCTATATTTTTTGGAAATAAATATTGATTAATGAAGTTCTGTTTCATTGTATTCTTGTAAAATGTTTAAGTAAATTAAGTACAAAACGTACACATTTTGCAAATAAAAATAGATTAATATTCTTCGAGAATGGTTGTTATGAGTGTCTGATATCGGAAATAAATCAACAATATGAACATTGTGTGACCGACCACTTAATACTGAAACCTTTATTAACTTTAATAGTGATATGGGCGACTGAAATCGTCACATAAATCATTGAGGACTCGCCATTTCGTAAAATGCCTTGAAACTGGTTCTTAGGTGTTCGATAACATAGAATACTGGTTAACTTTATCAAGACTGGTCTTACCTGGAGATAAGCAGACATTATAGTGAAGCATTGATTTGCAACCAATTCTCTGAAACTGAACATGCAGATCTGTGTAGTCAACTCGGTTGCTTCCGAACACGGTTATTATAATGTATGGCACCTCAGACTGAACAGGCTAAGAAACATCAATGCATCCACACATGAAATGACTGGGAATTCTAGATGTGAAGCCGCAAACACTATTTCAATTTGAGAACCCTATCAGTCAACAACCCTAGGATGAATGTGAGCTCATGAAGTAACCATATTCACAACGAATAAAAACTGTATCTATCTGAGGTGTAGTGACAGTTTCATACAGATGCAACTGAAGTGTCTGAAAGTATTTAAAGTCTATCATTGGTATTACATAATGAAATGACTGAGAACTTTTGAATGTAATCACGAGAAAGCAAATCACCACGGTCAATTGGCCTGTTACATTTTAGACAGAAAGAAAACAGTATTATTATATGTATACATGCATACGAAGGATTAAGCTCACGCTGTAGTAGAATAGCCCTTAATAATCATAATCAAGTGACTAAAAATAGATGACTTTTTAGCTCGACTATTCGAAGAATAGGTGAGCTTTGCAGCTCGCCCAGGCGTGTCGGCGTCAGCGTCCGTGTCTGAAATGGGTTAAAGTTTTTATGCCCCCACTTTACGGGGGGGGGGGGGGGTAGCATATAGCTTTGCCCTTGTCTATCCGTCCGTCCGTCGGATTTTTGTGTCGCGCTTAACTCAAAAAGTATAACTGCTAGAGTTATGAAACTTTATAAGCATCTTCATCTGCATCAGGGCTTGTGCACCTGGGTATTTTGGTGGCTTTTTCCGACATGTATTAGCGGAGTTATGGCCCATTTTTTAGAAAAAAAAGACATTTTTGGACTTGTGTCACGGGTAACTAAAAAGTATTACTGCTAGAGTGATGAAACTTTATAAACATATTAATCAGCATGTGACCTTGTGCACCTGGGTATTTTGGTGCAGTTTTCTCCTACATAAGCGGAGATATGGCCCTTTTTTGTAGAAACAAAAAACAGGACAGTTTGGGGCTTGTGTCGTGCGTAACTCAAAAAGTATTACTGCTACAGAGATTAAACTTTACAAACATATTAATCAGCATGTGAACTTGTGAACCTGAGTATTGTGGTGGATTTTGTTCTGACGTCGGCTGAGTTATGGCCCTTTTTTAAATGAAAAAAATGACATTTTTGGACTTGTGTCGCGTGTAACCCCAAAAGTATTAATGCTAGAGTGTTGAAACTTTATAAACATATTAATCAGCATGTGAAATTGTGCACCTGCGTATATCGGTGCATTTTGTTCTGACATCAGCTGAGTTATGGCCCTTTTTTAGCAAAAAAGGGACATTTTTGGACTTGTGTCGCGCGTACCTCAAAAAGTATTACTGCTGGATTGAAGAAACTTTATAAACGTATTAATCAGCATGTGAACTTGTGCACCTGAGTATTTTGGTGCAGTTTTTTTCGGACATCAGCGGATTTATGGCCCCCTTTTTAAGCAAAAATTTAAATTTTTGGACTTGTGTCGCGTGTAACTCAAAAAGTATAATTGCTTGAGTGATGGAAATATATAAACATTAATCAATATGTGAACTTGTGCATCTGGGTATTTTGGTGCAGTTTTTTCTGACATTAGCGGAGTTATGGCCCTTTTTTTTTAGCAAAAATGACATTTTTGGACTTGTTTCATGCATAACTAAAAAAATTATTACTGCTAGAGTGATAAAACTTTATACACGTATTAATCAGCATGTGAACTTGTGCACCTGGGTATTTTGGTGCAGTTATTACCGACATCAGCGGAGTTATGGACCCCTTTTTGAGCAAACAATGATATTTTTGGACTTGTGTCGCGTGTAACTCAAAAAGTTTTATTGCTAGAATGATGGTACTTCATAAACATATTAATCAGTATATGAACTTGTGCACCTGGGTATTTTGGTGCAGTTTTTTCTTACATCAGCGGAGTTATGGCCATACTTCCCGAAAACCGTCGGTCCGATGCACATGATCGGCAAATTTTGAGTGGGTCTGACATTTATTGACCAAGAATCGGTCCGACCGTTCGACAGCTTTTTCAAGACTTATTCCTATATGTAGCTGGATAAAAATATCTGAGCAATGTAATACAGCTCCGCTATATCGTGATCCGCATTTTGTGAATCGGCAGTGGATCTGATCAAGATTTTTTTTTCATGCTCATTGATGATTATCTTATTACCCCAACTGCCGTAAATAAATCCCATTTGGTCCGGTTTTTCGCGCCTTTATCGCTACGTTTTCATATAAACTCGTGATATGCGACAAACAATAACACGACCCGCGCAACATCGAAGTATAACAGTTTGACGTCATCAGCTTACAATGCGAAACGTCCATTAAAATAATTACTACAGTCGCATTAATGAGCAGCCTCATTTTAAACAGCTGTGGGTCGTGAAAAACGTGCTGCACGTTGTCCAGGAGCTAGGTGTTCTCAATCACTGTAAGTGATAGATTAATACTAACCTATACGACAACATCGTTATCGATACCGCATTTAGAGGTAGAATAAATGGTGTCTAAACAAGATCTAGACTGACTAAAAATATGACACATACAATTTGCACATCCTTCGCGATTTTATACACATCGTGGTTATTTTAAGAACTGTTAATCAATGTATTAAACTTGAAGCATGCATGAGATTTAACTATTTGTAATTCATGTACTTATGTGTAATCCTTGCTGATATATCTTAGATTTTTAGTAAACATTTTTTAAAATTTATATTTGTGTCATTACTACAACATTTCCAGAGACTGGGACTCGAATCGAAATTGTCACTTCGTGACACTAGCTTTTAGACACCATTTATATCTATATAAAGTTGTATCACTCTAGCACTAATAATTTGTGAGTTATGCGTGACACAAGTCCAAAAATGTCATAAAAGGGCCATAACCAGACTTCCCGAAAGCTAAGAAAAGTGTCAGACATTCGGTCCGACAACCTGTCAAAACTTGCCGGACCGAAATAAAATTCGCCGGACCGTAAATTTATTTATGTATGTATACATACACTCGTTTAAACAAGTTTTAATTTTGTGTTTACATCATCGTGTCGCATACGTATTTCTAATTTCTTTGTGCATGGACAAAAGTCGTACATTTCAGATCGGTAAACTGATAGACCAGGGTAGTTTTAGTGTTCTTTTTTTTGTCCTTTTTGATAATATCTTCATACCAAGTAAGCCATTTTCCGTGTAAGATTAACAGTTTTAAACTTGCTCGTTCCTGTCTAATCTAAACATACAAGCTTCTTGAGTTTCCGCTGGTGCGTGACAATGGGTACAATGCAACACAATTTAAGCAAACTGTCAGTTAATGTTTGCCTATAATGATCGTGCATATGTTGCAAACCAAATAATACAAAAGTAGTTAGAAACAAGTAAATCTAATTCCTTTGTGAACAAAAGGGCCATAGTGGCCCTGGTCGCTCATCTGAGTACAGGATATTGGTGGGTAGATATAGTCCTGTCCGTCAACATAAAATTTACCGTTGTACTGAAAACTGGCAAAGTGGCAAAACAAGTCATCTCGTTGTCATCATTACAAATACTTTAAAATGCTAAATACAGAACGATATTTAAATTGAGAATATATACCGTTCAAACATAAAGCTATGTTTTTAATTTTAGATGTTCCAATCACATTTAAATTTATTAACATATTCATCAGCATGTGAACTTGTGCACCTGGATATTTTGGTGCATTTTTACGACATCAGAAGGGTTTGTGGAATGTGGGGGCATCCGTGTCCTACGGACACACATGTCTAGTTATTCAAAAGTTTTGTAACTTCAAAACTACATAAGTTATTCGCTTGAAACTTGGAATATACCTTTGTCATCAGCTCCATTGTGAGGGGCAATATTCCCCACAATTCTGTTTTGTATTTTGACAGAGTATGCCCCTTTTTTTCACATAGATATATTCAAAAGTTTTGTAACTTCAAAATTACTCAAGTCCTTTACTTGAAACTTGGAATATACCTTTGTCATCAACTCCAGTATCAGGTGCAACTTTTCGCATAACTCTTTTTTTTGTATTTTGACAGAGTAATGCCCCTTTTCACATAAATGTTCTCGTTAAAGTTTTTGTTCAAAAGTTTGTAACTGCAAAACTACATATTAAGTTATTCACTTGAAACTTGGAATATACATTTGTCATTAACTCCAGTGTCATGGGCAACATTTCTGATAACTCTGTTTTGTATTTTGACAGAGTTATGACCCTTTTTGCATAAATTTTCCGGTTAAGGTTTACATTCAGAAGTCTTATAGCTTGAAAACTACATAAATTATTCACTTGAAACTTGGGATTTACCTTTCTCATCGACTTCAACGTCATGTGCAACATTCCCGATAACTCAGTTTTGTATTTTTCAAGAGTTATGCCTTTTTTCACATATATTTTCAAGTTGAAGGTTTTTTTATTCAAATGTCTCGTAACTTCCAAACTTCATAGGTTCAACAATCCCCAAATAAACTACATAAGGTTATCACTTGAAACTTGGATTTGATGAACTAATTGCCCTATTATAAACTCAGTTTTGTATTGCAACAAATTTATACCCCTTCCACTTTCCAAAATATGTACCAACTGAAATACTTCAGATAGTCGAGCGCGCTGTCCTCTGACAGCTCTTGTTCGAGCGCACTGTATTGATTTGTTCGAGTAGATTGAAATGTTTCGTCGCCTAGTGGTAGTTATACATTCATAATAATAGTTATATATTCCGAGTTATACATACTCAGGAAATGACATTTGAACGAATAATTGATGTTTATACTATATATGCATCCAGTTATAGTGATGTTTAAAGTGACTTACTCACGGACTGTTAAGAAATGTCAAATGTCTTATCTGCAAATCTGGACTAATAAACCCGTGTATTCTACCAAGACAATCCCAAGAATAAAACAATAATCATGAATCGCATGTCCTGGGCTGGATCTCCGGATCAAAAGTCTGTCATCTTACCACGTACACGCTGGCATGAATTAACGTCTATTCATTTTTAGCTCGACTATTCGAAGAATATGTGAGGTATCCTACTACCCCCGGCGTCGGAGTCGGCATCCGCGTCTGAATTGATTACAGTTTTTATTGAAAAGTCTTGTTATTTCAAAACTACATTAGTTATTAACTTGAAACTTTGAAAATACCTTTGTCATCAACTCCAGTATCAGGGAAAACATTCACCATAATTCTACTTTATATTTTGACAGAGTTATGTCCCCTTTTCACTTAGATTTTCTGGTTTAAAGTTTATAGTCAAACGTTTTGTAACTTCAAAACTACATAAGTTATTCACTTGAAACTTGGACCTAACCTTTGTGATCAACTCCAGTATCAGGGGCAACATTCACCGTAACTCTTTTTGTATTTTGACAGAGTTATGCCCCTTTTTCAAATATATTTATTTTTTGGTTAAAGTTTATATTCAACAGTTTCGAAAGTTCAATACTACATAAGCTTTTCACTCGAAACTTGGAAGTAACCTTTGTCATCAACTCTAGTATTAGGAGCAACATTACCCACAACTATATTTTGTATTTTGACAGAGTTATGCCCCCTTTCACTTAGATTTTCTGTTTAAAGTTTATATTCAAAAGTTTGGTAACTTCAAAACTACATTTTCACGTATATTTATTTTCTGGTTAAAGTTTATATTCAACAGTTTTGAATGTTCAATACTACATAAGCTTTTCACTCGAAACTTTGAACTAACCTTTGTCTTCAACTCTAGTATTAGGGGCAACATTGCCCATAACTCTGTTTTGTATTTTGAGTTATGCCCCTTTTTCACATAGATTTTCTGTTTAAAGTTTTGGTTCCAAGGCTTCACTTAAAAGTTTTGTATTTTAAGTTTTTAACAAATTTATGCCCCTTCCACTATCCAAAGTATGTACCAACTGAAATAAACGAATAGTCGAGCGCGCTGTCATTTGACAGCTCTTGTTGTCACCATAATTATGTAAATGATACACGTGTTTTCAAATTATCAACGAAATTGTTAGTGCTTTTCACTTTGTCCATTTCATTTGATGTGTGTCCGTTACGACACAGTATTTCAAAATTACTCTATATTTTGCACCTTCAATATTTCCCCCAGAGGGAGGGAGCGGCAGGCTAACCCCGGGAAATTAAATTTCATTTTGGGGACTTTAATTCCCTACCCTAGAGCTATGCATTTTTGTCTAAATCTTCACAGTGGGAGATGCTTGGTGTAAGCGCGTCTGCCAGCTTTCAGTTGTGTGCAAAAGCAGGCGTTTACGTTCCCCAAAATTTATAACTGGATTTAAAATCCGATCATATTCTATTTCCCGGGACTCGGAATCATTCGGAATGTAAAATGTCCGCCTGTCGGGTATCGCTTCAGTCTAAAGTCCCGTATATGCCCACCGCTCATCCCTCTGTATAAGCCCACTGCTCCCCCATGGGGGGAATATTGATAGCTGCATTTATGTCAAGGCATTATATGACATCTTAATAGATAATAAATTCTTTATAGGAATCTGTGAGATTTTTTTTAAATTGTGAATATGTCTATTTAAAGAGTGGTGGAAATTGATGTGATGATGGTGAGTAGGATATACGGGAGGAAACCGATGTTGGCGATGGGAAATTACAGGCCGGAAGCCTTGAGTGGCGCACCTTCCCGTTTCACAGTCCTAAAATAAACCCAATTGAACGTGTTTATAGTAGCCCAATCTCATTGAATTCGAATCCTAACATTGTTGGAATGTGAAGACATCGTATAACAGGTCACGTTCAAATTTGACCTTCCGAACAATAAAATATCAGCCCTGCTGCGCGTTTCGTCGTCACTCGCAGCTTCCTGTATTACACTAGTTAATATCGTAGTGTGAAATACGTATCAGTCTGAAACGGATGACTGGATGCGTTATTCGAGATCAACTTGTGGTTGGATGTAGTTGTTGCAGTCAGGCTGGTTGACCATTTTCTGTCGTTTATAAACTTCTGTATACGATATAATCATCATTTTCCGTTTATACTCTTGTTTACATTATATTCTTGTTCGAGACACGCCTCATCGGTTTTTATATGCGATGACATGCATAGCTATACACTAACATTAACAATTACTAAACAACACACGTTTTCAAAATTCTGTGCTTGGTAATATACAAACGATTTGAACCTACCACATAATGTCAAATTGTATTTTTATGACCCCAGTATCTTGATGCTGGAGACATAATTATAGTGATTGTCAAGTCCGTCCGTCTGTCCGTCTGTGATTCCGTCCGTGATTCCGTACGAGGTTAACTAGATTTTACCGTTGGATACTTACACATTTGTCGCTTATAACCATTCCCAATACACCCATATCACACAAACTCACCTTGACCGTGACCTAATGAAGACTTAGAATAATTCGAATGGGCTGTTCAGCACCAACCTGGGGGCATATATTTTTGTCAAACACAGCGCATTGTTTATTGCTCGTTTCATTTCAGTTTCTGTTTAAAGTGGCCCACTAAACACTAAAGTCTAATTTAATTAATCAAACTAAAGAAGCGGGCCTGATATCAATGTACTAATCATTCACAGCGATGAGCATTCCGACAACGCGATTGTTTACGGCAGGTGTCTCACAGTTAAACTGTCCGTATTTAAAGTTGGTTAGTGCTTAACTAGTCTAATGGGTAAACATGCGGTGCTATAAATTACGTATTTCTTTTACCATTCCTACTGGTAATGACATTCGCAGATTTCTGAAAAAGTATAGTTAAAAGGAGAAAATACAAGATTGGAAGTCATGCTTACTGTTTACAATATCTTTACTCCACCGGACCACCTCAGAAGTCACCACTTGACATTTTCCTAACACCTCCAAATGAGGTGGTCCGGTGAGTCTCCTAATCGTGTAAATAGGACTTCTAAGTTTAATTAAATTAAGTCGTATCAAGGTTCTCAGCTTGTTAGATGCTGTCACTGTCTTGGATCAGCCGACACCAAGTCCAAACCCACATGGATTCCACGAATGCTTTTACACTTAGCAGCGTCTTTGTTTTTATTTGTATTTCTTGTTTTAATATCTATTCCAAAGAAAGACATTACTAATAATGCATCATATACATTATAGTGATGTGATTTACATGCACTCATATTTGCTGTCAATGTATTCAGTTGAAAGGTGTTACTACGAATAGACACAGGGGGCACGGGTTTTTATTACATATTATGTAATATTGACCGGATAAAATAAATTGTTCATTTATGTTCCACTCTATTGTTATAAACACTTGTATCATATTATATTGTTGTTTGTTTTACAGTGCCATGTTCCGTCCAGCAAAGCTCAAGATATCCCGTTATGGCGCTCAGTTCGGCGGAATGCTCGCGAGCTGCTTGCAGACGACCGGCTCGGCTGTTCAGCACGTGCTCACGTGCCTGCTGATGGTCTTCTGCATCTGGTTTGTCAACATGGTGTTCGGCACGACCACGGATCAGAGCCACCTACATCCCATGGAGTCGTACGGCCTCCTCGGCTGCATCCTTCTGTACACGCTGCGCTCCATTCCCTACCTCTCACTGCCCTTCGGAATAACGAATATACTGGGTAAGGCACACTTCCTATCTCTCACTGCCTTCTCAATAACGAATATACTGGGTAAGGCACACTACCTACCTCTCACTGCCCCTAGGAATAAAGAATATACTGGGTAAGGCACACTCTTTACCTCTCACTGCCCTTCGGAATAACGAATATACTGGGTAAGGCACACTCCGTACCTCTCACTGCTCTTCGGAATAACAAAATATACAAGGTATGGCATATTCTCTACTTCTCATTGCTCCTTGGAACAACGAATATACTGGGTAAGACACATTCTCTACCTCTCACTGCCCTTTTGAATAACGAATATACTGGGAAAGTCACACTCCCTACCTCTCATTGTCCTTCGGAATAACGAATATACTGGGTAAGTCAGTAAAGTCACACTCCCTACGTTTCATCGGCCCTTCGGAATAACGAATATACTGGGTTAGTCACACTCTGTACCTCTCACTGCCCTTCGGAATAACGAATATACTGGGTAAGTCAGTAAAGTCACACTCTCTACCTCTCACTGCCCTTCGGAATAACGAATATACTGGATAAGTCGGTAAAGTCACACTCTACCTCTCACTGCCCTTCGGAATAACAAATATACTGGGTAAGTCGGTAAAGTACACTCTCTACCTCTCACTGCCCTTCGGAATAACAAATATACTGGGTAAGTCGGAAAAGTCACACTCTACCTCTCACTGCCCTTCGGAATAACGAATCTACTGGGTTAGTCACATTCTCTAACTCTCACTGCCCTTCGGAATAACGAATATACTGGGTAAGTCGGTAATGTCACACACCCTACCATCTCACTGCCCTTCGGAATAACGAATCTACTGAGTTAATCACACTCCCTACCTCTCACTGCCTTTGGAATAACGAATATACTGGGTAAGTCACATTCTCTACCTCTCACTGCCCTTCGAAATAACGAATATACTGGGTAGATCACACTCTCTACCTCTCAGCTGGGTAAGTCACACACCCTACCTCTCACTGCCCTTTGGAATAACGAGTATACTGGGTAAGGCACCGTCTCTACCTCTCATTGCCCTTTGAAATAACGAGTATACTGGGTAAGGCACATTCACTACCTCTCACTGCCCTTTGGAATGACGAATATACTGGGTAAGGCACATTCTCTACCTCTCATTGCCCTTGGGAAAAACGAATATACTGGGCAAGGCACATTCTCTACCTCTCACTGCCCTTCGGAATAACGAATATACTGGGTAAGTCACACTCACTACCTCTTACTGCCCTTTGGAATAACGAATATACTGGGTAAGTCACACTCCCTATCTCTCACTGCCCTTTTGAATAACAAATATACTGGTTAAGGCACACTTCCTACCTCTCATTGCCTTTTGGAATAACGAGTATACTGGATAACGCACATTCTCTACCTCTCACTGCCCCTTGGAATAACAAATATACTGGGTAAGGCACATTCTCTACCCCTCATTGCCCTTCGGAATAACGAATATACTGCTTAAGGCACATTCTCTACCTCGCATTGCCTTTTGGAACTACTAGTATCTTCCTCTCATTGCCTTCAGAAATAACGAATATACTAGGTAAGGCACTTCCCCTACCTCTCATGTCCCTTCGGAATAACGAATATACTGGGTAAGTCGGAAAAGCTACACTCCCTGCCTCTCATTGCCCTTCGGAATAACGAATATACTGGGTTAGTCACACTCTCTACCCCTCACTGCCCATTGGAATAACGAATACTAGTATACTGGGTAAGTGACACTCTCTACCTCTCACTGCCCTTTGGAATAACGAATATACTGGGTAAGTCTCACTCTCTACCTCTCACTGCCCTTTGGAATAACGAATATACGGGGTAAGTCAGAAAAGTCACACTCCATGCCTCTCATTGCACTTCGGAATAACGAATATACTGGGTAAGTCAGTAAAGTCACACTATCTACCTCTCACTGCCCTTCGGAATAACAATTATACTGGGTAACTCGGTAAAGTCACACTCTCTACCTCTCACTGCCCTTCGGAATAACGCATCTACTGGGTTAGTCACACTCTCTACCTCTCACTCTCTTTGGAATAACGAATATACTGGGTAAGTCACATTCTCTACCTCTCACTGCCCTTCGGAATAACAAATATACTGGGTAGATCACACTCCCTGCCTCTCAGCTGGGTAAGTCACACTCTCTACCTCTCACTGCCCTTTGGAATAACGAATATACTGGGTAAGGCACTCTCTATACCTCTCATTGCCCTTTGGAATAACGTGTATACTGGGTAAGTCACACTCTGTACCTCTCACTGCCCTTTGGAATAACGAATATACTGGGTAAGGCACATTCTCTACCTCTCATTGCCCTTTGGAATAACGAGTATACTGGGTAAGGCACTCTCTCTACCTCTCATTGCCCTTGGGAATAACGAATATACTGGGCAAGGCACATTATCTACCTCTCACTGCCCTTCCGAATAACGAATATACTGGGTAAGTCACACTGTCTACCTCTCACTGCCCTTTTGAATAGCGAATATTCTGGGTAAGTCACACTCCCTATCTCTCACTGCCCTTTTGAATAACAAATATACTCGTTAAGGCACACTTCCTACCTCTCATTGCCTTTTGGAATAACGAGTATACTGGATAACACACATTCGCTACCTCTCACTGCCCTTTGGAATAACAAATATACTGGGTAAGGAACATTCTTTACCTCTCATTGCTCTTGGGAATAACAAATTTACTGGGTAAGGCACATTCTCTACCTCTCATTGCCCTTCGGTATAACGAATATACTGGTTAAGGCACATTCTCTACCTCGCATTGCCTTTTGGAATTACTAGTACCTACCTCTCAGTGCCTTCAGAAATAACGAATATACTGGGTGAGGCACACTCTCTACCACTCTCTGCCCTTTGGAATAAGGAATATACTGGGTAAGGCACATTCTCTACCTGTCACTGCCCTTCGGAATAACGAATATACTGGGTAAAGAACACTTCCTACCTCTCATTACCCTTTGGAATAACGAATATACTAGATAAGGCACATTCTCTACCTCTCACTGCCCTTTTGAATAACGAATATACTGGGTAAGGCACATTCTCTACCTCTTACTGTCGTTCTGAATAACGAATATACTGGGCAAGGCACACTCTCTTCCTATCACTGCCCTTCGGAATAACAAATATACTAGGTATAGCATATTCTCTACCTCTCATTGCCCTTTGAAATAAGAATATACTGGGTAAGGCACATTCACTACCTCTCACTGCCATTTTGAATAACGAATATACTGAGAAAGTCACAGTACTACCCCTCACTGCCCTTTGGAATAACGAAATATACTGGGTAAGGATAGCCCTATGGAATAACGAGTATACTGGGTAAGGCACATTCACTGCCTCTCACTTCCCTTCGGAATAACGAATATACTGGGGTACGGCACATTTTCTACCTCTGATTGCCTTTTGGAATTACTAGTATCTTCCTCTCAGTGCCTTCAGAAATAACGAATATACTAGGTAAGGCACACTCCCTATCTCTCATTGCCCTTTGGGATAACGAATATAGTGGGTAAGGCACATTCTCTACCTCTCATTGCCTTTTGGAATAACGAATATACTGGGTACGGCACATTTTCTACCTATGATTGCCCTTTGGAATAACGAATATAATGGGTAAGGCACATTCTCTACCTCTCACTGCCATTTTGAATAACGAATTTACTGAGAAACTCACACTGTCTACCTCTCATTGCCCTTCGGAATAACGAATATACCGGGTAAGTCAGAAGTCACACTCTCTACCTCTCATGTCCCTTCGGAATAACGAATATACTGGGTAAGTCAGAAGTCACACTCCCTGCCTCTCATTGCCCCTTGGAATAACGAATAGTCTGGGTAAGTCAGTAGTCACACTGTCTACCTCTCACTGCCCTTCGGAATAACGAATATACTGGGTGAGTCAGTAAAGTCACACTCCCTACCTCTCACTTCCCTTCGCAATAACGAAAATACTGGGTTCGTCCCACTCTCTACGTCTCACTGACCTTTGGAATAACGCATATACGTAAGGCACATTCTCTACCTCTCACTGCCTTTCGGGATAACGAATATACTGATTAAGTCACACTCTCTACCTCTCACTGCACTTTGGAATAACGAATATACTGGGTTAGTCACACTCTCTACCTCTCACTGCACTTTAGAATAACGAATATACTGGGTTAGTCACACTCCCTACCTCTCACTGCCCTTTGGAATAACGAATATACTGGGTAAGGCACATTCTCTACCTCTCATAGCCCTTTGGAATAACGAGTATACTGGGTAAGGCACATTCTCTACCTCTCATTGCCTTTTGGAATTACTAGTATCTTCCTCTCAGTGCCTTCAGAAATAACGAATATACTAGGTAAGGCACACTCCCTATCTCTCATTGCCCTTTGGAATAACGAATATAGTGGGTAAGGCACATTCTCTACCTCTCATTGCCTTTTGGAATAACGAATATACTTGGTACGGCACATTCTCTACCTCTCATTGCCCTTTGTTATAACGAATATACTGGGTAAGGCACATTCTCTACCTCTCGTTGCCCTTTGGAATAACGAATATACGGGGTAAGGCACATTCCCTACCTCTCATTGCCCTTTGGAATAACGAATATACTGGGTAATGCACATTCTCTACCTCTCACTGCCGTTTGGAAATACTAGTATCTACCTCTCAGTGCCTTCAGAAATAACGAATGTACTGGGTAAGACACACTATTTACCTCTCATTGCCTTTTGGAATTACTAATACACTTGGTAAGTTACAATATATACTTTTCAATGCTATGTGAATAACGAATATACTGGGTATGGCACATTCTGTACCTCTCCCTGCCCTTCGGAATAACGAACAAACTATGTACGCCCCATGTCTTACCTCCCAATACACGCAAACAACAACAGTAACAACAACATCATCAACAACAACACAACAACGACAATAACCATAACAGTAATCGTTATCATAACAACGGCCCCAAAAAACAACGGCAATACTCTGAAATAAATAGATTCGGATTTAAGAACTGCAGTGTCGTGCGGTTTCAAATGAAAGCATATCGACTGGGTATCGACCAAACGGTATAGAGTTCACTTGTACATTATTAATAAAATGTAACAGGCCTGCCAGTCTGTTGGAATCGATCTAGATTGTTTGATAGGTGGTTTCCATTGATTCGAACAAAGTTGAACTATATAATTTACAGACCTGTACACTCGGTATTTCATTGATTTATAAATTATTTAATGTGATCTTCGCGAGAAGACACTGCATTAGTTTTAGCTTTAGCTCTCTATCAAAATGAAACAAAACTTGGTTTAATTGAACAGCGTCTTCAAAAAGTTCAATAAATCAATGATGACAATACTGTTTAGACTCGATGTATCAGTGGCGTAGCTACATGTAGGCCTTGTAGGCCCGGGCCTACAACTTTTTCTCAAAAGTGAAAAAAATATATGGCCTTAAATGCTATAAAAATCGAATGCAAAGGGGGTTAAGGGTAGAACGATTTAATTCCTTATTAAGAGATCGATAATAAGACGATCTAAATATAAAACATTTTCATTTACGAAATGTGCCTTTTGACACAAATAGAAATATACTTAAGCGGATTATTAAAGTAAGTATTTGAATATTTTAGCTTTCTTAATATATATAATTCTTGATGTGAATGTATGTGTGTTTGAATGTAGTCAGCTATGAATTTCACTCGTTTAAAGACTTTTCTTAAATATATAACATTGAATAGTGGACAGCCACATCAAACAACACCAGCGTGCAACGTGCGGGCGGTCGTTCCGCTGCATGAAGAGGCTGAAAACGTACCTGCCATGTACAGACAGGCTTTCCAGCCTTGCAATGATGCACATACATAGGGATAAAGCTATTGACATTGAAACAGTCATTAATACATTTGCGGCCGTCAAAAGTTGTAAAATGGAGCTCTATTAAAAGTAATGACAGACATAGTTGAAACTTAAACTATCTTGCAGTTAGCCACTTTAAGCAACGAACGTGAAGGCATGTAGTTAAAGCCCATGTTATACGCACTACATGTGTATTTGTTTATAACTATTTTGTTTGAAGGACCTGTAAAGTAAATGAATTTGATGACGGTTAAAGCAAGAACGTGTTGTATTATATTTTATACTTTTACATATATCCGCATAATTCATATAGTCATATAAATTTATAAATGTTAAAGCATAAATGTCTTTGACAAACTTCGGACTTCGTATCTTGACCTTATGCCCGGGCCTACAACACGAAAATGGCCTAGCTACGCCACTGCGTGGTATTGTACCATTAAGCACAGAGTTGAAACAAATTTATCGTTTGTTCCATGTAAACGTGTTTATCATTCTTAGGGTATTTTATATTTAATACGCTTTTGACATTTTAACGCGCCAGATTCAATGGGATGATGGTTGTCGTATCGCCTGAACAAATATTAGGTTGTGAATGCCACACTAGGATTTTTGGACTAATTATGTTTGACAGAGTTTTGGTGTCTTTGTGTCTTTATAAGAATTCGAAACTAACGGTGCAAATGTTTTCTCAAAGATGTATGTATATTAAAAGGACAGTTTCACAGTTTTTGGCTGTGATAAATAATTTTCTAAAACTGAATTTTTCTTGATGTATAATACATATATTGTTCATATTTTAAGGTTTGAAAAACACGTAGCTTATGCAAAGTTAAACTTTTTATATTTAATATGCTTTTTACATTTTAACGCGCCAGATTCGATGGGATGATGGTTGTCGTATCGCCTGAACAAATATTAAGTTGTGAATGTCACACTAGGATTTTTGGACTAATTATGTTTGACAGTTTTGGTTCCTTTGTGTTTAATAGTGTGCTGTTCTTCATCTATACATATCAGGCAGATAATTATGACACTTGACTGTATGTGTAATATGCAAAAGCTACTTTTGCATATAAAATTCTACGAGTTCTACTTCCGGTCCTGATGTTTGATAGAGTTGTGCCCGTTTATTAGTAGTTGAATATTTGATTGTGTTGTCTGCCAGAAGAATGCGATATGTGAAAACACATGTCAACACGTTGGTACATATATTAGCGTTTCACAATTAAGTATGCACTGATCTGCGCTAGTTTATGCTGGGTTTAATGTAAAAGTAGTGAACAAATGTTTATACCATTGAGTGCTGCCTATATTGTTTATACCATTGAGTATTTCCCATAATGTTTATACCATTGAATATTGCCCATAATGTTTATACCATTGAGTATTGCCCATAATGTTTATACCATTGAGTACTGCTCATAATGTTTATTCCATTGAGTATTACATATTTTGTTTATACCATTGAGTATTTCCAATAATGTTTATACCATTGAGTATTGTCCATAATGTTTACACCATTGAGTATTGCCCATACTGTTTATACCATTGAGTATTGCCCATATTGTTTATACCATTAAGTATTGCCCATATTGTTTATACCATTGAGTATTGCCCATATAGTTTATACTAACGAGTATTGCCAATATAGTTTATACCATTGAGTATCGCCCATATTTTTTATACTATTGAGTATTGCCCATATTGTTGATACCATTGAGTATTGCCCATATTGTTTATACCATTGAGTATTGCCCATTTTGTTTATATCACTGAGTATCGCCCATATTGTTTATACGATTGAGTATTGCCCATAATGTTTATACCATTGAGTATCGCGCATATTGTTAATACCATTGAGTAATGCCCATATTTTTTATACCATTGAGTATTGCCTATAATGTTTATACCATTGAATATTGCCCATATTGTTTATACCATTGAGTATTTCCCATATAGTTTATGCCATTGAGTATCGCCCATATTGTTTATACCACTGAGTATTGCCCATATTTTTCATACCATTGAGTATTGCCTATAATGTTTATACCATTGAATATTGCCCATATTGTCTTATTCGAGCAGTTCAAGTTCTAGTGCTACAGCGTTGAACACTAACAAATTATGATGAGACGCTGATGTTTTGGCATACAAGTTTGCCCATATTGTTTATACCATTGAGTATTGCCCATATTGTCTTATTCGAGCAGTTGAAGTTCTAGTGCTACAGCGTTGAACACTAACAAATTATGATGCGACGCTGATGTTTTGGCATACAAGTTTGCTAACTTGACTCAAAGACGACGGTTGGTTATTTCAGGCATTGTTACGATGAACACGTTTCCGGCCGCGCCCACCCTGGAGCAGGTCAAGGCCAAGATCCCGTTCCTGTGCTTCCGCGTGGTTACCCGGGGGCTCTACCCGGACCTCGTGAAAACAAACGTGGAAAGGAATATAAAGACATGTTATAAAGTGGGCCTTGACAACTTCAAATTTGAAGTGGTTACCGATAACGCCTTAAACCTTCCTAAATCGGCGTTGGTACGGGAATTAGTTGTGCCTAACGACTACCAGACCATGAAAAAGTCGCTGTTCAAAGCGCGTGCCTTGCACTACTGCAACGAGCCGGTGGTGAATATTCTCTCTAATGACGACTGGGTGGTTCATCTTGACGAGGAGACACTGCTCACGGAAGCCTCTGCAATCGGCCTAGCGAACTTCGCCAGTCAGGGTCACGGCGATATCGGCCAGGGCGTGATCTCGTATGCCAACGAGGAGATCGTGAACTGGTGGACCACCCTGGCGGACTGCGTACGCGTCTCCGTGGACCTAGGCATGATGAGGTTTTCCTTCCGACAGCTGGGATGTCCGCTCATGGGATTTAAGGGCTCATACATTATCGTTAAAGAATCCGTTGAAAAAGACATTGGGTTTGACTTTGGTCCGAAAGGCAGCGTGGCGGAAGATGTGATGTTTGCGCTGGTTGCCTGGAGCAAAGGATACAAGTTCAATTTCGTGGAAGGTGAGATGTGGGAGAAAAGCCCGTTCACACTCGGAGACTACATCAAACAGCGAAAGCGATGGTTTGTTGGCCACGTGTATACCCTTTTGAGCTCTGAAATCCCACTCAAGTGCAAACTTGGCATGATCCCAACGGATTTAGGCTGGTTTCTATTGGTTGGAAACATTCTGAATTTCCCAGCATCGTTCGCGTTTCCAATCCCTCTTCCTCTAGTGTTGAACGTGACCGCCGGAAGTATGGGTGGACTGATTCTGTTCCTGTTCGTGTTCGGATCGATAAAGTCCTTTAGCATGCGAAAATATGGACTGGTTAGGAAAATATTACTTATTTTCGCGACGATTCCTGTGATCCCACTGGCGGCATGCTTGGATGCCATTGCCTCCGTGTATGGATTCTACACCCGCAACACTGGGGGCTTCCACATTGTCATGAAGGAAACACAGAAGCAGACTCAGAGACAATCCTCTCAGATCGACATGAACATGGTCTAACATTTCACACGACTGATAAAAATTATGCAAAAAATCAGGCCTTATTAATCTACAACTATTTATTTATTGTTGTTTTGTATTAAAGTTTAAATGTTTATGACAAATTGGCGTGTGCTATGAGCATCCACTCATCATATCTTTAATTATTTTCGGGACCCACCTCAAGAAACTACGTGTACAGATGACATATCATAAGTGTTTGCGTGTACATGGCCGTCCGAACACCGTTGCTTTGACCCACTGGGCTCTGGGAAGATAACTACTACCTTTGCATTACCAAAACTCTCCGCATTGCTCTCCCTTGTTACACTATGAAAGCTAAATAAATGGTACCTAAGTAATGGTCATTCTTATCGACAAAATCTACAATTCGAGACAAAATACTAGATTAATTAATTGTAGATGCACGAAACTAATGGCAACGAGGTTAATTCACATAACTATAGAAAAAAAACTACTAAATGTAGTTACGCGATAAACACATCATCCGTTTGCGAGCTCATAGTCGAAATCAAAGCATCATCTCACCTATTCAAGAACCGGGGGGGGGGGGGGCATATTTTTTCATTATTTTAATACATGCTTTCTCTTTGAAAATCGTGTTATGTTATTCGTATAATTAAAAATTAAATTAAAATTAAATTAAAAATGTATATATATCACAATATGGTGTTCATATAGTGTCAACGCAAAATTCCGATCATAGATCGGATTAAATGCCTGCATGCACTGACTGTCACAACATGTGTTTATAAACTACAATATACAAAATATTTACAAATATAATCATAATACATGTATACAGACTCAATAGGATTTGTTTGTGGTGGCAGTGGTTACTGTCGACACCGTTAGGGGGAGTGTGATACCAATTACGCATGCATGTGAACCTGTTATAGGGACCAGGAAATGAAGTTTGTATTTAAAGATGTGCACTCAGTTGCACATTTACAGTAGATACTTTCCACGAGATCCATTGTAACTGTAACTGACACAGTTCTAGACATGTATACTCGCTGTGTTCGAGTGAACTCAGTTCTAGACATTGATGTATACTCGCTGTGTTGTAGTAAACTCCACCTGGACGCACCAGATCACTTTCCTGCGGGCAAAATATCTGATTCAGCTACGATACTTTAGCAGCCATTGACTTCGTGATTGGTATATAATAGAATAGAATATAATACAGTAAAGTTTCAACTAAGTATTATAACTTGCTAAACATAAATGTGGCCGTCCCTCCAACGCTAGGACACAGTGGCCACGCCCCGGTTTACAAATTATAATACCGGTAATTAAAACGAAGTTGCAATCATCGGTCGGCTCAAATAGGTCAAGTGTTCGAACTACGCAGAAACTTAGATTGCATGTTTACCAAATAATACAAGTATTAACATATTACCATATTTACAATATATTTGATGAATTGAAGTAAATAGTTATAGTTAATCAACCCCATCCATGATAAATATATCTGGTAGATGCATGTGATACTTTTAACAATTCTTCGTTTTGTAAATCCGCCTTGCTGTTCTAAGGCGTTCTAGCATTCAACATATATATTCGCCGGACAGGCGACGAATATACATTTTTATACACGGTCACATTTGAAGAATACAATTTGTTGTAATACAATAACATTTCATGCATTCGTCAAAGGCACATTTCCGTAAACCACGACACAAACCGCAACCACACACAGGCCCACGAGGCTCATGTGCAGCGTGTGAGGCGCCTAGAACACCGCGTGCAGGTCCTTCCCGTGCACAACTCTCTTGATGTTCCGGAAGGGGAAGTCAAACACAAGAGCGGCGGCGACGGCAGCAGCGTAGTTGACCACCAAGTGACCCACGAACTGGTACGCCTAGATATATACGTGTAATTGTGATAACATACACGTAATCAGTCTAAGTAAACTGCTACTGCTATGTCATGTGTAAACAAAACAATAAAGAATTGTCAAAATTTTATATATGTACTTGTAAGTTACCTCTTTATAGGACCGTATAGGTCTCTAAATACAGACGTAGTCACTAATATGCGATTTTTAAAACAATTTTATATTTCGAGCACATTTTGATTTCAACCTTTTGTTCAATATATTCGAAATTCGTACATTGTTTTCGCCGTGTTTTTTCTTATTTATTTTGTCTAGGTTTAATCATTTTTGATGACTATAAACATTTACACAGATGATAAGCGACAAATCGTATAGTCCAGTACACGTAACTGTAACGATGTGTGCACAATGAGACAGCGATATTGCTTACGAAAAATATTAGATCTATTAGTGTAAAAGGCAAGACTTACCTGTACACTGCACATAACTAATCTGGCCAAGTAACGTTTGTTTTAATACAACAACATTCGTACTACAATTGGCTTGCATTACGATATGTGCGCATAACGATGTAAATTTGCTTTCCTACAGATACATGTAGATTTTCAACGATCATATTAGGATGCGCGGTGCTATATACATGTATAGATATATGTATATACATGTACTGAATGTGTCCCTGGTATAACAGGGTGTCTCACCATTTCGAAGTCACTGAGGTGCAGCAGGGTGCGCCGCGAGTAGACGACCAGCACCATGAGGACCGGATGTAGCAAGTACACGAGGTACGTGACCCGGGACAGGGGGATGAAGCCCGGCCAGGACAGGAGGTCGTTCAGCGGACCTGCACAGGCAGACGTATAG
Source organism: Congeria kusceri (assembly GCA_027627225.1). Classification (NCBI taxonomy): domain Eukaryota; kingdom Metazoa; phylum Mollusca; class Bivalvia; order Myida; family Dreissenidae; genus Congeria; species Congeria kusceri. The sequence goes on from CM051033.1 coordinate 40,893,608, forward strand.
CCATAAACGAGTGTCACTCTGGACTGTTATCATATAACACTAATGAGAAATGTAATGTAACCGTCAGCAGTAGCACCAAGGTTACACTACTTCAATCTTCCAAATATGATACATGTATCAAAATAAAGTTGCAATAAATAACAACGTTCCATTTTCGAAAATCTCCAGCTCTTCAATTTTAACAGACCGAAATATGCTTAGACCGTATAAGTCAAATTTTGTATTAATTTTGTGACTTTCTATCATGCTGGTTTTATTGATGCAACACGTTTTGTCATGAGCCAATAATATGGAAAACAATAACAATTTGTGAAAACAACAGTACTGTTATAGAAACAATATGTTTAGCAATTTTTCGATGCATCGTATAAAAAAAAACATTTATATTTGCACAAAAAAACAAACTATAAATGGTAGCATCAGTTTTTCTCTTTAATAAATTTACAAAATATAGCAACGTATACGACCCAGGCCACACAGAGGGCCTAGACGGGCCTGCCCAAGGCCTCGTACGTCGCCTGGTGTGCCCTGGTCCAGGGCTCAATTGCCTCCACGTACTTGGTGTACGGAATGAACACGAGAAGTACACCGAGGCAGAGCGCCAGCAGCCAGCAACAGGCCACCAGCAGCTGGAGTGAAAGAAGAAACAAGATCATAATTCCTCGGGTTTCTTTGTGTTTACCACCGGAATTTTCACCATTCGTTTAACGTAAGCATACGACATTTTTTTCACAAATTTGTCCTGTGGCGGGCTGTTCTTTGAACAAAGTTAACTCAGTAGACCACTTCCAACGTCTGTAAAAACTATAATGCCTTAAATAGTTAAAATCTAACTTGTGCAACATTTCTACCTTTCTCGTGCATACTTTCCTTAAAGTCCGTTCACTTCGTATATGTTCGGAAACCTTCGGGCAAGTGTTTTATGCATTAAACTTATGCTAGAAATGTCCAGTGTGTTACGAGGCCGTATGGACGGAAGGTGGACGACGTACCTTGTGTTGGCGCCTGCCACTCAAGCGCAGCAGCCCGAGTCCCAGCAGGAGCCCCACGCAGTAGGGGGGCCACCCGGCACCAGGGCTTAGTGAACACGTTGTTCCAGTAGGCACCGTCGTCCAATCGGCTCCTGGAGGCAAGCACAGAAAGCGTTATTGGCAATGAAAGCCTTATGCGCTTAAGTATGGTCAAAGTATGTTTACAGCCGATATACGTGGATAATCTAGCGACGTCACATCTGTACATTAGATGTGAACTTGAGATCAGGATGTGTAATGTTTGTGTATACTCGGAAATGAGACGTGTACATGACCGTGTACGTTATTATTAGGCAAGCAAATCGATTATGTAACTGTTACTAAGACATGCAGGTACAACGTACGTGAGTACTTCCCCGCCGTGGTCGGCCTCTTTCACCCCCGCGGCCACCACCCCTGCCACACCTAGCACCGCTGCCCCCGCACTACCCATCGAGGAGGAGCTGCAACATCACGTGACCTCAATGATACGATGCAACTATGGTGAAGTGAACAGTATTTAGGGTATCAGAAGATTATTAATTATGTACCATAAGGCCTGCACATCGCATGTCGCTCAATGTGTGTACATCGACCGAAATAAATGAGTTATCAAATTGTAATATATAATACCGATACATAAATGCGGTGATAATATACACTAGTAAGTACAAATGTATATATGCACACCATTACAGCTACATATTTATTGTGGTAGAAACTGGTATACTCACAAAGCCATGAACGCGAGTATATCAAGTAGAACTGCATGGTCACAGCAATAAACCAGGACCAGGCCATACACTGCAAACAGTGGTTAAATCATTCCATCACATACCCGTACATAGCAGTAGACTAGGAGTTTTACTCATCTACAGGATTCGGTCAATTTAGGCAAGTAATCGCGTTTTAGATGCAGTATATCTGAACAGCGCTATGTCAGTGTATTAAAGACATCTATACTTGGCACTGATGTACCTGTTTTCCGGCGGCACTCCATAACAGGTATAACAGGTGCTTCCACCAGTCCCGTCGGCAGCTGTGGGCAACGGCGATCTTCTCCGGCCACATGGGCCCCTCCCCCAAGTACATATACAGGTACACAAAGGTCACCATGACCAGCATGTATGGCGGAGTCATTCTAAATCAGCGATTATATGGGATTTAATAGCTGCTACACAGTGCAAGTGCAAACATATGCGTTATTTTACGAGATGTACGAGTACCGGTATTACGTAAAAGATTTATTCGATCCTTTAATGACAATTGACCTTACGACGAGATTTGATTGACAATGTGTTTAGCCATTCAGAAAGCTAGGACTTAATTGTTTGACGGACATGGCTCGTAAAAACATCCGTTTACTCTCAATGGTGTTGTACGGACTTTATCCTAGGTAGGCGTGGTTATAAATCACATAGCGTATCGTCAATTGCATGTACTATCTTAACAAACGAACAAATAAATACATGTACATATGTTTACTAGTATCAAACAAAAATGCGTAAATGCTCACGTTTAACAATATTAATCGGTTTATTATGACAGGAGTTGCATTTAAACTTCATACGGCTTCTGCATGGATGTCTGGATGAGAATCACCTAAATACTTAGATGCGGAAGCACATGCAATAGAATGGTAAAAGGTTATGACCCAGTCACCGGACGGCGTCTGTTTTACACAAAATGGGGCAAAATCGGACGATGTCCGCCGGGCAGCAGTTGCAATCGGGCCGTGGCAGCTGAACATTTTACTCATCGGACGGCGTCCGTTTAAGTTTAAGGAATACTTAAAAGTTAACGGCGACCGGGCGACTTTTTGTCGGGGTCAGGGAGGTCGGGCACCGTCCAATCGCCGGAGGGCGTTTGCTTCGATCGGGCGGTGGCCGTACGATTTTTCTACTTTTAAAAATCCGATTTGGGCGGTGACCGTTCGGGCTGCGGCACCTTCCTGGCGCAGGCAGACCTGAAAAGCACCGGCCAATGCACACTTATTTCAGGGTATCTATCCGTGCCTGTACAGGCACCGGGCGGCCCCCGTTTGTCAGGCGGCGGCCGGCCGACTTGCATTTACCAAATACCTACTTAAATCGCCGATGCTTTTCTGTTCGTTAAAATCGGACGGCTTCCGTTCTATTTGTGACCTAGGCATTAGTGATAGTAATAGTATTGGTGACTGACAATCTACTCAAACATCAGAGTCGACAGTAGGCGCAGCTCTAGCTGAAGTGTCACTTACTTCCAGAACTTTCCGCCATAGAACTTGAGCCAGGTCTTAATGTTGATCTTCGCGTGTCTCATCTCGTCCTTCGAGAGGAACCAGTAGGAGATCAGGCAGCCGCTAGAAGGTACAGCTAGAGAGGCTGAAGAAGCGGAGGAAATAGGGCATGATGTGATAGAGAGATAACGGTGGCGGCATACAGACGAAGCAGCAGACATAATTATAGGAAATAAAACGTTATACAGAGTTAGCATTGGCAACACACAAAGGAAATAACTTCATACAGAGTAAACAATGGCAGCAGAAATAGCAACTGACGTTACACAGAGTTAAATGTGGTGGCAGAAATAAAGTCGTAAAGAGTTAGCATTGGCAGCCGAAATGGGAAATTACGTTATACGGAGTTAGAGTTGGCAGCAGCAACATGAATGACGTTATACAGCGCGAGCATTGGCACCAGAAATGGGAAATGATATCATACAAAGTCAGAGGTGCCGACATTACTGCTTGCATGGTGAACCTTTTCATGAGGTCAAACGAGTCCACGAGGTCAACTGAAACACAACAATCAATATAACATAACTTTACAGTGGCGTATCTTCGACATTTCATGGACGAGTATTAATATGTATATATATTTCTATCTATGTATAAGCGTAATAATAAAACAGATGTATACATACATGTGTTTTTCATTAATAAAGTGTATTACCAAGTTTCATCGTGTTAAACAATATTTCAACATAAATTATCGGCAAATGAGTGTCTCTTTAGAAAACTATCCAGCGTCGATATGCTATTCTCCACTTCTAATTGTTCCTTATTAGAAATAAAGCAATTTAGTATTGTGTGGTATCAATACGAAACCACGACTACATGTATTTTGAATAAAATATATCTACACAATACAGTATTATGTTTCAATACAATATTTACTGACCAGCCACCGGGACATCGGATGCAGACTGGACGGTGTAGAGGTAAGTATTTCCCAGGACGATCCAGGCCATGGAGAGAACTCTGATCCCGTACAGACACAGGATGTCCCCAGATTTCGGCTCCGAGTTGAAAATGGCCGCCATGTTGGTGAACACGGAGAAACAGCGCAGTAATTCGTGAACGCTTCCAGAAGAAGAACATTTCTGTAATAATGTACACCTATTGTTATTAAAAGAAAAATCAGACGTAATTAAAGGCAGTGCGATATTAAACTTGAATAGATTTAAATACCTTCATCTACGTCGTTATTAGTGTTTAAAATGTTTTCAGTCAGGTCGCTGTCGACCGAAATGCTCAGCTCAGAGAGCTCTTGTTGTGTTTTCCGGCCTTTCTTCGGAGAATCCTCGGGACTTTCCGGAAGCGTCTCGTCAGCGTTCGTCGCCTTCACGTTTTCGTAGCCGTCCTTGGGTGCAGCGCACTCTGTGCGTCCCGTCTGCTCGTCCTTGAAACTCTCGTACGCGTTGTTTCTGCGGAACGGCAGCTCGTGGAGACCGTACGACATGAGCGTCTTGTCGTGCTGTGGGTCCCGGCATCGCAACCAGCACAGGTCCAGAGCCGAGGACAAGAGAACCAGCAGCACCAGGGCGCCCAGGATACCGCTAAAAATAGCACACATGAAGCGTTTAACTTTTAAGAACATACTAGTGTAGTAAAAAGCCCGAAGTATTGTGACATTGAAATAATAGTAATAAGTTCGTGCCACAATATATTTAGGGACATAAATTATAATTTCCGAAAATGTGTACCAGATAAGGGAAATAATACAATAAATACGTTTGCAGTTTCTAACATCCAAGAAACATGAATATATTTTATAGTTACTATTATTAACTGCATATTGAATGAATGGAAATTAGAAATTGTAGATAAAATGACTTATGTAAAATGTAAAGGATTTTCTAACTGCTGCGTAGCATCTTCTGTAAATGAAGAGTAGCATACTGATTTTTTCACCACATGTCATTTATTACACATGCAACAATTCCCGGGCTTGAATCACTGCAAGCTTACATGACAATGTGCGCGTCTGTATCACTCTGGAAGTCCTTGGCCTCGGTGCACACCGCCCGGTCCACGGAGATTGTTGAACAGCGACCCCAGCAGGCCTGTAATGGACAGTGCAGAAATGAACACGGATATATGCAGAATGACAACTTGGCTATATACAAAGTTAGTGTTATCCGATCGCAACAAGACGACCAATAATCGTCAGTTTCCAGAAGTGACCAAAATAGCTAGAACATCTAGAACAAGTACAACTTTAACATCCGTTTCAGGCTCATTTTGTTTTGTACACGACATGCGTGCTTCTGTGATAATAAAATTGATAAATGAATGATTCATTACGAAACTAAAACATATTTTACATGCACAGTGGTTACCTAGATGTAGCAGTCCGTCTATGTCCTGTCCGGCACACGTGTCCGGCAGGCACAGGCCCAGAGATATGGTCAGGGGGATGCCGTACGTGTTCTGAAATAGCCACAAGGTCACACGGTAACTAGTCGGTCATTATTATATTGCAGCAGAAGCAGCCGCACAGGCTGCCGGCCTTGTATTGGCTGTCCTAAAAACTCCGTCACTACTCGCATGTCAATAAATATCGGCTTGTTATTAAAACAATGAGATTACACATAAGTTCATGCATATCCCTTGTACTCGTCGGTCCGGGACTTTGTATTGTATTATTTTCAATAACCCACTATAAATGCATTTCATTTTAGGTTATTAATTTGAAATGTGTTTGAATATGTTTGCCCAATTATTAAAATTAAATTTTAAATGTTCCACATGTTTCCTGTTCATAAATGGAAAATAGGTCATGTTTATATGAGAGTAGTGTAGCGATTAATTTGAACAGAAAACGCATAATTACATAATTCCTGTGAAAATAATTTAGTAGGTTTGAAAATGTGTTCAAAGTAGCGCATTTCTTAATTTTTATTTGAAATAATTGACTGCATTAAGCAAAGTCACACATTTACTTCAACAAACAAATTATAACACGCGCACCTGCATGCGCATAGCAACCAACCAATCAGAAATGCCGGAGCGATGGGTCACACTTTACATGAAACAGGTCATTAGAGGGAGCTCGATCAATCTATGTTGTACTTTGACAAAATATTGCCCATTTTCATACTGATTTTTGTTTTTATGTTAAATATTATAAATTGAACTACATATTCATTGCCCAAACATATATATTTGACAATATTTAAACTATGCATAGGTCAATTTAAGCATTTATAAGGGGGACGGATGACGGACGAATATGCTATATAAATACATTATTTGTTTTACAAAAAGCATGAAATGATAAAAATGTGTTGATTTAAGTGTAAGATCTTATTTTATTTTATCCCGTGTCATTAAAAATTGATATTAAAGTTACTTTTACCACTCATGGAATAAAGCACGATCTTTGTACTGAAATATTGTGTCCTACAAGGATGCGTTCTGTGGCTTACGTTAATGTGTTTTCCGGCCACACTTTCTATGAGGCTTCGTGGAGGGGTGTCGTGGAACTCGATATCGGCGTCGGCATTATGATCGGCCAGTGAAACGTTTCTCAGTACTCGTGCACTCATGGCATGGCACTCGTCGTACGTCCCGCCGAAGTATAGCACTCCCCGTCGGATACCTGTCGTCGGCTTTCCGATCGCGTCAAACACTGTAAAAGAGGAAGACTACATACTTTGCTACTTTGCTATGCTACTTCCTTATACAAAACTAGAACTGCCACAGTCATGGCTCAAATACCTCCGCATGCCGCGTTGTCATAAGAATATTGATACACCAGCATGTGGTTTTGAGGTGTAAAATTGTATTTGTTAACCTGGGGAAAGAAATTGACAAATGAGAATAACTCCATAAATAATGGAGCTAGAGTTATCATATTGTGCAATGCATTCCACCTAACAAATACTCTATGCATGTATGAAGTTTGAGCAAAACCCTTCAGTCGTTTTTGAGACAATGGCCGGACAAGGAAAACTGAAAAGGGGAATAACTCGGTAAATAATGAAGTAGAGTTATAAATCTCCGCTGAACAACAATCTATCCATTTATAAAGTTTGAGTTCAATCCATTCAGTGTTTTTTTTAGAAAACGACCGCACAATGAAAATTGACAAAGGGAATAACTCCGGAAATAATGCAGCTAGAGTTATAATTTGTGTGCACTGCAATCCTTCTAACAAATATACATGTATACCCATGTATAAGTTTGCGGTCAATCCCTTCAGTAGTTTTTGAAAAAATTGCCGTACAAGGAAAACTGACAAACAGAAATAACTCCGTAAATAATGCAGCTAGAGTTATCATTCTTGTGCACTGCACTTCTTCTAACAAATATATATCCAAGTATGAAGTTTAAAGGTCAATCCCGTAAAAAGATTTTGAGAAAATGGCCGTACAAGGCAAACCGACAAAGGAAAATAAGTCCGTAAATAATGTAGGTAGAGCTATAATTATTGTGCACTGCACGCCACCTAACAACCATCTATCCATGTATGATGTTTGAAGTTGATATCTAAAACTATTTGAAAGTTATGCTCCGGACAAATGAAAAAAGCCAATGCAAGGAAATTTGACAATGGAAATAAATCCATAAAAATTGAAGCTACAATTATAATTCTTGTGCACTGCACTCCATCAAACAAACATCTATCTATCCATGTATAAAGTTTGAGAAAATGACCGAATAATGAAAACTGACAAAGGAGAATAACTCCGTAGAAAATGTAGCTAGATTTGTGAATTGTGTGCACTGCACTCCGCCTAATAACCATCTATCCATGTATGAAGTTTAAGGTTGATATCTAAAAGGATTTGAAAGTCATGCTCATTCCTCTGCTGAGCATAAAATTGCAATACCAAGAAAATTGGCAATGGGGAATAAGTCCATAAATAATGCGGCCAGAGTTATAATTCTTGGCACTGCATTTCGCCTAACAAACATCTATTTATGTATAAAGTTTGAGTTCACTCCATGCAGTAGTTTTTGAGAAAATGGCCGGACAAGGAAAACTGACTAACGGGAATAACTCCGTAAATAATGCAGCTAGAGTTATAAATCTTGAGCACTCCGCCTAACAACCATCTATCCACGTATGAAGTTTGAAGTTGATACCTAAAAGGGTATGAACGTTATACAGTCAGACGGACAGACGGACGGACAGACAAGCTGATTCAAGTATACCGCCTTACAACGTTGTTGCGCGGGGGTATACAAATACTGTAAAACTCTATTAGTTTCAGATTAAGCACTGACTAGTACTTTAAAAATGAATGTAAAACATTATCAATTTTAGAGTTAGCAATACCATACTATAAAATATTTTGATCAGTTTCATATTAAACAAGGCTACGTCAAATGGCTAGTACTTTATACCCCAGTCATAGTGTCACGTTTTTGTTGCCTCGTTTAGCTACGTTGCTCAATGTGGCAAGTATGTAGTTCAACGTGGCCGTAAAGCGCCTCAACAAGTTAGCAGGTAAATATTTTAACGCAAACGACAAATCTGAATTTTTAACATGTTCAAAATACTCTACATACATACCACAACGTACTTATTCGTAGTGGAGCACGTGGTACAACGTAGAACAACGTACTACTACTACTACTACTACTATTACTACTACTACTACTACTACTAGTACTACTACTACTACTACTACTACTGCTGCTGCTGCTACTTCTTCTATTACCTACTACTTCTAATACTACTAGCATTACTATCATTACTACTTCCTCCATAACAACTTCTACTAAAGCTACTTCTTCTAATGGACAATGAGAACAAAAGGAAAGTACGCAACCAGGTCTTCTCGGTCACGTGATCAGATAGCTTACTGCTCAGAGCCCAGTCATCACCCTTGAAAACTCGGTCGATGAATGTCATTGTGTCGGTGTAGCACACCTCGCTCAACTCCCGATTCGTAGAATTGTACGGGGAAAAGGACTTTATGACGTTTTCAACTATGGATATATAGTCTAAGGAACCGAGAAAATTTGAAACCAAAATGTTTGGTTGCGTAATGTTGTCTTCAGAATCCGCTCGTATTTCTTCCGAATGATATTCCACTTCGTGTATGACGATCCTCAAGACCTTTTTTATGCCTTCATTCTGTAGAACTCTCGGCAACTGTCTCAGTGCCCAAGGTAGTACCCGCGTCGTGAACCAGTAGGGCGGCTCGTCCATTCCCAGAATGCATAGTGCTGCCAGGGATGTATCATTGAGCGTGTTAACCAGCTCGGAACTGTTGGCATTTCTTGTGGCACTTAAGTTCCGTATAATGGTAAACTAGTCAAGTGATTGCAACAAATTACCAACAAAAAAGTCCAAGTCCTTTTTAGTATCCTTTGAATTAAGTACCCAGGTTTCGTTTTCATGATGGTTTTCTACCTCATTAACAAACGTTCGCAAGGCGTCAACGAGTTCCTCGTTACTGATGACGTCAGGCAGGTGACTGAACGCCCACGGGAGCACGTAGGATGTGAACAGTTCCGGCGGGCGGTCCATACTCAGCAGCGGGAACGCGGCCACAGCGGTCTCTCGTAGCGTCTGTATCCAGTCTGGATGCTCAATCAGTGTAGTCATGGCGAATATCAGCAAACTCTTGTCGTCGAAACTGTTCAACACATTGTTGACTGCCTCCGGAGTAAGTAACTGTGCGTTTGTTACCCAGACGTTTCCTTGCAATACTGAACCACAAATCAGGATCGGCAAAATCATAACTTTAACATACATTTTGCTACAAAATTCCTTTATCACGAACACGGTAATTACAATATTATTATCGATAACGTCACAAAAGTATCACAATTTGTGATTTGCAATCCAAATTAACTGTTCATTGTTAAAATAAATTTTATGAATAAATCCCATCCATATTAGTTCATCTTAAATCACAATAACATTGTGACAGGGTGCATTTCCCGTCATTATTATATGTTAGTAGTTTTTAACCTATTTAATAGGGTATAATATTTTGATAATGTAGGGAATCGTTTCACGAGCTCACGCGCCAGAACCAAAAACATATTCGAGGAAGCAACATCGTTTCAACTTTTTAACTTAAAATAATTAATAAATACAACTTTAGTTTAACAACACCCGCAGCCACGAGATCTGGATGAAGCGTGGAACGCCGGATTCCATAAATTAGTCGTGATTACGCTTGCACCAGTCAACTGCAGACTGAATACGATATAATATAATTATTTGTAATTCACTGAACAGTACCACTATTAATAATAATTGAATACAAACGAACCCAAGACTTTGTGCTTATTTTCTGTTAAGTTATACACAAACAGTAGAAAAGTACCATGAGTTATAATGGCGCCCAACGTGTGTGGTGTTCAGTGTTTTTAAAAATGTAATATCAAGTAATTGTCATGGACTAGTGTGTAAGCACTTCTTTATTATTATCTAAACATTGAGAAACAGGACATTTCTGTTTTGAGGACAAGCCAACCATAAGAACGGTTCTGTGTCGATGTTAGTGTCGAGAACCAACCATCCAGGGGGACGTTCTAGGGCCGTTGAGAGGGGATTCAACGAGGTCATTGAGATTGGAGGCTCGATCCACCCAGGAGAACGTTTAGTTTCTAGGACCAACCAATTAGGAGGACGTACTAGGAGGATTTTACAAAGACATTATATTTTAGAATTTTTATCTATATTGTCAAATCTGTAATCACTGCACAAGTTAAATAATTATCCTTTATTGGGTGTGGTTTAATGTATTAACATTCCATATTATTAATTTATCCCATTGCATTTACTAACTATTGGTGAAAGCTCTTTAAAAAAAAAGAAAAAAAGAAGCTGTCCTGAAATACGACACTTTCTTGAACCATATTTATAAATAAGTATCTGCTTATTTCTATGACTGAAGGCATGTGCACTTGCTTGTGTAATCACTCTACATGATTGTTTACATTTTACAGTCATAACTCTGTATTTTGTTTAGCTAAAGTAAAAGTATATTTGTAGCTAAAAATATTTAAAACTGATATAGAGCAGTATGTTTACTAAAGTCTGGTAAATTTTTGTTTATTTTGTGTAAAGAAATAATTTTCGTGTCTGGCTTAGTGATTTTCTTTGGGTTTCCATGTGACGGTCTTTTTTGCGTATTAATTAGCAAATTTGTAGACATTTGTTGGTTGACTGACTGACTTGTATATGACGTATTGGAAAATCCCGGTCTTCAAATAACTTACCCTTACACCGTTTCCGGTGGCTGATCCGTGGTCTAGTGGTAACGCACTGGTTTCACAACTCAGGGGTCGCAGGTTCGAGCCCCCGCTACACCCTAACCTACTAACTCGTCTTTCGCATGAGACGTTAAACCGAGGTGCAGTGTACTAGGTGCTACACACCGGGCACTAAAAGACCCAGGGTCGTCTCCTGTATCTTGCACTATCCCTCGTAATCCAACTAACAAGTCTTCTGGGGGCGATGGCCATATGGGAGAGAATCCCGGTGCACTCGATAAAAATGTACCACACGCACCGTTTCCGGTTGTAAACGAAAATTCGTTTGTGCATCAAATTGGGTATGTCGGTGTAAACAAACGTTGTTTTAAGTTATTTAATGATTGATAACTGATTGATAATATATATACGATGCTATCCGGTAATCTTGCGCAGTTAAGCACCAATTGTGTGATAAACATCGGATTGAAAAGGCGTTGCAATTTAATTTTTACTGAACATATACAACAGTCTGTCGGGCGTTTAGAAACACAAAAATATCTGAAATATTCAATAAAAAAAACTATTCGAATCCAAACCAAAACAAAAATGACTCGCACCGTTTTTTAACAATTCCAGTGTCCGGTAATCTTGCGCACGTTTGAAAATGACGTCATTAAATGTAAATGTAAAATTATGGTGTCCAATTCATATCATAAAACAAACTTATATATCTGTTCAATAAAAATGTCTAGATAAATCAATGTTTTCAAGTTTTTTATCATCACTGCAGGCTCCTTTTATCATTAAGTAACTATACTTTGACGATGATAGATTTTGACGGGACGGGACTATAGCACCAAAAAGCAAATTAAAACTAGTTATTTGATATAAACACAATCCAAAAAGATTGTTTTACGAATTAAAGTGTATTTGTCTTTTCATAACAGGTTTCCGTAATAAATATAAAAAAAAACAAGTGGCCTTTGTGCATGCCGGGAACTTAAAATCGACAGATTGGCGGGAAAAACGATTCAATCTCGTCTGTATAAGATGTCTGTTGTAGAGCTCAGAAAAGATAAATACCAGACTTTGATCTGGAAATAAAACGATTTTGTACGATTTATAATATTCCTTTTGGAAATCATGAGAGGAGTGAAGAAATCGAGAAATTTTGTCCAGCAAACCGGATTTATGCCTAAGTAGGTCGGTGTTTACAACTTATGGATACTTGATTAAAATTATTCAAACGGTAATTATGAATACAAAAGCTATATTTATTTACATATATTACAGTTGTTTTGGCTCCTTTAAATTTAAAATTTCTGTAAACGTCAGTAAATAAAACGCGTCGTCTTCTGAAAATGCATACCTGGGTAGTGCGCAAGATTACCGGACGCGCAAGATTACCGGACGCGACTGTAATTACATTCAGTAATAGTTTAGCTACACACGGATGTGCGTTTCGGACACAATTGTGATAAGGTAACTAGTAAAATAGCCGATTAAAGGAAAATGCTAAAATGGACAGGTCAGTATTGTGCTGTGTTTACACTGGTTACGAATTAATGATTTTGTTTCAGAGCTAATAGGATTAACATTGACAGTGTATGTTTAGTTTGTATATAGTTGCCATAGCTACATAGTCTTAGTTTAGGGTTGAATTGGTTTATTGACTGATAAATATCATTGTATATTTAATTGAAATTGTATTTGTGTTTGATTAATTTACTTATAGTCAATATTTAATTTTTTGTTTATAAGGACTGCATTGATTGATCACAAACCTATACCTCTGTTTCTATAACATTTAATCATTAAATATTATTCATCAGAACCACATTAATTTACTATTATTGATACATTAATTGTATTTGTGCAGATTTGAAACAGATTTTGACATTTTAATTTACTTGCAAGCAATCACATAGTTGTACAATATTTTTGATTTTACATTATGTGTTATATTTGTTTGCATATATTTGGTATAGTGTGTATATATTTTATTCTATTTGTATTTTAATATGGTATGAGAATTTAAAGTGTTTGACGGATTTAAACATCTAATATTTGTGTATGGTGAAATAGACATTGCACTAAACAGTGATCTGAAATATTGAACATTATCAAGTGAACATTTATAGTGTTTGACATTGATATGAAATAGAGTGACGTTTGTGTTGAGATTATACATAGTGTCAGTGACATTTAAGAAAGTGACATTACTTATTACACTTAGTGACGTTAGTGATTGACATTTTACATTACTTTATTTACAGTGAGAAATAATTGGAGTAAACTTGTGTTTATAAGTATATGCCAGTGGAATAATGGCTTTGAAGAAAAGTGAAATGGAAGTGATTGAGAGTGTGAGCGATGAAAAAGGTGCAGCATTTATCTCAGAAGAAGATAAATTGTTGTTAGATGCATTTCATGCAATGAAGTTGAAGAACCCGAAATTAAGTAAAGAACAGTTGTTGAAGTTGATGATGGAAGATGAAGAAACAGAATATGAAGATGAGAATTGGAACAAAAGCCAAGAAACAGGGAAACAAGATGTAAAGTAGCAGAAATCACAACATCTGGCATCATATCATTTCCCTAAACTGTCAACATGTTATGGCGATGAAGGAAAAGGAGAAGTCACATGGTCGACATTCAAGTTTGAATTGGAATCTCTGATATCTGAGAAGATATTTAGTGAAGAACATATCATGCTGTGACTTAGAAGATCTCTGATGGGGACAGCTGGAGATATTTTGAGAAGATTAGGTCCAGGGGTCAGAGTACAGAAAGTAATACAGAAATTTGAATGTACATTTGGAGCTATTGACACTAAGTAGACCATACTTCGAAAATGTTATGCCAGTCAACAACTAGATGGTGAAAACATATCTGGATTTACATCAAGAGTTGAGGAAATGTACACTCAGGCAATTAGTCTAAGAGGTTTACAGATGGGAGCTGAAGATAGTCTGAAGAGTGTTGTTTACCAAGGACTAAAGAAGGAGATGAAACATAGAGCAGCCTACAAGTTTGACACAATCAGCGATTACGATAAATTTAAATTGAATTGCGGAAGATAGAACAAGATATGAAAGCCGAATGACCAGATCAGAAGAAATGCAACGCTGCAGTTAATATGGAAGGCAAGAAACAGACAGACATGGAAGAGATGAAGTCTTTGTTAGAAAAGCTGATTTCGAGAATGGATAGGATGGAGAAAGAAAGAGAAGAATTCAGACAACAGAACTCACAACAATCTACTAATTATCAACAATATGGGGACTATGAAAGACAACAACAACAGCCATTGCGTTACACATTTAGATCCGGAAGATACAACATCAACAGCCATTGCGTTACACATTTAGATCCGGAAGATACAACATCAACAGAGGTGGAAGATCCCGAGGTGATGTACCGTACAGAGGACATGGTCGAGGTGATGTACCGTACAGAGGACATGGTCGAGGTGATGTACCGTACAGAGGACATGGTCGAGGTGATGTACCGTACAGAGGACATGGTCGAGGTGATGTACCGTACAGAGGACATGGTCGAGGCAATTTTCGATACCAACCCAGAAGACCTGTTAGTTCGAGAACCTTCGTACCAACCTGCTATCGATGTAACGAGAAAGGACACATGCAACATGAATGCCCAAAAGTTTAAGTGATTTCAAGGTGGGGTCAATTGGGGGCACAAAGGTTAGACAATACCCAAAATTAGTTGGAGAAACTAATGAAGTCAATATTACAATTAATGAAATTGAAACTAAAGCTTTGTTGGATAGTGGTAGCTGTATTAGTGCAGTCTCTGAATCATTTTGGAAAGAAAATTTAAATTGTCCTTTAAAACCTTTGGATAGTATTTTAAATATAGAAGTGCAGATGGTCGTGAACTTCCATACATAGGGTATATTGAAGCTGAATTGAAAGTTAGTGATGGGCTTCCTGAGGCAAAGCCTATTAGTTGTTTTTAGTAACTGCAGATACCAACTATTCTTTGAAACACCTATTATTTTAGGTACAAATATACTGTCTGAATTTTTAAGTGAGTGTAAAGAAAATGTTGGCCAACAATTTTTACAAAAGGCTAAACTTCACACACCTTGGGTTTTGGCATTTAGGTGTATACGTATTAGGGACATAGAATTGCATTGTTGAAATCGGCTGAAGCTTCAAGGATTATTCTAGGGCCAAATGAGTCGAAAGATATACGATGCTACACAGATAAGGAACTTGATGTGCAGACAACTTCTGCTAGGACAACTGAGACAATGGAAACCGGATTACCTGACTTTTATATTACTCCGGGACTTGCAAATTACAGTTATGGAAAAAATGGACCTGTGATTGTTAATATTTCAAATTTGACTACAAACAGTGTGGTGATAGCACCGAAAACTATTATTTGTGAATTACAGCCAGATGTTATTGAAGATGAAATACTGAATAATAAAAAGAAAATAGATGAAAATATAATTAGCAATTTGAACATTGATGAAAGTAAACAATTGAATGAAGAACAAACTCAACAAATTAAGGACTTGCTACTGAAACATGTTCATGTATTCTCCAAAAGTGAAGATGATATAGGTAATTGCAATTTGATTAAACACAGAATTGATCTCACCGATAACACGCCCTTCAAGCAGCGACATAGACGCATGCCACCAGGCATGGTAGATGAAATTAGAAATCACCTTGAACAACTTTTGTCAGCTGGCATCATACGCAAGTCAAAGTCACCATATAGTTCAAATGTGGTACTTGTACGCAAAAAGAATGGTTCTTTGCGGATGTGCGTTGATTATAGGCAATTGAATAACATTGCAGTTAAAGATGCCTATGCACTTCCCTGTATAGAAGAAGTGTTTGATGTTCTCAATGGTGCCAAATATTTTTAAATTATAGACATGAAGTCTGGCTACTATCAGGTAGAAATAGAAGAACATCATAAAGAGAGAACGGCTTTCACAGTAGGACCGTTGGGTTTCTACGAGTTCATAAAATGCCGTTTGGGCTTTCTAATAGCCCTGCAACATATCAGCGGCTTATGGAGGAATGTCTGGGAGATCTGAACATGAAGATATGTATAATCTACTTGGACGATCTCATTATTTTCTCAGACTCGTATGAACAGCATCTTCAATGACTGGATCAAGTTTTAACTAGGTTAGCTGAAAGTAATTTGAAATTATCTCCAGACAAGAGTTATTTTGTACAACGTAAAGTACATTTTGTTGGACATGTCGTCAGCAGTGACGGAATAGAGACAGACCCTGCAAAGATAGATAAAATAAGACAGTGGCCAACTCCTCAGAATGCAGATGAGCTGAGATCCTTTATAGCATTTGCCTGTTATTATCGGAGATTCATAAAAGACTTTTCAAAGATTACCAAACCATTGAGTGACTTGTTACCTCCTTCATCAACAAAGAAAGGTACAAAGAAAATTCAGAAATCATGGTCTTGGACTGAAACTGAACAGGCTATTTTTGATAACTTGAAAAAAGTATTTAGTTCACCGCCAATTCTTGTATATCCTGACTTTACAAAGGAATTTGAATTGCATACTGATGCTTGTGGAACTGGACTAGGTGCTGTGTTGTACCAGGATGGTAAAGTCATTGCCTATGCTAGCAGATCATTAACCAAATCAGAACAGAACTATTCAGCCTTTATGTTAGAGTTTTTGGCTCTGAAGTGGGCGATTACTGAACAATTTAAAGATTATTTAGCATTACATCATTTTCAAGTATATACTGACAACAATCCATTGACTTATGTTCTCACTTCTGCGAAACTGGACGTGACTGGTCAAAGATGGGCATCAGCATTGGGAGAATACAACTTTGAAATACGGTACATTATAGACCAGGATTGGAAAATGCAGATGCGGATGGAATGAGTAGATACCCGCATGTCACTGATACAAATTCAGGGGAAATCATTAAAATTGATGATCCCACAGTTAAAGCCATTTGTGGTTCCACTGCCATGCCACCATATATTGAGACTATAACATGTAATGTCAACATAGTGGAGGCTACTGATATACCAGGCCAGCCTATGGCTCAAGTTGAAATGAGACAGATAAGAACTGCTCAGAGGAATGATCATTTGATTGAAAAGTGGAGAAGAGCAGTGATTGATCAGCTATTGCCAACCATTTATCAATGTAACACTAAAGAGGACAAATGTATGAGAAAACAGTTTAACAATTTGAAAATA
Organism: Congeria kusceri; assembly: GCA_027627225.1. Classification (NCBI taxonomy): domain Eukaryota; kingdom Metazoa; phylum Mollusca; class Bivalvia; order Myida; family Dreissenidae; genus Congeria; species Congeria kusceri. The sequence continues at coordinate 40,911,283 of CM051033.1, forward strand.
AACAGAGGAATGCTGTACAGAGAAATAAAAGATAATGACAACAAAACATTAAGACATTTAGTTTTACCATCTGTATTTAGAAAAGATGTGTTGATAGGACTTCATGATCAAATAAGCCACCCAGGTAGAGACAGGACATTATCACTTTTAAAAGAAAGATACTACTGGCCAAACATGAACATAGATGTGGAATCTTGGGTTTCAAAGTGTGATAGATGTCTTAGAAGAAAAACATCTACAAACATCAAAAGTGAAGTCCTAAATATAGTAAAAACATATCCATTAGAGCTAGTGTCTACCATCAAAAGGCTATAGTAACATTCTTGTTATCACAGACCACTTTACCAAATATGCGTTAGCCATTCCAACGCGCAATCAAACAGCGAAAACAACAGCAGAGGCATTTTATAATAAGTTTGTTGTGAATTGTGTCATCCCAACAACTCTACACACTGACCAAGGAGCCAATTTCGAATCCGATTTGATAAAAGAATTATGCAACTTGATGGGAATAAAGAAATCAAGGACAACACCATACCATCCAATGGGAAATGGTGGCACCGAGAGATGGAACCGGTTAAATATGCTCGGGACACTGGATCCGGACAAAACGCCAAACTGGAAAGCACATATCCCATCTTTGGTATATGCTTACAATTGTACCAGGCATGAAAGTACCAAAACATCGCCTTTTGAGTTGATGTTTGGTAGGACCCCCAAACTACCTATTGATTCAACATTTGAATCTGCAGAAATAGACAATAACACAAATCAATCATCTAAGCAATATTTAGATCAGCTGAAAGATAGGCTAAAGCACTCACATGAAGTGGCAAAACAGTATGCAGATACTGCAAGACTCAAGCAGAAGTCTGATTATGACAGAAAAGCTAAAGCAGCAAAACTGTTAGAAGGTGACAAAGTGTTGTTAAAAACCCTGTTTCATGAGGGTAAACATAAAATAGCTGAGAGATGGAAACTTACACAGTTATTGAACAATCAAGGAAAGATATTCCAGTGTACAAGATAAGGTCACCGACAAGAATGGAACGTACAATACACCGTAATAATTTGTACCCTGTAGAAACTAATGATGATAGTAGTCAAGATAGTGTAGATGATGTTTCTAGAGTAGTAGCTGGAAGTGTCAAAACAGTTCCAAATGATAGTCAGAATAGAGTAGATGAAAAGGTAGATAGTAGGTTAGTAGATAGTGATGTCACTAATACTGATAAAGTAGGTGATTGTGATGATCGTGATGATCATGGTGATAATGACGATGATAATGATGATTGTGTACTTTGTACATATGAGAGTGGAAAAGCCCATGGGTCTATGATAAACAAAGATGGACTAGGTAGTTCAAACAAAAATGAGGATGCACATCCTAAACCAAAACCAAGAGTTAGATTGAAGAAAAGTACCGATACTAGTAGTCAAGGTCAAGGTAGTCAGATAGACAATCAGGTTGATCCTTTAGAAATAGTAGAAAACAGTGATGATAAGGAGACAGTAACAGATGATGAAAGTGGTAGTCATGAGGTACAAGTTGATGTGCATGTAGGTAGGGTTACAGATGGTATACAAGGTATTAAGACAAGTGATACTATTGAAGTACAGGCTAAGCCAAAACCATTACCACGTAGATCTTCAAGGGTGAGAAAACCACCTGTCAGATATCCTGATTATCAGATAAATCAGATGGTAGTTAGACCTAGAAATTACAAGGTCCATGAATTAGATGTTATACTGTCATCAGGAGTATTAGAAGAGATTGATTCAGATGTTGTACAGAAAATTATTAATGCTGTTATGCAATGATGTATTTAATGTAGTCATTTGTTTTATGAGCTTTTATCCATACATGTGTATGTATGCTTGACTGTTTTTATATTATACTACATACAATTGATATAGTAAACATCTATTTGAATTAAATAGATGAATTGGTAAGTATTACTTGTGTAAGTTAAATGTACTTATAACTTGGATTAGAGATGTGTACATACATTGGGCTGATTATATTGGTAAGTATAGTTTTAATTTTGTCAGTACATCATGACTAAGTCATTGAGCATGTGTTGGAGGTAAGTATGATGAAAATTAATGCACTACATTGTATGTCATGTACTTAAATTTTATAAAAGCATATCTCACCTGAGGTTCTGAGTTTGATTCCTAATAGGGGCGTGTGTTTGTAATCAGTTATGATTATGGACTGACTGTTGTCGACGACAATGTTCTTTGTATCGTGAGGACACAATGTTTGGTCAACGGGGGGTAACAATGGCGAGGCTTTGGACTGTTGCAACGAGGTTTTGACACAATGGTTTGGTTAGATTGGTTAATGACAATCTTATGTTTTTATATGGACAGTGAGGTTAATATTTATTTTTGACTAAATGACGAGACGTCATTTCATGGACAGGGGGAGTATGTGACAGGGTGCATTTCCCGTAATTATTATATGTTAGTAGTTTTTAACCTATTTAATAGGGTATAATATTTTGACGTAATGTAGGGAATCGTTTCACGAGCTCACGCGCCAGAACCAAAAACATATTCGAGCAAGCAACATCGTTTCAACTTTTTAACTGAAAATAATGTATAAATACAACTTTATTTTAATAACACCTGCAGCCACGAGATCTGGATGAAGCGTGGAACGCCAGATACCATACATGAGTAATGATTACGCTTGCACCAGTCAACTGCAGACTGAACTCGATATAATATAATTATTTGTAATTCACTGAACCGAACCACTATTAATAATAATTGAATACAAACGAACCCAAGACCTTGTGCTTATTTTCTGTTTAGTTATACACAAACAGTAGAAAAGTACCATGAGTTACAACATAATTGACAGACCTGTACACTCAGTATTTCATCGATTTATACATTATTTAATGTGATCGATCAAAATGAAACGAAATTTGGTTTATTTGAACAGCGTCTGCAAAAAGTTCAATAAATTAATGCTCAAAATACTGTTTAGACTCGTGGTATTGTACCATTAAGCACAGAGTTTAAACAAATGTATCGCTTGTTCAATGTAAACCGTGTTTATCATTCCTAGGGTACACATATTTGGGCACCAAGGCAGTGTTGATCTTTATAAGCACTACCTAAACAATCAGTAAAACGATAACATTTGATAAACAAAATGTCAACACGTTGGCACAGATATTAGCGTTTCACAATTAAGTATGCACTGATCTGCGCTTGTTTATGCTGGGCTTAATGTAAAAGTAGTGAACCATTGAGTATTTCCCATAATGTTTATACCATTGAGTATTGCCCATATTGTTTATACCATAGAGTATTACATATATTGTTTTTTATCATTGAGTATTTCCCATAATGTTTATACCGTTAAGTATTGCCCATAATGTTTATACCATTGAGTATTGCCCATAATGTTTATACCGTTGAGTATTTCCCATAATGTTTATACCATTGAGTATTGCCCATAATGTTTATACCATTGAGTATTTCCCATAATGTTTATACCATTGAGTATTGCCCATATTGTTGATACCATTGAGTATTACATATATTGTTTTTTACCATTGATTATTTCCCATAATGTTTATACCATTGAGTATTGCCCATACTGTTTATACCATTGAGTATTGCCCATATTGTTTATACCATTGAGTATTGCCCATATTGATTATACCATTTAGTATTGCCCATATTGTTTATACCCTTTAGTATCGCCCATATTGTTTATGCAATTGAGTATTGCCCATAGTGTTTATAAACCTTATACTATTGAGTACCGCCCATATTGTTTATACAATTGAGTATTGCCCATATTGTTTATACCATTGAGTATTGCCGTTAATGTTTATACCATTAAGTATCGCCTATATCGTTTATACCATTGAGTAATGCCCATATTGTTTATACCATTGAGTATTGCCTATAATGTTTATACCATTAAGTATTGGAATTTGCCCATATTGTTGTACCATTGAGTATTGCCCATATTCTTTATACCATTGAGTATCGCCCATATTTTATATACCATTTAGTGTTGCCCATATTGTTTATACCATTGAGTATTGTCCATATTGATTATACCATTGAGTATTGACCATATTGTTTATACCATTGAGTATTGCCCATATTGTTTATACCACTGAGTATTGCCCATATTGTTTATACCATTGAGTATCGCCCATATTGCTTATACCATTAAGTATCGCCCGTATTGTTTATACCATTGAGTATCGCCCGTATTGCTTATACCATTGAGTATCGCCCATATTGCTTATACCATTCAGTATCGCCCATATTGTTTATACCATTTAGTGTCGCCTGTATTGTTTATGCAATTTATTATTGCCCATATTGTTTATTCCATTGAATATCGCCCATTTTACTTATACCGTTAAGTATCGCCCATATTATATATACCATTGAGTATTTCCCGTATTGTTTATGCAATTGAGTATCGCCCATATTGTTGATACCATTGTGTGGCGCCCATTTTGTTTATACCATTGAGCATTGCCCATATTGTTTATACCATTGAGTATCGCCCATATTGTTTATACCATTGAGTATCGCCCATATTGTTTATACAATTGAGTAATGCCCATATTGTTTATACCACTGAGTATTTCCTATAATGTTTATGCCATTAAGTATTGCCCATATTGTTTATACCATTGAGTATTGCCCATATTGTTTATACCATTGAGTATCGCCCATATTGTTTTTATACCATTTAGTATTGCCCATATTGTTTATACCATTGAGTATCGCCCATATTGTTTATACCAGTTAGTATTGCCCATATTGTTTATACCATTGAGTATTGCTTATATTGTTTATACCATTGAGTATTGACCATATTGTTTATACCATTGAGTATTGCTTATATTGTTTATACCATTGAGTATTGCCCATATTGTTTATACCGTTGAGTATTGACCATATTGTCTAATTCGAGCAGTTCAAGTTCTCTAAGACGACGGTTGGTTATTTCAGGCATTGTTACGATGAAGACGTTTCCGGCCGCGCCCACCCTGGAGCAGGTCAAGGCCAAGATCCCGTTCCTGTGCTTCCGGGTGGTTACCCGGGGGCTCTACCCGGACCTCGTGAAAACCAACGTGGAAAGGAATATAAAGACATATTATAAAGTGGGCCTTGACAACTTCAAATTTGAAGTGGTTACCGATAACGCCTTAAACCTTCCTAAATCGGCGTTGGTACGGGAATTAGTTATGCCTAACGACTACCAGACCATGAAAAATTCTCTGTTCAAAGCGCGTGCCTTGCACTACTGCAACGAGCCGGTGGTGAATATTCTCTATAATGACGACTGGGTGGTTCATCTTGACGAGGAGACACTGCTCACGGAAGCCTCTGCAATCGGCCTAGCGAACTTCGCCAGTCAGGGTCACGGCGATATCGGCCAGGGCGTGATCTCGTATGCCAACGAGGAGATCGTGAACTGGTGGACCACCCTGGCGGACTGCGTACGCGTCTACGTGTACCTAGGCATGATGAGGTTTTCCTTCGGACAGCTGGGATGTCCGCTCATGGGATTTAAGGGCTCATACATTATCGTTAAATAATACGTTGAAAAAGACATTGTGTTTGACTTTGGTCCACAAGGCAACGTGGCGGAAGATGTGATGTTTGCGCTGGTTGCCTGGACCAAACGATACAAGTTCAACTTCGTGGAAGATGATATGTGGGAGAAAAGCCCGTTCACACTCGGAGACTACATCAAACAGCGAAAGCGATGGTTTGTTGGCCACATGTATACCCTTTTGAGCTCTGAAATCCCACTCAAGTGCAAACTTGAAATGATCCCAACGGATTTAGGTTGGTTTCTATTGGTTGGACACATTTTGAATTTCCCAGCCTCGTTCGCGTTTCCAATCCCGCTTCCTCTTAGTGTTGAACGTGACCGCCGGAAGTATGGGTGGACTGATTCTGTTCCTGTTCGTGTTCGGATCGATATAGTCCTTTAGCATGCGAAAATATGGACTGGTTAGGAAAATTTACTTATTTTCGCGACCATTCCCGTGATCCCACTGGCGGCATGCTTGGATGCCATTGCCCTCGTGTATGGATTCTACACCCGGGGGCTTTCACATTGTAATGAAGGGAACACAGAAGCAGACTCAGAGACAATCTTCTCAGATCGACATAAACATGGTCTAACATTTCACACGACTGATAAAAATTATGCAAAGAAAATCAGGCCTTATCAATCTACAACTATTTATTTATTGTTGTTTTGTATTAAAGTTTAAATGTTTATGACAAATTGGCGTGTGCTATGAGCATCCACTCATCATATCTTTAATTATTTTCGGGACCCACCTCAAGAAACTACGTGTACAGATGACATATCATAAGTGTTTGCGTGTACATGGCCGTCCGAACACCGTTACAGTGACCCACTGGGCTCTGGGAAGATAACTACTACCTTTGCATTACCAAAACTCTCCGCATTGCTCTCCCTTGTTTCTCTATGTATGCTAAATAAATGGTACCTAAGTAATGGTAATTCTTATCGACAAAATCTACAATTCGAGACAAAGTACTAGATTAATTAATTGCAGATGCACGAAACTAATGGCAACGAGGTTAATTCACATAACTATAGAAACAAGAATTGTCTGTTAAAAAAGACAATCGGCGTTGACATTAATAATGAGATATCATTTTACCCTAAACATAATACAAGAGGGCCGAGATGATCGGTTACGTAGCTTCTCGGACACAAGATTTTTCGGTCTCCACCTAGACAAGGCGACTTCTCGGACCCCAGATGTTTTGAGCAACATAAAAAAACTTCTCATATCCCAAAATTAATGTGTGATTAATTCAATAATTATTAATATTTGTACCGTGAATAAACCGATCGTACCGCCCCATGTTTTCACCAGTGATACATGAATAACCTTAATACTTTACGTTAACATCATTATTATATAAATTTTTCAGCCAAATTTAACAAATTAACAATGTACGAACATAATCGAGGGAATGAATGAAACTTATTCTGTATCAGGTGGGTATAATTATTCATAAGTAATATACCCTACCTTCATCTTGGAAGTTATCTATGCATATTACAAACACATTGTGTCCTTATAAAAAAGCAATATTCAGGGAACATTCAGTGCATTTGAAATAATGATGACTTCCAGTTTTGATAACACAAACATAAAATTTCATTAGCCTATGAAGATTTAAAATTATATTCGGTAGGAATTTGATGTATCAAGGATTTCTGTGTATAATTGGTATTGCAATTAATGTATTAATGCTACGAAAATTAAGTAAAAGTAACACGAATAACATTTCGACGTATTCCGTTACTTATTTCACCACATTTTATTTATTGAAAGATATCTTTTTATAGGTTGATTAACATTTACTGGAGAATTTGATATAAATATGCAATTCAATTTAATTCTTAGCAGAACGCAACCGCCATTCAATTTCAAATTAACATGCACAGTAAGTTTATAAACATAAATTCCCCATTTATTGAAATATTCGCAATTGCAATTCAATTTAATTCTTAATAGAACGCAACCCCCATTCAATTTCAAATTAACATGCACAGTAAGTTTATAAACATAAATTCCCCATTGATTGAAATATTCGCTCTTATGATTCTCTGGACGCTACTTGATGCATGCATATTATGACAGCTATACACCAGCAGCTAAACGCGCGCTAAGTTTAGAATGATCGTACGTGAGTGTGTTGAACTCGCTAGAATCAATTGTTTGAACTGGCTAGAATCAATTGTTATTTATAGAGCGTGCCGCTGGGCTAAACAAAACAGTGGATTAATTCTGTGAACGAATATAATATTCTGTTCTTGACATACAATGAGAAAATATTTTCATAATTATGTTCAGTTCTAGAGTGTATGTCGAAGATATGATTATAACTTTATTTTAACCGCTTATGTAACCAATCATGTACTTTTTAATTCCAATAAGTCTGCAACAGTTGTTGGTATACATTAAACCACTGTTGTAAGTTTGCATTCCCTAAAAACAGAAAATTTGCCAAATTCTATTGGCGTTCAAAATTTCTCCTGCATAATTATCGCAAGAAATCTAGGTCAACAGTGATCTTAGACAGCTACGCCAAAAAATACTACTAAATGTAATCACGCGATAAACACATCATCCGTTTGCGAGCTCATAGTAGAAATAAAAGCATCATCTCCACCTATATCAAGAGCCGGGGGGGGGGGGGGGGGGCAACTGTGGAGGAGTCTGGTGCTGGTAAAATGTTGTAATTGATTTCTTAATAGCACCCAGTGTATTGTTGTCCGATCATAAGAAAGATGTTGTCGACATATTTTTTCATTATTTTAATACATGCTTTCTCTTTGAAAATCGTGTTATGTTATTCGTATAATTAAAAATTAAATTAAATTTAAATTTAAATAAAAAATGTATATATATCACAATATGGTGTTCATATAGTGTCAACGCAAAATTCCGATCATAGATCGGATTAAATGCCTGCATGCACTGACTGTCACAACATGTGTTTATAAACTACAATTTACAAAATATTTAACAAATATAATCATAATACATGTATACAGACTCAATAGGATTTGTTTGTGGTGGCAGTGGTTACTGTCGACACCGTTAGGGGGAGTGTGATACCAATTACGCATGCATGTGAACCTGTTATAGGGACCAGGAAATGAAGTTTGTATTTAAAGATGTGCACTCAGCTGCACATTTACAGTAGATACTTTCCACGAGATCCATTGTAACTGTCACTGACACAGTTCTAGACATGTATACTCGCTGTGTTCGAGTGAACTCAGTTCTAGACATTGATGTATACTCGCTGTGTTGTAGTAAACTCCACCTGGACGCACCAGATCACTTTCCTGCGGGCAAAATATCTGATTCAGCTACGATACTTTAGCAGCCATTGACTGCGTGATTGGTATATAATAGAATAGAATATAATACAGTAACGTTTCAACTAAGTATTATAACTTGCTAAACATAAATGTGGCCGTCCCTCCAACGCTAGGACACAGTGGCCACGCCCTGGTTTACAAATTATAATACCGGTAATTAAAACGAAGTTGCAATCATCGGTCGGCTCAAATAGGTCAAGTGTTCGAAATACGCAGAAACTTAGGTTGCATGTTTACCAAATAATATAAGTATTAACATATTACCATATTTGACAATATATTTGATGAATTGAATTAAATAGTTCTAGTTTATCAACCCCATCCATGATAAATCTATCTGGTAGATGCATGTGATACTTTTAACAATTCTTCGTTTTGTAAATCTCCGCCTTGCTGTTCTAAGGCGTTTTAGCATTTACAACATATATATTCGCCGGATAGGTGACGAATATACATTTTTATACATGGTCACATTTGAAGAATACAATTTGTTGTAATACAATAACGCTTCCGTTATGACTGTCAACTTTGGAAAATACTACTAGCAGCAGTTTAAAAAATCTTCACAAAATAGCGTCCAACAAATATTGTTTTAAATGGTCAAAGATGGTTGGGCCATTCCATCTTGCGTCAAACATACATTTCATGCATTCGTCAAAAGCACATTTCCGTAAACCACGACACAAGCCGCAACCACACGCAAGCCCACGAGGCGCATGTGTGGCGTGTGAGGCGCCTAGAACACCGCGTGCAGGTCCTTCCCGTGCACAACTCTCTTGATGTTCCGGAAGGGGAAGTCAAACACAAGAGCGGCGGCGACGGCAGCGGCGTAGTTGACCACCAAGTGACCCACGAACTGGTACGCCTAGATATATACGTGTAATTGTGATAACATACACGTAATCAGTCTAAGTAAACTGCTACTGCTATGTCATGTGTAAACAAAACAATAAAGAATTGTCAAAATTTTATATATATACTTGTAAGTTACCTCTGTATAAGACCGTATAGGTCTCTTAATGGAGACGTAGTCACTAATATGCGATTTTTAAAACAATTTTATATTTCGAGCACATTTTGATTTCAACCTTTGTGCAATATTTTCGAAATTCGTACATTGTTTTCGCCGTGTTTTTTCTTATTTATTTTGTCTAGGTTTTATCATTTTTGATGACTATAAACATTTACACAGATGATAAGCGACAAATCGTATAGTCCAGTACACGTAACTGTAACGATATGTGCACAATGAGACAGCGATATTGCTTACGAAAAATATTAGATCTATTAGTGTAAAAGGCAAGACTTACCTGTACACTGCACATAAATAATCTGGCCAAGTAACGTTTGTTTTAAATACAGCAACATACGTACTACAGTTGGCTTGCATTAAGATATGTGCGCATAACGATGTAAATTTGCTTTCCTACAGATACATGTAGATTTTCAACGATCATATTAGGATGCGCGGTGCTATATACATGTATATATATATATGTATATACATGTCCTGAATGTGTCCCTGGTATAACAGGGTGTCTCACCATTTCGAAGTCACTAAGGTGCAGCAGGGTGCGCCGCGAGTAGACGACCAGCACCATGAGGACCGGATGTAGCAAGTATACGAGGTACGTGACCCGGGACAAGGGGATGAAGCCCGGCCAGGACAGGAGGTCGTTCAGCGGACCTGCACAGGCAGACGTATAGCCATCAACGAGTGTCACTCTGGACTGTCATCATATAACACTAATGACAAGTGCAATGTTATCGTCAGCAGTAGCACCAAGGTTACACTACTTGCAACTTCCAAATATGATACATGTATCAAAATAAAGTTGCAATAAATAACAACGTTCCATTTTCGAAAATCTCCAGCTCTTCAATTTTAACAGACCGAAATATGCTTAGACCGTATAAGTCAAATTTAGTATAAATTTGTGACTTTCTATCATGCTGGTTTTATTGATGCAACACATTTTGTCATGAGCCAATAATATGGAAAACAATAACAATTTGTGAAAACAACAGTACTGTTATGGAAACAATATGTTCAGCAATTTTTCAATGCATCGTATAAAACAAAAGTTTATATATGCCAAAAAAAAAACAAGCTATAAATGGTAGCATCAGTTTTTCTCTTTAATAAATTTACCAAATATAGCAATGTATGTACCTCCAAACCCAGTCGCGCATGCGTACACGACCCAGGCCACACAGAGGGCCCAGACGGGCCTGCCCAAGGCCTCGTACGTCGCCTGGTGTGCCCTGGTCCAGGGCTCGAGTCCCTCCGCGTACTTGGTGTACGGAATGTACACGAGAAGTACACCGAGGCAGAGCGCCAGCAGCCAGCAACAGGCCACCAGCAGCTGGAGTGAAAGAAGAAACAAGATCATAATTCCTCGGGTTTCTTTGTGTTTACCACCGGAATTTTCACAATTCGTTTAACGTAAGCATACGACATTTTTGTCACAAATTTTTCCTGTGGCGGGCTGTTCTTTGAACAAAGTAAACACAGTAGACCACTTTCAACGTCTGTAAAAACTATAATGCCTTAAATAGTTAGAATCTTACTTGTGCAACATTTCTACCTTTCTCGTGCATACTTTCCTTCCAGTCCGTTCACTTCGTATATGTTCGGAAACCTTCGGGCAAGTGTTTTATGCATTAAACTGAAATGTGCTAGAAATGTCAAGTGTGTTACAAGGCCGTATGGACGGAAGGTGGACGACGTACCTTGTGTGGGCGCCTGCCACTCAAGCGCAGCAGCCCGAGTCCCAGCAGGAGCCCCACGCAGTAGGGGGCCACCCGGCACCAGGGCTTAGTGAACACGTTGTTCCAGTAGGCACCTTCGTCCAATCGGCTCCTGGAGGCAAGCACAGAAAGCGTTTTTGGCGATGAAATCTTTATGCGCCTACGTATGGTCAAAGTATGTTTACAGTCGATATATACGTGGATAATCTAGCGACGTCACATCTGTACATTACATATGAACTTGAGATCAGGATGTGTAATGTTTGTGTATACTCGGAAATGAGACGTGTACATGACCGTGTACGTTATTATTAGGCAAGCAAATCGATTATGTAACTGTTACTAAGACATGCAGGTACAACGTACGTGAGTACTTCCCCGCCGTGGTCGGCCTCCTTCACCCCCGCGGCCACCACCCCTGCCACACCTAGCACCGCTGCCAGGGCACTTCCCATCGAGGAGGAGCTGCAACATCGCGTGACATCAATGATATGATGCAGTTATGGTGAGGTGAACAGTAATTAGGCTATTTGTAATTAACTGATAGCAAAATTGTCACCAGAAGATTATTAATTATGTATCATAAGGCCTGCATATCTAATGTCGCTAAATTTGTGTACACCAACCGTAATAAATGAGTTATCAAAGTGTAATATATAATAAATAAATGCGGTTATAATATATACTAGTTAGAACAAATGTATATATGCACACCATTACAGCTACATAGTTATTGTGGTAGAAACTGGTATACTCACAAAGCCATGAACGTGAGTATTACAGGCGATATCAAGTAGAACTGCATGGTCACAGCAATAAACCAGGACCAGGCCATACACTGCAAACAGTGGTTAAATCATTCCGTTACATACCCGTACATAGCAGAATAATAGGAGTATTACTCATGTACAGGATTCAGTCTATTTAGGTAAGTACTCGCGTTTTCGATGCAGTTTAATAATCTGAACAGCGCTATGTCAGTGTATTACAGACATCTATACTTGGCACTGATGTACCTGTTTTTCCGGCGGCACTCCATCAACACCGACTAAGTTATTGACGTATAACAGGTGCTTCCACCAGTCCAGTCGGCAGCTGTCGGCAACGGCGATCTTCTCCGGCCACAATGGCCCCTCCCCCAAGTACATATACAGGTACACAAAGGTCACCATGACCAGCATGTATGGCGGAGTCATTCTAAATCAGCGATGATATGGGACTTAATAGCTGCTACACAGTGCAAATGTAGACATATGCGTTATGTTACGAGATGTACGAGTACCGGTATTACGTAAAAGATTTATTCGATCCTTTAATGACAATTGACCTGACGACGAGACTTGATTGACAATGTGTTTAGCCATTCAGAAAGCTAGGACTTAATTGTTTGACGGACATGGCTTGTAAAAACATTCGTTCACTCTCCATGTTGTTTGATTGACTTTATCCTAGGTAGGCGTGGTTATAAATCCCATAGCGTATCGTCAATTGCATGTACTATCTTAACAAACGAACAAATAAATACATGTACATATGTATACTAGTATATAAACACAAATGCGTAAATGCTCACGTTTAACAATATTTATAGGTTTATTATGACAGGAGTTGCATTTAAATTTCATACGGCTTCTGGATGTCTGGACGAGAATGACCTAAATACTTAGATACGGACGCACATGAAATAGATAGAGTAACAGCTTATGACCCAGTCACCGGACGGCGTCTGTTTTACACAAAATGGGGCAAAATCGGACGATGCCCGTCGGACGGCGCACGTCGAAATTTATAGAATACTTAAAAGTTCACGGCGTCCGGGCGATTTTTTGTCAGGGTCAGGGAGGTCGGGCACCGTCCAATCGCCGGAGGGCGTTTGCTTCGATCAGCTGGTAGCCGTACGATTTTTCTACTTTTAGAACATCATCCGATTTGGACGGTGACAGTTCGGGCTGCGGCACCTTCCTGGCGCAGGCAGGCCTGAAAAGCACCGGCCGATGCACAGTTATTTCAGGGTATCGATCCGCGCCTGTACAGGCACCGGGCGGCCCCCGTCTTGTCAGGCGGCGGCCGGCCGACTTGCATTTACCTATTTATATCGCCGATGCTTGACCGTTCGTTAAAATCGGACGGCACCCGTTCTATTTGTGACCTAGGCATTAGTGATAGTAATAGTATTGGTGAATGACAATCTACTGATACATCAGAGTCGACAGTAGGCGCAGCTCTAGCTGAAGTGTCACTTACTTCCAGAACTTTCCGCCATAGAACTTGAGCCAGGTCTTAATGTTGATCTTCGCGTGTCTCATCTCGTCCTTCGAGAGGAACCAGTATGAGATCAGGCAGCCGCTAGAAGGTACAGCTAGAGAGGTTGAAGAAGCGGAGGAAATACGGCATGATGTGATAGAGAGATAACGGTGGCGGCATACAGACGAAGCAGCAGACATAATTATAGGAAATAAAACGTTATACTGAGTTAGCATTGGCAACACACAAAGGAAATAACTTCATACAGAGTAAACATTGGCAGCAGAAATAGGAACTGACGTTACACCGAGTTAAAGGTGTTGGCAGAAATAACGTCATAAAGAGTTAGCATTGGCAGCCGAAATGGGAAATTACGTTATACGGCGTTAGAGTTGGCAGCAACAACATGAATGACGTTATACAGCGTGAGCATTGGCAGCAGAAATGGGAAATGATATCATACAAAGTCAGAGGTGGCAGCAGAAATGGGAATGACGTAATACAGAGTTAGAGGTTGCAGCAGAAATAGAAAATAACGGAATACAAAGGTATTGGCATCAGAAAAAAGGAAATTAAAAAATCGCATTGATAGATTAAAAATGCGAGAAAAGATATAGAAATATACATGCAATAAAAAGGAATCCTAAAGAATTGTCTATTTTATTATGGTCTGATGGCCTTCTTTCGCGAACAGAAGATCAGAAATGCTCTCAGACCATAATAACATGGACGATTTATAAATATTTGTTCATAATACCGATACAAAAATCCACATAACTTTGTCGAACATTGCGATAGCTTAGTACCAAAAAAACATCGACACAGTGAGGTCACAGCTTTTTGTCATAAAACCGAATCAAAATTTGGTATCTTTCGGCACTTTATATGTGTTTAAATATCTTATAATTATATTAACTTGGCGTATTTTCTTCCTATTATCTTTGTACCGCTGTTGACCTTATCAAACCGCCGTAGCTTTTCTTTTCTTGTATACCAACCTGATGACGAAGAACGTGTCGGTAGCGTACGGCGCCGATATCACTGCTTGCATGGTGAACCTCTTCATGAGGTCAAACGAGTCCATGAGGTCGACTGAAACACGACAATCAATATAACATAACTTAACAGTGGCGTATCTTCAACATTTCACGGACAAGTCTAATATATATATTTTTCTTTCAATGTATAGGCATAATAATAAAACAGATGTATAAATACATGTGTATTTCATTGATAACGTGTATTACCAAGTATCATCGTGTTACGCAATCTTTCAACATAAATTATCGGCAAATGAGTGTCTCTTGAGAAAACTATCCAGCGTCGATATGCTATTCTCCACTTCTAATGTGCAATTGTTCCTAATTAGAAATAAAGCAATTTAGTATTGTGTGGTATCAGTACAAAACCACGACTTCATATATTTTGAATGAAAGATATGTACATACTACAGTATTATGTTTCAAAACAATATTTACTGACCAGCCACCGGGACATCGGATGCCGACTGGACGGTGTAGAGGTAAGTATTTCCCAGGACGATCCAGGCCATGGAGAGAACTCTGATCCCGTACAGACACAAGATGTCCCCAGATTTCGGCTCCGAGTTGAAAATGGCCGCCATGTTGGTGAACACGGAGAAACAGCGCAGTAATTTGTGAACGCTTCCTGAAGAAGAACATTTCTGTAATAATGCACAGCTATTGTTATTACAAGAAAAATCAGACGTAATTAAAGGCAGTGCGACATTAAACTTGAATAGATTTAAATACCTTCATCTACGTCGTCATTAGTGTTTAAAATGTTTTCAGTCAGGTCGCTGTCGACCGAAATGTTCAGCTCAGAGAGCTCTTGTTGTATTTTCCGGCCTTTCTTCGGAGCAACCTCGGGACTTTCCGGAAGCGTCTCGTCAGCGTTCGTCGCCTTCACGTTTTCGTAGCCGTCCTTGAGTGCAGCGCCCTCTGTACGTCCCGTCTGCTCGTCCTTGAAACTCTCGTACGCGTTGTTTGTGCGGAACGGCAGCTCGTGGAGGCCGTACGACATGAGCGTCTTGTCGTGCTGTGGGTCCCGGCATCGCAACCAGCACAGGTCCAGAGCCGAGGACAAGAGAACCAGCAGCACCAGGGCGCCCAGGATACCGCTACAAACAGCACACACGAAGCGTTTAACCTTTAAGAACATACTAGTACATGTATAGTAAAAGCCCGAAGTATTGTGACATTTAAATAATAGTAATAAGTTCGTGCCACAATATATTTAGGGACATAAAAAATAATTTCCGAAAATGTGTACAAGTTAAGGGAAATAGCGGTCATACAATTGATTACGTTTACAGTTTCTAACATCCAAGAAACATGAATATATTTTATAGTTAATATTATTAAATGCATATTGAATGAATGGAAATTAGAAATTGCAGATAAAATGACTTCAATATAATGTAAAGTATTTTCTAACCGCTGCGTAGCTTCTTCTTTAAATGAAGAGTAGCATACGGATTTTTCCACCACAAGTCATTTATTACACATGCAACAATTCCCGGGCTTGACACACTGCAAGCTTACATAACAATGTGCGCGTCTGTATCACTCTGGAAGTCCTTGGCCTCGGTGCACACCGCCCGGTCCACGGAGATGTTGAACAGCGACCCCAGCAGGCCTGTAATGGACAGTGCAGAAGTGAACACGGACATATGCAGGATGACAACTTGCCTATATACAAAGTTAGTGTTATCCGATCGCAACAAGACGTGCAATAATCGTCGGTTTCCAGAAGTGACCAAAATAGCTAGAACATCTAGAACAAGTACAACTTTAACATCCGTTTCAGGCTCATTTTGTTTTGTACACGACATGCGTGCTTCTGTGATAATAAAATTGATAAATGAATGATTCATTACGAAACTAAAACATATTTTACATGCACAGTGGTTACCTAGATGTAGCAGTCCGTCTATGTCCTGTCCGGCACACGTGTCCGGCAGGCACAGGCCCAGAGATATGGTCAGGGGGATGCCGTACGTGTTCTGAAATAGCCACAAGGTCACACGGTAACTAGTCGGTCATTATTATATTGCAGCAGAAGCAGCCGCACAGGCTGCCTTGTAGCCGCCCACCGGCCTTGTATTGGCTGTCCTAAAAACTCCGTCACTACTCGCATGTCAATAAATATCGGCTTGTTATTAAAACAATGAGATTACACATAAGTTCATGCATATCCCTTGTACTCGTCGGTCCGGGACTTTGTATTGTATTATTTTCAATAACCCACTATAAATGCATTTCAGTTCAGGTTATTAATTTGAAATGTGTTTGAATATGTTTGCCCAATTATTTACAATTAAATTTTTAATGTTCCACATGCTTCCTGTTGATAAGTGGAAAATAGGTCAAGTTTATATGACAGCAGTGTAGCGATTAATTTGAGCAGAAATGGCATAATTACATAATTCTTGTGAAAATAATTTAGTAGGTTTGAAAATGTGTTGAAAGTAGCGTATTTCTTAATTTTTATTTGAAATAATTGACTGCATTAAGCAAAGTCACAAATTTACTTCAACAAACAAATTATAGTACGCGCACCTGCATGCGCATAGCAACCAACCAACCAATCAGAAATGCCGGAGCGATGGGTCACACATTACATGAAAAAGGTCATTAGAGGGAGCTCGATCAATCTAGGTTATACTTTGGCAAAATATTGCCGATTTTTTTTATACTTTTTTTGTTTTAAAGTGAAATATTATAAATTGAACTACATATTCATTGCCCAAACATATATATTTGACAATGTTTAAACTATACATAGATCGATTTAAGCATTTATAAGGGGGCCGGAATGACGGACCAATATGCTATATAGATACATTATTTTGTTTTACAAAAAGCATGAAATAAATAAACATTTGTTGATTTAAGTGTAAGATCTTATTTTTAGTTCATCCGGTGTCATTGAAAATTGATATTAAAGTTTACTTTTACCACTCATGGAATAAAGTACGATATTTGTACTGAAATCAACACATATCCTTTGTGTCCTACAAGGATGCGTTCTGTGGCTTACGTTAATGTGTTTCCCGGCCACACTTTCTATGAGACTTCGTGGAGGGGTGAACGTCGCCCGGCAGTATTTGCCGTGGAACGCGATGTCAGCGTCTGCATTATGATTGGCCAGTGAAACGTTTCTCAGTACTCGTGCACTCACGGCCTGGCACTCGTCGTACGTCCCGCCGAAGTATAACACTCCCCGTCGGATACCTGTCGTCGGCTTTCCGATCGCGTCAAACACTGAAAATGAGGAAGACTACATACTTTGCTACTTTGCTTTGCTACTTCCTAATACAAAACTAGAACTGCACAGTCATGGCTCAAATACCCCCGCATGCCGCTTTGTCATAAGAATATTGATACACCAGCATGTGGTTTTGAGGTGTAAATTGTATTAGTTAACCTGGGGAAAGAAATTGACAAATGGGAATAACTCCATAAATAATTGAGCTATAGTTATCATATTGAGCAATGCATTCCACCTAACAAAATCTATCCATGTATGAAGTTTGAGCACAAACCCTTCAGTCGTTTTTGAGACAATGGCCGGACAATGAAAACTAAAAAGGGGAATAATTCGGTAAATAATGAAGCTAGAGTTATAAATCTTGAGCACTGCACTCCGCTGAACAACAATCTATCCATTTATAAAGTTTCAGTTCAATCCATTCAGTGCATTTTTAGAAAATGATTGCAGAAGGAAAATTTACAAACGGGAATAACTCCGTAAATAATGCAGCTAGAGTTATAATTCTTGTGCACTGCAATCCATCTAACAAATGTACATGTATATCCATGTATGAAGTTTGAGGTCAATCCCTTCAGTAGATTTTGAGAAAATGGCCGTACAAGGCAAACTGACAAAGGGGAATAACTCCGTAAATACTGCAGCTAGAGTTATCATTCTTGTGCACTGCACTCTATCTAACAAATATATATTTATGTATGAAGTTTAAATGTCAATTCCGTCAGAAGATTTTGAGAAAATTGCCGTACAAGGAAAACTCACAAAGGAGAATAAATCCGTAACTAATGCAGCTAGAGTTATAATTCTTGTACACTGCACTCCACCCAACAACCATATATCCAAGTATGAAGTTTGAAGTTGATATATAAAAGGATTTGAAAGTTATGCTCCGGACAAATGAAAAAAGCCAATGCAAGGAAAATTGATAATTGAAATAACTAAAAATTGCAGCTAGAGTTATAATTCTTGTGCACATCACTCCATCAAACAAATATCTATCCATGTATAAAGTTTGAGGTCAATCCATTCATTAGTTTTTGAGAAAATGGCCGAATAATGAAAACTGACAAAGGAGAATAACTCCGTAGATAATGCAGCAGGGTTTGTAAATTGTGTGCTCTGCACTCCGCCTAATAACCATCTATCCATGTATGAAGTTTAAGGTTGATATCTAAAAGGATTTGAAAGTTATGCTCATTCCTCTGCTGATCATTAAAATGCAATACAAAGAAAATTGGCAATGGGGAATAACTCCGTAAATAATGCAGCCAGAGTTATAAGTCTTGGCACTGCATTTCGCCTAACAAACATCTATTTATGTATACAGTTTGAGTTCAATCCATTCAGCAGTTTTTGAGAAAATGGCCGGACAAGAAAAACTGGCTAACGGGAATAACTCCGTAAATAATGCAGCTAGAGTTATGAATCTTGAGCACTCCGCCTAACAACCATCTATCCACGTATGAAGTTTGAAGTTGATACCTAAAAGGGTATTAAAGTTATACAGACAGACGGACGGACGGACGGACTGACAAGCTTATTCCAGTATACCGCCTTACAACTTTGTTGTGCGGGCGTATAAAATTACTGTAAAACTCTATTAGTTTCAGATTAAGCACTGGCTAGTACATTGAAAATTAATGTAAAACATTATCAATTTTAGAGTTAGCAAGACCATACTATAAAATATTTTGATCAGTTTCATATTAAACAAGGCTACGCCAAATGGCTGGTACTTTATACCCCAGTCATTGTGTCACGTTTTCGTCGCCTCGTTTAGCTACGTTGCTCAACGTGGCAGGTACGTAGTTCAACGTGGCCGTAACGCCCCTCAACGTGGCACAAGTTAGCAGGTGAATAGTTCAACGCAAACGACAAATCTGAATTTTTAACATGTTCAAAATACTCTTCATACATACCACAACGTACTTATTCGTAGTGGAACACGTGGCACAACGTAGAACAATGTACTGCTACTACTACTACTACTACTACTACTACTACTACTACTACTACTACTACTACTACTACTACTACTATACTACTACTACTACTACTACTACTACTACTACTTCTACTACTACTACTACTACTTCTGCTGCTACTACTTCTACTACGACCACTACTACTAATACTACTAGCATTACTATCATTACTACTTCCTCCACAACAACTTCTACTTAAGTTACTTCTTCTAAGGGACAATGTGAAAAAAGGAAAGTACGAAACCAGGTCATCTCGGTCACGTGATCAGCTTACTGCTCAGAGCCCAATCATCACCATTGAACAGTCGGTCGATGAATGTCATTGTGTCGGTGTAGCACGCCTCGCTCAACTCCCGGTTCGTAGAATTGTATGGGAAAAAGGACTTAATGACGTTTTCAGCTATGGATATATAGCCTAAGGAACCGAGAAAATGTGAAACCAAAATGTCTGGTTGCGTAATGTTGTCATCAGAAACCGCTCGTATTTCTTCCGAATGATATTCCACTTCGTGTATGAATATCCTCAAGACCTTTTTTATGCCTTCATTCTGTAGAACTCTCGGCAACTGTCTCAGTGCCCAAGGTAGTACCCGCGTCGTGAACCAGTAGGGCGGCTCGTCCATTCCCAGAATGCCTAGTGCTGCCAGGGATGTATCCTTGAGCGTGTTAACCAGCTCGGAACTGTTGGCATGTCTTGTGGCACTAAAGTTCCGTATTATGGTAAAATAGTCAAGTGATTGCAACAAATTGCCAACAAAAAAGTCCAGGTCCTTTTTAGTATCATTTGAATTCAGTAACCGGGTTTCGTTTACATTATGGTTTTCTACCTCATTAACAAACGCTCGCAAGGCGTCAACGAGTTCCTCATTACTGATGACGTCAGGCAGGTGACTGAACGCCCACGGGAGCACGTAGGACGTGAACAGTTCCGGTGGGCGGTCCATACTCAGCAGCGGGAACGCGGCCACGGCGGTCTCTCGTAGCGTCTGTATCCAGTCTGGATGCTCAATCAGTGTAGTCATGGCGAATATCAGCAAACTCTTGTCGTCGAAACTGTACAACAAATTGTTGACTGCCTCCGGAGTAAGTGACTGTGCGTTTGTTACCCTGACGTTTCCTTGCAATACTGTACCACAAATCAGCATCGGCAAAATCATTACTTGAACATACATTTTGCTACAAAATTCCTTTATCACGAACACGGTAATTACAATATTATTATCGATAACGTCACAAAGGTATCACAATTTGTGATTTGCAATCCAAATTAACTGTTCATTGTTAAAAGATAAATTTTATGAATAAATCCCATCCATAGTAGTTCATCTTACATCACAAAAGTCAAACCATTTCATATAATACAAACTCCGAGATGACAATTAACACTTTCATCTTCATCTTTGTGCTATATCAAAAGCGCATGTAAGACTTGCCAAGAGACACTTTGACTGCTTTTGCAGAAATATACTGTACAGTTCATTGAAAAAAACGTATAACGTTCAAACAACTCAATAAAAATGTAATACTTAAAGTATTTGATATCACTAAGTTGCCAGTGACCTATTGATATAATGATAATTTAGTGAGATTATAGCTCTCTGTGATTAAACATGTCTCGCTTGTATGGACGTGTCGAGCAGGACATGAAAGTACGGAATCCGGTTAGTCCCATATGAAATATCGTGCTTCTTACGGCGAGGGCGAGACACGAGAATTGCGCGAAACACGAAGCGAGACACGATATTCCCGCGAGACACGAAGCGAGGCACGATATTGTAACACGAGATCTCGCACTGTCGCAGTAGCTCATACCACGATATCTCGTGGCAAAATATCGTGTCTCGCTTCGTGGTTCGCGCAATTCTCGTGTCTCGCTTCGTGTCTCGCGGTAAAATATCGTGCCTCGCTTCGTGTCTCGCGCAATTCTCGTGCCTCGCGTTTAGAGGTCGAGGCACGAGATGCGAAGCGAGACACGAAGCGATACACGATATTCAGGCGAGACGCGAAGCGAGGCACGATATTATATCGTTCAAATGTCGTCCGAATCTCGAGTATCGCGGTAAATGTTCAAACCATGATACAGGAAACACGAAGCGAGACGCAAGAATCCGGCGACATGCGAAGCGAGGCACGATATTGTATCGTTCAAATATCGCTCGAATATCGAGTCTCGCGTCTACCGGTGCACCAGGAATTAATCACGTTGTAGTTGTTTATTTTGTAAAAATGTGATGATGATGTTGTTGTTGTTGTTGATGATGATGATGATGATGATGATTATGATGATAATGATAATGATGATGATGATAAGTAACACCGAAGTTGAGTTGACACCAAAGTGCGTTGCTACATAGGACAATAGGGCAATGCACCTATCTGCTTTAGTGCATGATGCAACCCCACGTCGTGTTGACCTACTTTCAGTGTGTGAAAGTTAATTTGAAGAAGGCCTTTAGTACACAACTATTTAACAACGCAACAGAAGTAATTGCAGCCGCAGTTTCCTCAAGACGGATGGGCGGACGGACGGACAGACAGACAAAGAGACAGTTGACAGAGAGACAGACCGTTACTTCTACAGCAACAGGCTTTTCATAAAAATAAACAATAAGCATAAATAACACGTAGTCATCATTATAGTTCAAACAGAAACAGTTATCAAATCGAGTAGAAATAGCCACAAAGCAGCAGTATCATCCAGGCAAATGGGTGGACTGACGGACAAGGCGGCTGACAAACAAACAGACAAACAGGCAGGCAGACAGGCAGACAGACAGACAGACAGTGGGCCGTCATGGACTGGGCCGTCATGGTCTGGGCCGTCAACTACTTGGGCCGTCCTGACCCGCATTCGTTCGTTAGGAAAAAGAGTGTTTCCCTGCTTTGCTCCCTGCTTTCAAACCGCGAGACTCGATATTCGGGCGATATTTGAACGATACAATATCGTGCCTCGCTTCGTGTGTCGCCCGATTATCGTGTCTCGCTTCGCGTTTCGAGTATCGTGGTTTAAAAATCTACCGCGATACTCGAGATTCGGGCGATATTTGAACGATATAATATCGTGCCTCGCTTCGTGTCTCGCCTGAATATCGTGTATCGCTTCGTGTCTCGCTTCGCATCTCGTGCCTCGACCTCTAAACGCGAGGCACGAGAATTGCGCGAGACACGAAGCGAGGCACGATATTTTACCGCGACACACGAAGCGAGACACGAGAATTGCGCGAAACACGAAGCGAGACACGATATTTTGCCGCGATATATCGTGGTATGGGATACTGCGACAGTGCGAGATCTCGTGTTACAATATCGTGCCTCGCTTCGTGTCTCGCGGGAATCTCGTGTCTCGCTTCGTGTTTCGCGCAATTCTCGTGTCTCGCCCTCGCCGTAAGAGGCACGATATTTCATATGGCACTAACCGGATTGCGTATGAAAGCGACATCGCCACTTATGATCACCACGGTCTTTATCCTAATAATGCTGGCTCAGAAGATAGCGCATGCTCAGAAGATTATGCGGGCTCCAGCAGAGGAACAGAGAGTGGGGTACGTCAGTTTATGTATAATTGTCGTTTTACCCTTACCCCATGCATTCTTTTTTTGAATTAAGCGATCCATTATCTATCTACAGGTACCCTAACTTTCCCAAATATTCGTCAGATAAACGTATAAAAAGAGAAATGATAAAATACATCACCCAAATTAGCGGAAAACGGTATATTTTAACCATTTGAATATATATGTTAGCATTGTTTTTCTATCAAACTTGTGCAAACAAAGTCCATTCATCGACAATGAAAAAGCAGTCTTGCTTGGTACATCAGGATACAGACCGTGACCACGTAACCTGCTCGTCATAGACTAAACCGTCCTGACGTTTAGGTCCTGCTGAGATATGAAAAACGGGTTCAGAAAACTAAATACTGCACATAATAGCAGTATGTACAATAAAAGAAGCGTTCAGCTCAATTGGAAATCTGTGACGTAAAATGGTGTGAAGACATAACACTGCGAACTACACCGAAACCTACTGCTGTGTGGGTATTATATGAATTCTGAATTTACCGGGATTTGTTTGTGGTATTATGAAAAAGCAACGTAAGCAAATCAGCACATGCGTGTGTTGCGTGTTATAAGTAATATATAGTTTACAGTATACCGTAGGTTATATTGTATTTTGTTGACTTTACTTGTTAAACACGTTAACATGCCAAGAGACCTCCGCACGAAGTATGTGCGCACGGACACTGTCCGCTGACGAGCACATACAGGCATGCACTTTTCAAATGAGAGTTATCGAGATGAGTATTTGTTTGCTCTTGGTACAGACGTTGATAACACTGGTAAAGTATCTGGATAAGGGACCACTGTTGTCGATAAGAGAAAAGCGTTTCAGGCCAAAGATTTTGTCCCCGCAATAATCTGCTGTATGAGTGAAAAGAATGCTGTATTTGAACGCAGCACTAAACTCAACTGGCTATTTTTTCCCCTAACTGTCTCATCCATGTTATTGATTATACGTTGTTATCTTTTCGTATTTTAAGATTAAGTCCCACCCCTTATTTGAGCGACCATTTCCCAATGAATAAGGTCCATATGAAAAAAGTAGGTTTACTGTTACGTCAAAGCAGCCTTACTTCAGTGTATTAAACATGCGTTCTCATGTGATTGCAGTAACTTTGCAATTTCAGCTGTGAAGGGCTCTGACATGAAAAAAGCCTACCAGAGATGCACACTTTAATGCGACGGGAAGTCAACAACAAGTTCTTTATTCAAATGTGTATAATAGAGATTATTTTTTATCTTTGGTGCAGATCTAGCTTTTTTTATCACGTCTTTGGAAGGAACCAAATTGAAAGGAACATAAATGCGAAATAGTTGTTTCGTAGAAGAGATACACACTGTATGAATCCACACAAGCAAAACTAAACATGTACAACACAAAAATTTTACATTTACAAGTCCTATATCATCCATTAACATACATACCAACAGCCTGAAACAGCGAAAAGGGAATTGTGCTACCTGTATGTAATCAGTGAAACGTGCACTTAATTTTATAAAAACATATAGCGACATCTTAATAATACAACTGAAGCGGACATCAGTGGTAAACGTTTTGTTGTTTTTATTTTATTTTGTTTGTCAAATTCCAGAAAAGTTGTTCAACATTACTGTTACTGAATTATAAGATGAAAGACTATTTATATTTATGATTCCTCACAACTCAACCATCACTTTTCCAAAACAATCGGTTAAATAATTTTATATAAAAAAAGAAATGGCTTTATTTATTTCCATGTTAAGGCCAGAGTTGGTTGATGTTTAGTTTCTCGGATCCGCCGCACTGGCTTAATCATGATAAAGAAATAGAAACAACCAATTTAAAAATAATATACCATGCATACAATCGATAAAAGTTGTTTTTAGGCTGTCAGCGGATGCTAAAAGGCGTTTGGGAGAGGGCTATTCGAGAATCTGTAGCTCGAAAACTATTGTTTTACAGTGTAGGCTACGATCGAGTAAGTAAATCGAAACTAAGAACGATATTTCTTCAAAACAGATAAATCTCATGCCTTTTTCATATGCTAAGGTTGATTAGAATGTTGCATGTCACGTGTATTAATAATGGTGATTGAAGACATTATCAGTTCCTGAAAAGAATATTATATAAAACTTATACTTCATACTTTGAGCATACTCCTACATTCGCCATTTACTAGTATGCTACCGAAATGTTCACCCGAGTCCTGGAATAGGACGTCTAAATTACTGCGCTCCAGCGACTATTTCAGGTTCTTTCCGGAGGCACAGTATTTTTACATGTTATCGGTGCGTCTTCAGATAAAGAATTACTATTACTTTATTTGGTGGTTATTTTAGACTGGCGTAGGGAAATCGAGAGGACGCATCGTATGACCTACTTTTTTACTATGCAGGCTACGTATAACTAAATATCGACACTGAACAGTCCATTGTTGCGGACCTAACTGTTAACTGTAATGCATCTATTGCGTTGCATTAAAAACTTATTGAACTACAAGCACATAATTACCCGCGCACCAATTATTTTGAAGTTTCGAAAAACAATGGTCATCTCGCAAGCTGGTCTTACAGTGGCCCGGATTTTTTGGCGAGGTCAAATACAAGCAAATACCAACATATCGAAAGAATAGCGTGTAGTTCGAGTTCTCTTTTGTAAAAAAAACAACATAACAGAAATTGAAATTCATTCGAACAGATAAATCGTTTGTAATAAAAATAATGCATTCATAAGTCACTTACTTTAGGTTTCTTCTTTCCTTGCAGACAGTCTTCCAATGCTGTCAGCGTAATGATTTTACCATGTATTCCTTGTGGATAAAGGCGGCGTCTTCCAATGCTGTCAGCGTATTGATTTTACCATGTATTCCTTGTGGATAAAGGCGGCGTCTTCCAATGCTGTCAGCGTATTGATTTTACCATGTATTCCTTGTGGATAAAGGCGGCGTCTTCCATTGCTGTCAGCGTATTGATTTTACCATGTATTCCTTGTGGATAAAGGCGGCGTCTTCCAATGCTGTCAGCGTATTGATTTTGCCATGTATTCCTTGTGGATAAAGGCGGCGTCTTCCAATGCTGTCAGCGTATTGATTTTACCATGTATTCCTTGTGGATAAAGGCGGCGTCTTCCAATGCTGTCAGCGTATTGATTTTACCATGTATTCCTTGTGGATAAAGGCGGCGTCGTCCAATGCTGTCAGCGTATTGATTTTACCATGTATTCCTTGTGGATAAAGGCGGCGTCTTCAAATCACAGTAATAATGCAAACACGCAGTGAAACATATTTTTTAATTGAACGCTGACTTTTATTAAGCTATTTCATATCGATGCATTTTTTCCACTGTGCATTTTACTAAAGTATTTCATCCCCGTTTTTATAAAACACACCGTTAGATATTTATTATGATTGTTTCCGCCATTGTTATTGTGAAAAACTTGTGTTTATAATAGATTTGTATTGTGATGTTTCATTTTATTTCCGCCTCAAAATAGACACTTTTGTGAAAACAAAATTTCATAGAACAAATGGCCTCTAACTGCTGTTGCCAAATTAGCGTGCATTCGTTACAAAAATAGCAACAGAATATGAAATACTCTAGGTTCATTATACTTGTCGGCTGGTTTATATTAATATAATTAAACAACAATGCATGTCATCGGTGAAACTTAATTTAATCAACGTCACTTGGTTAATTTTAATCAAAAATGTTTATAATTACTGGTGTTGGTCTAGAAACAATGCAGCCGTACTCTCAAATTGTCGGTACGGGTAGTATCGACCATCACCGGTCAGCTTGACACACAAAAGAGCGACAAAATAGCCTTTCAGTGTGAAGTAACACTCTGTAAATTTAAGCTGATGAGAATTTATTTGTTGGAGCGAACAAAACGGAAATTTCGCACATTTTTGTTTGTGTGTAAAGCCGAAAGTCGATACAACAATAGGATATTTAGCACGTACAGCTGATAAAACGAGGTTGCTAAAATAGATAATTACACAATAATCGCGATTGGAAGTTTGGGTGTTGTCAGTGATAAACATTGACATTTAAATATACGTGGACAGCGTGGACACAGTGTAGTAGTACATGCACGCTCTGTAGAGATGCGCTATACATTGTTGTGAACTTCGAACCGCCAGGATCCGCCTGAATATGCTGACATGAAATGAGAGGATATTCTAAATAAGGTATTGTATATTCATCCTACTTGACGTTGCTTGCAATCACAGTTAGATTAGCTAATCCAGTGCCCTTTTGAGGCATGAAGGGAGTTGTGTAGGGCACTTGACAATGTACGTGAGGTCACCAAGTGTGCCGATAGCGCCCAAGGACGTGTACAAACGTACAATGTGGGCAAATTTAAATGTTGACGTTTTGTTTTGGCAACTAATTTTGTATTATTTATTAGCTAATAAAATGAATACTATAAACCATAAACAAACGAATAACAATCTAGCATTACTTGTAAGGTCCTAGGCAAACATTGCGATACTATTTATATTAAGCCGATATATGGAAAGTAACACTAAATTCATTGCATGGCTTATTAAAAGGACTAAATAACAAAATTAATTACCGGTATAATACATAAAGTGTTGTGGGATAATGTAAATTATGCCAAGTCAATACAGTATTACTGCCATTTGTATAGCTTTGCTTAAATACAGTGTTGTTATGTGTTATAAACAGAGACAACTACAACTATCTGGTGCAAGGAGCGATACTTGGAGCGCTTCCGGGCTGGTCCAGTCCCATTAGTGCGGCGAATACTCTTGACAGCGAGATCACGTGACTTTTTGAGCGCGCGCGGTCCACATCCGGCGACCATGTTCTGCTGCCGGGGCTCCCCGTGCCTTGACGAAGCAGAGCCAAGCCAGTCACTCCGACAGAAACAGGAGAAACTCATCTCTGCTGGTAAATATATGTTGCTGTAACTGCTTACGGAATTATGGTTGTGTTCCGTAAATAGGATATAATACCGGTCGTCAAGTTTGAGAGTTGTCTTTTATAATGTTCGACACAGTTGCCGTCCCTACCTAAGTTGTCGCTCATTGCGGCCAGATGATTAACAGTGAAGGTTTCATGTGCAAGCACCCAGTTGGCGTTTCGAAATACAGGAAAGAAAAAATGCCGTCAGTGAAAACGTGTGATTACTGATTAACGTGCATTCGTAAAACGTTTTCAACCGTACATAGCAACTATCATTGAATCCTATCAACGACAAGGTCTTGTTTATTATAAACATATAGGCACATTTCTGTGTTACATCACGTTTTCTCAATTGAGGGTCGATGTTACGTTTGTCAAACTTATCACTCATTTTAATAGTATTCGGACAAAGTAGAGTGTAAAAACCAATCCGAGGCTTAGCAGCTTATAATTATTAATAAATACAACTCCTGTGCCTCCCACTCCTAATTATGTGAGGTAGATTTTGCTAGTTCTACAGGTACACATCGTTCTGTCAGTGTGCATAATTTAACGTAGGTTATTCACTTGGAACTTGGACTATATTTACGCCATCAACACCAGTATCAGGTGCAAAATTCCCCATAGCTCTGGTTTGTATTTTTGGGATAGTTATGCCCCTTTTCACATATGTTTTCAGATTTAAGTTTTTATTCAAAAGTTGTATAACTTCAAAACTTGATAGGTTATTCACTTAAAACTTGCAATATACATATGTCATCAAATACAACAACAGGTGCCACAATCCACATAAGCCTTTTTGTATTTTGACGGAGTTATGCCCTCTTTTCATATAGATTTTCAATGTAAAGGTTTCATTCAAAAGTCTTATATTTTATAACTCACTTTAAACTTGGATTACATATTTGTAATCAACTCCAGCATCAGGTGCAACAATCCACATAACTCTGGTTTGTATTTTGTAAGTGGTATGCCCGCTTTTCACTTTTGGGGTTAAAGTCATATGGAAGAATAACCGCCACGAAATAATCGATTTACAGCCTACAGCGGTGTATAGAAATATATAGGGAAAAAATCTTTAACTCGTCATAACTTTATTATCGTATAAATTCAATATTTTATCTATGAATTAGTATATTTTTAATATTTTAAAGTTAAAAAGTTTTAGAACTTTTTAAGTTTGAAATAGGTAACCATCTCAATTTACTATATATTTCTACTGAAAATCTGGATTTTTCGCTAGTTTTTACAACAAATTGTTTAACGTTTTGCTTGGCTGTTCGAAAAGTATAATCCCAAAAGCTTAGGTGTAAGTGGTTTCACAAAATATAATCAATATATGTTTATAATACAATGTATAAATTTCATGCATTTAAACAAATATTCTTTAAGTCCTTTATGTGTTTAAAATTAGTTGGTGTTATACATTTTGGGTTTCCGTCAAACTTCGGGATTTTCCGCGATTTTCGCTTGAGGATGACCAGATCAACTGATAAGATCTGTGCTCGTCTCGGGGATATTGGTTTTATGGGGTAATAAAATAACGATCATATACGTGGACTCTGAGGTGATTTCATTTGTTTAGCAAACAGAGTATTTGATATGTGGTTTCTTACCAGTTTCATACATAAAAGATCACACCGACATTAAATGAAACCTAAACCTTTAAATAATTATTTAGTGTACTTTTTGACAGAAGGTTGACGCTGTAAAATAAAGAATATTATCGAATCTTCATACGAGGGTTTTTGATGTGTCTCAAACAAACATTTGTTTCTCAGTCTTGTAATGTCTAAAGTACATAAAGTATTCACTTGAAACTGGGAATAAATTGATGAAATAATTGCCATAACTCAGAATTGTACTTCGAATAGTCGAGCTTGCTGTCCTCTGACAGCTCTTGGTTTATTACGATCCTTCATGAATATAATTGCACACCTTTTAAAATAGCAAAATAGTGCGAATAACTACGTATCTGGCAGCTGTCTGCGTTAAATTAACACAATTACGACTTTTAATTAAAAACCCTTAAATAAATTTCATTAAACGAAACTGTAATTTATTGAGTGTACAAAGCTTCGAGGCTAGAGCAGCTAGCACATACTCGAAATTATATCTACCGTAAAACTGTTATTTTAAACGCTTTGTTGCTTTAATAACAACGACTTGATACTATTGTTGACGCTTTATTGGTTACGTAAGGGTGGTAAAGGTGTGACAAACAACGTGCCGTTGCGTTGGCTACGAACCGAACAAGTCAGGACAGCTGTAAACGGTTCTTAATAATTTCCGGATTTATCTAGTTTCTGTTGAACAGAATCCCGTGTGCAGATGTTTTAGATTTAGAACAACAAGTTTACAAGTTTATTTATCAAAATATCTAGAAGGCCAAGTGCCTAGGTGAACAACGCATGCATACAGCGTTTACACAGTAAATAAATGATATAATATATAAAGTAATAAGAAATTAAATATTCAGAACAGAATAGGAAAGCTACAATAAATATTGCAAAACGCAATACAGAAGCGAGATAATTAATACACATGCCATAATTACACACCATTTATTACATGTATATTGATGGTTGTTATTTAAATGTATTTGTCATGAAATGTAGTAGGTACTAAGATATTAAAATTATTACTAAAATTAAGCTATCTTATAAAAATGTAAACATAAAATAGTGGTAAGCTATATGTAAGCCATGTATAATGTGTTGGTAAAACATAAATTATGCGTTGCAAACACGAAGAGAACCCCGACGACTCTTCTTGTTATTTTTTGTTTTTATTTTCAGACGCATTTATTTGTTTTACGCTTAATAGCATTACAAACAATTGTATATGATGCAACTTGTACGATGCAACTTATTTGATATGATAGTAGCTGAGGCGTTAATACCTCTTGGAATTCAACAACCACTTCGATAGGATTATTTAATTCAAAGCTGGGTAGGATTGGCTACTTATGTCACATTCAATATAAACTCTAAACATGGCCTTGTTTTAAGCCTTTGTAATTAAGTTGTTCAACAATAAATAAAGCGCTCCCGACTATGCC
The DNA here is from genome assembly GCA_027627225.1 of Congeria kusceri. Lineage (NCBI taxonomy): Eukaryota > Metazoa > Mollusca > Bivalvia > Myida > Dreissenidae > Congeria > Congeria kusceri. Next base: position 40,943,032 of record CM051033.1, read on the forward strand.
TTACATAGGCTGCTTTGGCGATTTTACGGCTGCCGCGGTTTGCAATGAAAAGTACAGTGTACGTGAAACCTATTTGTGGACATGAATGACATAATTCCGCGATTATCAAACACATGATCTGCTTCTATGTAGTTAAATATATATTTTTATTCCAATATTACCTTATTACGAGAGTGAACATATGGTGACGTAGCTGATCTGATTGTTCGGTTAGTGCTAAGAAGCTTTATCAAGTCAATTGAAAAGTGCATTCTACGGCTCAACGTTAACGCTATTAAAGAATGTTTAAAACGGGTACCAGCAAACCCAATGCTGGGTGCAACCGGTCTATATCTTCGTCAGTTGTTTGTTTTCCAAATTAATAAAACGCTAAACAAGCAGTATTAAGTGGCCACAACGAAACGGAATTAATTTATAAACCTGTTTGCAACTGAATACAGTTACATGATAAATGGTTGCAATCACTCATTATTAGTTTATTATTTTCACCATGTCTATTTCAGGCAAGAATTTTAGCATCAAGGAGACGCTCTCGTTTCAGAGGCACGCCACTGAAGGCTTCAGGCCGAGTGGCGCCAAGGAATCGACGCGGATCAGAAACATGCTGCACGTGAACAAGAAACTGCTGGATCCACGTGTCAAACACGTGACTAGTGTGCAGAAGGAAATACTCGTGAAACTGTCCTGTCAGTCCAAGCCTCCCAGCAGTGCGAACGGATCCATCCTCCTGGAGGGCAGCTACACAGTGGTCAGAGTGCCTGGTCACCAGCCTAGTAAACATATACACAATGGTGCAGCCGCAAAACTTAACGGAATACTCAAATCCAGCGGAAATCACGGGTCCCTGCGGTCGTCAAATCCAGCAGAGCTCGATAACGCAGAACTGCCTCGAACCAGCACGCCGCTCATCGACCGCGAAAGTCTGGATTACTCTAAGATGGTGGACGATGATTTGGACACGCTTTCGGAAGAACAAAGAAACGTTATAACCGAGCTTGATGACACGCTAGACAAATATAAAATTGACAATGTGCTTCAAACTGTAAATACCGACGGATTGCCCCAGATTGTCGCTGATATTTTACCCTTCGGTGTGTTCGAGGCGTTTAACGAGGAGGAAGTGTTCAAAGATCAGCCGCCATCGCGGTCGTCGACCATGAGCGGCAATTCTGGCAGTTCTCGGACGGGAATCATTGCAACCCGCCAGTCACTAGGGGATGACAAACGGAAGTCCAACAGCGTGTCCTTCAAACTCCCGGAAGGTCACGTAGACAAGACATACGCTCCTTTAAATGCCAACCAGAAACTGAAGTCAGCTATAGTGCAAGCGCCAGCGCCCGTTCTACCGGAACCGGTGTCACAACAGATTTATCCTACGATAGTTGTGTCGGCAGGTGATATGAAAATGACACATACAGGAAATAACATATATGTAGAAAACATCAACACTCGTCGCCTTTCAGGTGGGCCCTTTAAGGGGTCGTTTAAAGACGTGTTTTATGGTAAATACGCTAGAGATGACATGGGTGAATACAAAGAACGCACAAAATACCTAGCACCAGAGATCTTGGAAAAGGTGGAGTCATTTGAATCCTTAACAACGCCTGAGAAAGAATACGAAAAGAAGAAAACAGGCCTGCAGGGTATACTTCGGCGCCATACGTTCAAATGAAGCCATGGGCCGGCATTAATCAAAATCTCGTAGATCAAATATCTTGTACATATCATTAAAAGTCGTTTGGTTAATGTTCTTAGAGATACAAAAAAGAAAATCAGTGCAATCTGTGTATTTAACATTACTGATCTCTTTTATGCCAATGATCATTTTATTGTTATAATATTTTAATACATCTCTTTGTTCATGCTTTAGACTGCTTTCATTGTTGTACAAATTTTGTAATCAACTCATGCGAAGTTTTTATGTTCACTCATTCCACTCATTAATTTTGTTAACATTTGAATCTATTTACCGTTTCTATAATTTAGCATGCTGGGAAAGTGTTTATAAAGTATAACTTAAGTGTTAAGGGCATAGGCCACTCCTTAAGTTTTTAACACATTTTATTGGTACTGAGATTAAAATTGTTTACCTCATTAAACCACACACAGAACTTTATGCATTAGCGTACGGTGTGGAGGTATGGAACTAATGTGTTAAACTTAAATAATGTAACATTTGTAAATACTGAAAGTAATCGTTGTCGAATTTGCTTTGTTTAGGCATTCATATTTTTAACATGTTATTTTACCATATGTGATTATTTTTTCTAATAAAATATATTTATTATTCAACCTGGAATTTGTCGTGGTAGGGTGAATACTTCGAACACAATACTCGGTACCTCCGTAGGTGCAGCAGTCCAGAAATATGTTAATAAGATCAAAACTTTGCAGAAATTGTTTCTTGTTGACATCTTATCGATTAAAATTCCACAAAAACCATAATTTTCGAACGAAATGCATTAAAGTAGGCACAAAAATAAACTTTTTAATAATAATGACCTTGATCCCATCCACCCTTCATGCAATCCCAAGCGAGGTCTAGATATAAGGTATTTACATATGAAGTTTCATAAAAAATATCTCAAGGTGTTCTCGAGCTATTGAGCGGAAACCGTTTTTCTATTTTTAGTAACGGTGGCCTTGACCTTGACCCCACCCACACCACCTATAATCCCCAGCGAGGTATATATATGAGATATATATGTATGAAGTTTCATTTAAATATCTCAATGTGTTCTCAAGTTATTGAGCAGGAACCGTTTTTCTATTTTTATTAACGATGATCTTGACCTTGACTCCACGCACCCCACATACAATCCCAAGCGAGGTCTAGATAAAATATATCTATGAATGAAGTTTCATAAAAATATCTCAATGTGTTCTCAAGTTATTGAGCGGAAACCGTTTTTCTATTTTTAATAACGATGATCTTGACCTTGACCCCACCATGCCATATGCTATTCCAAGGTAGGACTCGATATAAGGTATCTACTTATTAAGTTTCATTAAAATATCTCAATGCGTTCACAAGTTATTGAGAGGAAACCGTTTTTCTATTTTTGTAACGGTGACCTTGATCTTGACCCCACCAAACCCATATGCAATCCCAATCGAGGTCTCAATATAACGTATCGGCCTATGTCATTGAGCGGAAATCGTTTTGCTATAACGGTGACCTTGACCTTGACCCCACCCATTCCATATGCAATCCCAAGTGAGGTATCAATATAAGGTATCTATGTATGAAGTTTCATTAAAATATCTTGCTGCGTTCTCAAGTTATTGAGCGGAAACCGTTTTTCTATTTTAGTAACAGTGACCTTGACCTTGACCCCACCCACCCCACATGCAATCCCAAGCGAGGACTCGATATCCGGTATCTATGTATGAAGTTTCATTACAGTAGCTCAATCCTTTCTGAGTTAGAGAGCGAAAACGAAAAGGTGACGCCGCCACGCCGCCCGTACGCCCGCCCTCCCAACGAAATACGACAATCTAATAACTGCAATTTTTCTTCGAAAAATTTGGTACAAATCGCATTGAAATCGGTAAAATAATGACGTTTTGGTAACTTTTTATCGTGTAGTTTCTGTATGCGATACCATGCGTTTTCGAACATATACATAATGAAATGCCTTCCGTAAAAAAGAAACAGTTTTCAGTCGAATAAACGTTTTTAACGGTCAATGAAGTTAATGCCTTAAGATGTATTGTATGGGGGCATAGAACTACCGTACGATAACTACTTAAGGTTCATGTTACCACTTAAGTTTCGTGTTATTTACCTTATATCTTGATAGCGTTTGCGAATGTTTTCTTCCTAAGATATTTATCTGCTTAACGAAAAACAGACCTGAAAGTGCCCAAAACTGACATCGGAATTTCAGTTAATAAAAACTTATGTGGTATCAGGAATATTAACGTGTCAAGATTTGCGTCGCAAGATAATTATCATAATAATTTTCGCTTAAGCAATATACAGCGGAAGACCTCGGGTACATTTTAAGTGGTAACAGGAATATTAACGTGTTAAGATTTGTGTTGTCAGATAATTATCGTGATAATTTTCGCGTTAGATAACACGAATTGGTTTGAGAATACATTTGTGATAATCAAGTGGTATCAGGATTATAGACGTGTTAAGATTTGCGTTGTCAGATAATTATCACGATAAAATTCGTGTTATTAAGATATTTCGGAAGACATCGGGCACAAATTAAGTGATAACAGGAATATTAACGTGTTAAGATTTGCTTTGCAAGATAATTATTATGATAAAATTCGCGTTAGTAAGATACTGCGGAAGACCTCGGGCACATTTTAAGTGGTAACAGAAATATAAGAACAGAAAAGAACAAGACTTTTATTTTCACCCAAGTATATAACATATACAATTAGGGCAATATAACAAAGCAAAATTGTTAGTAAATTAGTAACTTCCGATAATTTTTACGTTAACACAATTGTGTAGATGATATACGGGGGGTATTTAAATAATAAGATACATAGTCGGAACATATGATAATAATAATAATAATAATAGCAATAATGTGAGATCTATAATCAAAATCAAAATACCAAAAACTTGATAAAATTATCAAAATCATAATCATTATCATATCATATTCAAAATTATCATACTAATCATAATAAATATAATAATTATAATCGTCATAGTTATCATAATCATCATAATCGTGGCATTTAAGAAACAAATAATAGTACAGTTCTATAAGAGCATTTTAATACTAGCACTGGTAAAAATAATTAGTGGTTTGTGATCATAGTTGTGCGGTGACGTATTTTCGTTTGCACGCGGCGTTTCGGATTGAGAAATTGAAACGACTACGCGTTTTAAAAGGTTTACATTTTGCGTCAGAAATTTAATTCATTATCAATACTTAAAAGACATGTTGTTGCGAAAGACTGTGTGCGTTAGCGTTTATGGTGCTGGAGCTAGCTTTGTAACGGTTTCAGTCAACAGCAGTTATTTTTGTCCTGATTTACGCTTGAGTGCACCTGCACGCGAGGTCGATGTTGAACACAAAGGCAAGGTGTGTGGTAATTACTCTAATCTAAATCAGCTTTGCATTGCAGGATTACAATGGAGAATGCCGTTATCTGAGGGGTTAACATTAAATGACTGATGGGGCAAAAGCAAATTATAATTTGTGTGCTGGATAAGTTTAAAGGCAAGTAACAAAAGTATAATTATTAATTTATGTACTAGAACTGCTAGATTAATTAGGATAAAGAAACAGGATTGTAGGTGAAATATAGGTATCAGTTGTACTCATTTAGAATGCAACAATTGTTTCCATTGCCTTAATTGAAATATAATATCAATATAGCAGGCAAAAATATTTAAAATGTTAACACTTGTACTTGAGTGGTACCATTTTGTACTACTCTTATATAATGCTGCAATTATTTCTGTTATATGAGTATAAGTATATAGCAATCTTACGTTAATATTGACATATAATTATGCAGTTATCAATTTGTTACAAATACAGAATGAAGTTATTATTTACATTGCACAGTTTATATTTACATGCATATATTTCTAATTAAAGTAAATAATGTGATTAGTATATACATGCAAAAATATATACATTTGTGACCAGACAAATATTTTGATATATTGATTACACAAGTGTAAACGGTCACTTATATTGAGTTAATATGTAAATATGTTATGCTGTTAACAATAAAAATACATTGAAATAAAGGCAGTATTGTTACAAACTACAATATTAGAGTTGGTGTATTAGCTGGTGGCATTGGTAAAAAACAGGTAGTTAAATAGATAACTTGCTATTGCTTAAACTTACTGAATATGAAGCGAATAAATTTGCTTGTATTCTGTAATAGTTGTAAGGAATTAGATGTTAGGATTTTAATAAGAGTAGCATCATAAAGATCATGTCCTAAGAATTGTTCTCTTTCAGATTTAAAGAAATCGCAGTTTAGTAGATAGTGATGTTCGGAGCCAACTTGACCAGAGTTACAAAGGCTGCATATTCTTTCCTCAAATGGGGTTCCATCGTATCGACCGGTTTCAACTGGTAACCAGTGATTTGCAGTTCTAAATTTAAAGAGGTATGTATATTCAGTTTTTGTAAGTTTTATAAAGTAGTCTTCAAAGGATGGAGTTTGTTTGAAACTGGTATATATTTGTCCCTTATGTGTTTGCTGTAGTTGATTGTGCCATTGGGTTTTGAATTGGGTTAATAATTTGGCTTTGACTAAGCGGCAAATATTATTTTGGGTTGTTAGGAATTGGTTATCCCATAAGTTACTTAAGTTTACTGAGGTGAGGATTTCTTTAATTTTGTTGGCCCATTTAAAATTTGAGATTGGCAAGTTCATCATGTATTTATAGATTTGGATAGATAATTTCTGATCTTTGCCTATTAAGATTCTATTCCAAAAAGAGATCATGCGACTTTTGATGTTAATTGCTATAGGATATCTGCCAAGTTCACCATATAAAAAAGCCATTGGGGTTGATTTCCGAGCATTCGTAATTTTTCTAAGAAAGTTATTAAGAAAGATATCTACATTTTCAAAACCAAAAATTTCTGAGCCATAGATTAAAATTGGTAAAACAGTGTGGTCGAAAAGTTTAAGAATTAAATCAATAGGTAGCTCTGCATTATTTGCTCTAGTATATAGAAGGTGCATTGCTTTTGTTGCTTGCTCGGCTAAGTGTTTCCGTGCATTGAGGAAAGAACCATTGCTGGAAAGGGTAATGCCTAGGTAGTGGTAACGGTCAGTGATTTTTACAGGGTTGTCACCTAATGTGAAATGGAAGTTTTGTAGTTGTCTTGCACCAAATATTACAATTTTTGTTTTGCTAAGGTTTATTTTTAAATGCCAGTTATCACAGTATTTATGGAAGGTATTTAAACTATTTTGGAAGTCTATTTTTGAATCAGATAAAATCACAGTGTCATCAGCATAAAGTAGAATAAGTAGTTTTAGCCAAAGAGACAAATCCAGGGGATTTTCTAGTTCTATGCCAGTTGAGCCATTGAGGTGCATATGTGTTTGAAGGTCATTTAAGAAGATGGAAAAAAGAATTGGAGATAGATTTTCGCCTTGTCTAACGCCAATTTCTGATACGAAGGGTTCTGAAATATTGCCGTTAATAGAGATACTAGATTTGATATTGTTGTACATGTTTTGAATTAAATTAAAAAACTTGCCATTTATATTTTGTTTAATAAGTTTGTGCCATAGGCCAATTCGCCAAACCTTGTCGAATGCTTGTGAAAAATCAATGAAGTTGCAGAATAGTTTTTGTTTTCTTTTTTTCAGTATTTCGATCAATGAATATAATGTAAAAATATGGTCAGAGCGAGAGTAGCCTTTCCTAAAGCCAGCTTGATTTTCATCTAAAATATTATTTTCATTAATGAATTTGTTTAATCTTTCATTGAGTATGGAAGTAAAAGGTTTACCTAGACAACTGAGGATAGTAATTGGTCGGTAGTTATTAGGATCTTTAGGGTCACCTTTGTTTTTAAATATAGGTATGATTATTCCATTTAGCCAGCTTTGTGGAATGAACCCTGTTTCCAGTACACAGTTAAATAGTTTATGGTAAACAGGCATAAGTAGATGTTTAGTGGACTTGATATACTCATTTAAAATATTGTCGAATGGGCTATGTGTTTTAGAATTTTTAAGCTTTGTGATACATTTTTCTATTTCTTCTTCAGTAATTGGGGTATTAAGCCTGTTGCTTGTGTCATTTTGTAGATGGGAGTTTGTGTCATTGAAGCGATTGTCATCGATTGTGCTGGTATTAATTTCTTTGAAGTGATCATGAAATTCATCTAATGTGGGTATAGTTTTAACTTTAGTTTTTGGTTTAAGTTTATTTAAAAAGGACCAGTACTGTTTAGGATTTTTGTCGGACATTGAACGAAGTTTATTTGACATGTTATGTTTGCTGGCATTAATGTGGTAGTTCATGGTGCCTTTATATTCCTTACTGGCATTGATCATTCTTTGTTTGTTGTCTATAGTTTTGTTTTTTGTATAGTCATTTTTGGCAGTATGATAATTTTTTCGTGCTTTAGAACATTGAGGACCAAACCATGGTTTATTGTTTCTAATGAAATCGTTTTTTATTTTCAGGGTATGTGCTGGTGGAAGCTTGATGGAATACTGATTGGAGTTGATCGGTTATGTGCTCAATTGTCTGCTGTGATTGTGGGTAAGTGTTAATTTGCAAGCGTATTTGGTTTATTATGTTAAGGTTAATATTGTTAACAAATTGGTTGGACAAGTCAGGATTCCATTTTGGTTTCAGATTCATGTCACTTAGATTTTTGGTGGAAATATTGGAGCATTTTCTGTGTGGTATGTTTATGGACAAAGTGAGGGCATTATGACCATCTGAGAACAGTGAATCTGTTTCAATGATATGAAAATCTGAAAGAAAGTAAAAGCAATCAGATGAAGCAATTACATAATCAATTGTAGATTTATTTCTGAAAGTTAAGATAGCACAATCATTACCTGATGATAATCTTCCATTGAGGATAAAAATGTTGTTATTTTTGCATAAATCAATAAGTCGGAGTCCATGGGTATTTGTTCGATGGTCCTTAGAAGTACGAATAAGTGGAATAAATAATTGTTCAAGGGTTTTATATTTGTCACGTTGGCTCTGTATATCATCATCAATATCGAACATGTCATTTAAATGGGGATCTGTAGTTATGTAATCTTTCATGCTTCCAACTCTGCTATTAAAATCTCTTGCAAGAATTACATATTTATGTTCATTACATTTTTGAGAGATTTCATTTTCAAAGGCTATAAACTCGTCATCGTTGAAAAATTTGGAGTTTTCGGGTGGAACATATACAGCTCCTATTATAATATTTTCATCAAGTTTCGCTAATGATTTGCAAATGGATATCCATAGTACATATTCAGAGTTTGATTGTAGGACTTTAATTGAGGAAGTAAGTTGGTCTTTAACAAATATACCAATGCCACCAGATTTACGCTTATACTGTTGTTCTCTGTGTTTGGCTAAATATTCATAGTTATTTATTTTAATAATATCGTGTTCATCAGTGTGGGTTTCCGAGATACAAAATATGTCGTAATTACTAATGAGTTCAGTGAATTCTGGGTAATTGAGTCTTTTCTTGAGTCCACTAACGTTTAAGGTTCCTAATTTTATGTTTTTCTCTTCCAGATTAGAGAGTGATTCGACCCCCCCTCTGGCCTAGTGGGGATGGCTGCTGGCATCTGGAGCCCTGTTCAAATTTGGCGTCTGTGGAGTATTCCGGTTTTGTACAGACTCAGCAGTACGAGAGGTGTCCCATGGACGTTGTATCCCCTGCACAAAGGACTGTGCGCTCAGGGGAGTCCTAGGAGATAATGGCGGATGTTTACGAGTGTTTGCCCTCGAAGGATGAGGGGATACTGACTTTGTTCGCCTAGATATGTGCTCAGCGCTCTGGGCTGGTGTATCAGGAGTGTTGAGCACTGATGTGTTTCTGGGGATGACAGTGATCGTGTTGATAACAGGAGGATTAACGTTTAGGTTCCTGATATGGGAAGGTGGTTCGGAGTGTGCCTGTTTCGATTGGAAGGCTTGTGAGTTAGCAGAGACTCTGTTGACCTGGAGGATCGCGTTCCAGTCAGGGAATATGTCGTCGACTACCTTGCCGTCTACAACAATTTTTGCAGGGAAGACTATGGAGACTTTGCTGCGTGGATATCTTTCGCGAAGTTTCTTGTATTTTGGCCAAAGTGCTTTCCGTGCTTGGGTTATTTCCTTTGGATAGTCTCTGTTGATGCTAAAATTAGTTCCTCTTAGCCGGTTTGCACGTGAGAGGACATTAACTGTGTTTTGATAGTCTAGACTAAAGTTCACAATAATACCTCTGGTGGCACCCTTAGAAAATCTTCCATGACGGTGTGCTCGCTGGATATGAGGACAAGGGGTTAGCTGGAGCTGTTCAGCCAGGAAATGGGCTATGACATTGTGGCAGTTTTCATCTCTCTGTTCGCTGATCCCGCCAAATATGAGATTGTTCCTTCGACTCCTTGCCTCAATGTCAATAGATTTGTATTCCAGGAGTTTGATTCGTGAGTTGTGATCAGATAATGACCCTTCAATGGATATAATTTGTGTGTGCATTAGTAAACATTCATCCACTTTGTGTTCAAAATTTTTCATTTGTTTGAATATTTCTGTCATTTTTCCATCCAAAGATAAATGTTCAAAGTCATGTTGGTTTGTTATGACGGTACCACTGCTACATTCACCACCTGTGTTTACTCTAGAACTTTTCCTATTTATATTGTCATGGTTAGTGGTACTTCCCGCCGGTGGAATGACAAAACGGTTCTGCGTAATAAATGGTTCATCCTGTGAATTTTCGTTGCTGTAACAGTCAAAACTGTCTAGATGATCCATACTTACAGATTGGGAGTTATTTTGAGGCTATTAACTGGCACTTATGTAAAGAAAACGAGGTTTAAATTGTCAGATGAAAAAAATGGCGACTGTTTACAAATTACCGGAAGTTAAGATTTGTGTTTGTCAGATAAAAATCGTGATAATTTTCGCGTTAGATAACACGAATTGGTTTGCTTACACATTTGTGATAATTAAGTGGTATAACTAATATTAACGTGTTAACATTTGCGTTGTCAAATAATTTTCGTCATAAATTTCGCGTTAGTAAGATACTGCGGAAGACCCCGCAGCCCCAAGAAAATGTTTCTTATGTCACTTCTGGGCACTTGTAGGTCATTAAGTATAATAATTAAATATCTAGCAGAAATATATATTCGCTAACGCTCACTTAATATCTCGATAAATATCGTAATAAATAAGTGGTAACACAAATATTTTCAGGAACACTAAGTAGTTAACAGGAAAGTTTTTCCGAACCTTAAGTAGTTTACACGAAAGTTTTCGTGAACCTTAAGTGGTTATCATAAGGCAGTCCTATGCCACCATAGTATTGGATTATATTCTGTGGACTTGGGCTTTAACTCGGTGGAGACCTCTGTCACACACACGTCTCAATTAGGCTGAAATATCCGTGTCCATAATCGGTAAATAGCGTCATCTCTCACGTAGCAACTATACGGTGCCGTGCTGGGCACGCGCCCGCATCGTCATTATATATGAAATATGACAAGACAAAAGTAAAATGCAAGTTAACCAAAATTAAGACGTACAGCGTGGTTAATTTTTCCCGAATTTTAACATGATTTTGTTAATAAACACACACCTTAAATTTAAAAAGTTGCAAAACACTCTCTGTGCGACACGCGCACACAATAAACTGTAAAACCATCCTTTAAATATGTACGTGTACGTTTTTTATTATTAGAAAAAGAGAAATAAACGCGAACTATTTCCAGATCACGCTACTTATTCAAGAAATCATTATTATAAAAAATTATTGTCTTTGTACAATTAGTTTGCAGATGAAATTATGCAAGACAACATAAAACGCATACTTTTATAACTGCACTAAAACATACAGCATAACAACAAGAGGCGTTTGTATTATAGAAAATAACATTTACCATCGTGTAACTGCTATTTGTTCACCATGACAATTACAAAAGTCAAAGAAATACTTAAAATTCTACCCAGCACTTGGTCAACTTGAATGCATGTTAACACGCTTTCATTGAGAAACATATACGTGCTGTGTTTGAAAAACACCTTTAGTTTACACGAGTCAGCCCCCTGTGCTCCGTACAACAGACAACGTTTGGCCAATATTACGTCTTATACCTGTAAAACCATAGATCCCTAAAAACTAATATATGACATCTGTAGGTGATAAAATGCGGCTTTATCTTTCTATCGCAACTGGTCAGAACTTTTTGGCACAGATAAAGACAGCAGAGTTCCGACCAGATCTATAAATACAACAGGTTTTGAGATTGACATATGAAACACGTCTTAGGAATACATTTACTCCGCAAACTACCGGTATTACCAAATTAAAATTTAAATTATAGTCGTACCCTTTTCCCATCCGCGACTCCACATGACTTGTTGCCTGCATCAATTACTGGTCACCTGTCGTCTGCCGCAGTATTGTTGCGCGCCAGCTGGCTCTGTCACACTTGTCAGGATGTGGTAGCTCTTTGGCAATACTTACTTTACTTAGTTTTACCGTTTTTATGGTACATCGTGATAGTAAATAAATAAACAAGTCTTATATAAAGTTTAAACATTTAATTTTTGACTCCTTGTTCAACCAAAACATAAATAACAATTGTAAATATAAACATTTCAAGTAATAGTTTGTCAGTAAATATATTTAAGATACAGCACGTATTCCAAATCACTTTACAGAGTTTAATACTGGTGGTAAAAATTAAAATAAGGCACTACAATTCTTTAACATTCACAATCTCTGAAAGCTCACTACTAACAGAAGATCTAAATTCGTGTGGACAACGACAACTAAAAAGTATTCAGTTCTCCATAATTTATAAGCTCTATATAGGTACGTGAACTGTTAAATATTAACAAACAACTTATCCTTCAATGAATCTATATAGCTTCGAAATAGATCTAACTTGCAATAGTAAATGAGTGCAATTTCTGTTGTTAAAGTTTCTTTAATATAAATTACGCTTGAGTTGTAAGTCTTAAGTTTAAGATTAACATGTATTTTCAAATACGACGATGTTACGGCCTCAGATGTTACGACCAGACTGAACTGCTCAAACAATTTTCTGGGCGCTTTTATACGCCAGTGACCCAAAAAGGTGGTCACTGACCAAGTTTACATGACTCGTCCAAGAATTTCTGGTCGATCGTCCAAAATAAATGGGCCGCGATCAAATAGTTTGTCAGCCGTGACGTCAATCGACCAAAAAAGTGGTCACGAACGCTCTAAACAGAAATCTGAAAAAATACGCAGCCATGTTGGATTTTATGTATAAACTTTGATAAAAGAAACAAATGAGACATTTAAAACTACAAGATATACAGTTTTAAATGTACACGACACAGCGATTACACCATATCTATTAATAACCTGTTTCCTGGTTCATAAAGCAGCTGCCAAAATAGTTTAAAATCGACCACAATGCACTGCAGCAAAATGGCTTCTACTGACCGGAAAATGCGAGCGTTGTGACAATAAAATACAAAATTTACGTATTAATTCAAGGATTTTTAATCTGACATGCAGCAAAAATAAAAAGGTACTGTTACTCAGTATTATACTAGCTTAAAATCGTGTGTACTCTTAGTAAAAACAATATGAATCACAGACTCAACGACAACAACAACAACAAAGTTGGAATCTACACTTAAAAGTTAAAAATGGATTAATTCATCAGCTATGTCACTGGTTTGTATGTATTTTGTGATATTAACAAGATCACATGCAACTTGAAAGCATGGCTATTGAAGTAAACGCCCAGTGTACACAAGTACGTAAAAGAATGAAGGTAAGTAAATTGTTCATTTGATAAAATTAATAGCAACAAAGTTATTTTATTTGCAGGGCATATCTATACCCCCTTGTCTTTTTGGCAAAACTCCTGTTGCCACACTTTAATGTTAATGCTCACCTGTTTAAAATAACAAATTGAACGCTAAAGTAAAGTCACGCAAATATTCTTAGGGTTATGGTTAGGGTTACGATAACAATAACAATAAAACATTAAAGAACAATAAAACGTCTTAACGGTTAATCTCCCGAAAGAGTTTGTGTCACAATAGCAATTTAACAGGTAAATGTTCTGCCACAACGTCTTCACTGGTTCCACAATCAATCCGCACCGTCATGCACCGTCAAACGCACCGCCTAGATGAGGCCTACCCAGCCTCTGCCCACATCCTAGACGGGCAGGACTGGACCCGCGCAATCTGCCACGGGCGTGCACAGTGGCGTCGGCTCCTAAGGCTGAGGGGAACAGTGTTTAACATTGTCTAGAGCCTGGCGAAGTCAGACCCACTATTGCTTGTCAACAGTCGACTCAGACCGTTTGCGACTCTCCTGCGACTTCTTCTCCGTGCTCTGCTCCTTTTTTGACGGTTTCTGAAAGGACGATCTGCGTACTACGTCAGAGTTAAATCGATTTGACTTTATCTCCTCACTCATGTGCGCCAATTTCTTATTAACGGAACGCATTTCCAGCGTGTTCTCTTTTATGGCTGTCACAAGTTTCCTCTGCTTACCTGGTTAACAAGATCGGTGAAAGCTTGCCTTAACACTTCGCTTGAGTTGTCTGATGATTTACATCGTGTTGTGTTCTCCTTATTTGTAATCGCAAGTGGTTCTCGCTCCCCCTCCAGTACTTCAACCGACTTGCCACTGTCTTGGGGTTTGGTCGAACATAGTTCCATCAAGAACGACTCTGCAATTCCTTCGTCGAGAAAATCTGACTCATCTACCACCGGTGTCTTCGCTATAGCTGGGACAAGGGCCGACTCTGAAACTTCGCTGCCAACCGGCGCTTCCCGTTGGCGATCATATCTTGCAGAACTTCCAATGTACCTTGGCATCGGAAACGGTATCTTAACGGTATCTTAACCGGCTTGAGGGTTGGGCTTAACCTGCAGGATGCTTCCTTGGTCTCCGTATCCCAGTGGCGGCGGTTGGAAACAAAACCGGCTTAAAGATCGCACCTGGTGTCGAATGCGCTTCCTTGTCTTCTGCTGTCCTGGGCACATATGTTGCCTTGGCAGCTGTAACCACTTCAGGCCGCTCCACTCGAGAGTATGGAACGAAAGCTGTCGTGGGTGTTTGTGGCTTACACACCGGCATCCACTCGGGGAAAATTGTCTCTTCCGCGTCTTGTTCGAAAATCCCTTCTGAATCATCTTCGACATCCCCTTCATCAATGTCCATCAGATTCTCCACCTCTGCTGGCCGTGTTGCTTTATGAAGAATTTGCGAGTAATATAATACACCTGCACGCTTTGCCTCTTCCACGTGCCTGTTATACTTGGTGATATGGTTTGTTAGATCCGAAACTTCAGTAAAGCAAACATTGCATAAACCACATGAGAATGGGACCTGATCCATTGGCACATGGTGCTTGAGAATATGGCCTATTAGTCGCCCTCTTCTATCTGTCTTGCCACACGTCTTGCATCGATACCTTCGTCTTGACCGCAGTGACTGCGCCTTTGAAAACGTACCAATTGTGTAATAATCACTTGTAACAATGTTATTGTCATTGTCCACCTTAAATGATCTTATCTTCTTACTTTCCATCACTGTGACCCAAACACTGGTTCGGTCTCACAAAATTTAATCACTTTCACTAGTCTTCACACTATGACACGAATATCACATCTGGCACATTCACTAACGCAAATAAAATTTTCTATGCTACATTAAAATAAAGCTTCAAAATTAACAAGTCATTTTTATTAACTATTTAGATCATTCATTCAGTATCTACATTTTTAGAATCTTCCTTCGGGTGGTTAACACCCATCTTGGAAGGTTACTTCCGTTGAACGGCTTGAGCTTGGTATGGTGAACTACTCGGAGTTGACCTTCCTAATCCAACTGGATAGTAAAGTTGGTTTCGGAGTGTTTTACTTTAATCACATATGGACCGTCGTAGGCCTTTTCTAGCTTGGGGTTGACGCCAACTTTCCTGGTTTCGTGGAGGTACCGATTAAAAGATAACTTAGCATCGTATATTTCTTTACTGCGTTGAGCTACTTATCCGATGTGTCTTCTGGCCACCTCGTGAGCCTTCAACATTCTCTCCTGCTGCCGTAGGGCGTATTCACCTAGGTTCTCTTGTCTCGGTGAAGCATCAACATGACCATAGATGAGACTCGCTGGCATGCGCACTTCTCTTCCTAAAGCTAGTAGGTTTGGAGAAAGTTTGGTTCTCTCATGTGGAGTAGATCTGTATGCCGCTGCTAGACACGCCAGGTGTTGGTCCCATTCGTCCTGTTCACCAATCAGGTAAGCTTTGATCATGCTCAACAATGTTCTGTTGAATCTTTCGACTTGACCATTGGCTGCTGGATGTCGTGCGCTTGCACCGGACTTTCTAACTTCTAACATCCGGCATAGTTCCTTGAAGACCCTGTTTTCGAACGCTGCTCCTTGGTCCGAATGAACCGCCAATGGAGTACCCCATCTCGCTATGACGTCGTTTAGGATTCTGGTAGCAAACTCCTCAGCTGTTTGCTTCGGCACTGGGATGATCTCGACATATTTCGTAAACACGTCTGTTAACACGAGGATGTACCGGTTACCCCTTGATGTTACCGGAAACGGACCTGTACAATTAATCGCAAATACATCCCAGGGTGCGCCAGACTAGACGTGACCCATAGGTGCCCTAGGTGACTTCTGTGGCTTTTTATCAGCTTCACAAATACAACAACTGGCGATAAAGATACGCACATCAGCCTTAATATTAACCTAACGCTAATCTTGCTCTTGTTCGCTTGACCACTAAATGACCGGATGTTACACTGTCATGCATTCTACTTAATACTGACTTCCGCAATGAGTACGGGACAATTAACTGTAGGCAATCATGTGTCTCATTTACCCTTTGGAACTTCCTATATAACACTTTATCTACTAATATGAGCGAGTCCCATATCACCAAATAATGACGCGTCACCGGGCTTAATGTTAGCATTTCTTCCCTTGGCGCCTTCATTCCCTCGTGCACCATGCCGTATATTTTGGTTATAATGGGGTCTTCAGTCTGCATCGCCGCCATTTCATCGTGAGTATATTCTGTTGCCCATGTATACATGTCTTTGCCACTGCGATCATTTGATGGGCCAGGTTTTGGTACTGCGGATTCGGTCTTTTGCACACTATTGATCTTGTAGATGTTTTCCTTTGTAACATCAAATGCCGCTTCTTCATTTTCAGTTGAGCCCCCGTTACCTGTATCTTGACTAATACTACCTTCCATTTCATTTGGCTTTAGCAGCATTAGTTCTGCTCTCCTTTGGCATTTTTGCATGGACCGCACTTTAATAGTTCACTTGTGTCGACATCGCTACATGTGCAATTTCGCGGGCTTCCACAACCTGATAATGCATCACATTGTGCTTGCTTATTACCTGCTCTATACTCGATGGAAAAGTCATACGTAGCTAGAATCTCAATCCATCTTGCTATCCTCCCGCTTGGCTCTTTCAGACTAAACAGCCGTACCAACGTTTGGTGGTCCGTTCTTACAATAACATGCCGCCCCAGCAAGTACTGTCTAAAGTACGGTATAAAAAAGACTGCATCCAAAAGTTCCTTCTCTGTAATGCAGTAGTTTTTTTCTGCCTTATTCAGTCCCCTGCTTGAATAAGCAATAACCCGCTCGCGACCTTGTTGTTCTTGGGCCAATACCGCCCCTATTCCAATGCCTGACGCATCTACGTCCAAATAGAACACTCCACATTCATTCAGTGGATACCCCATTACATTTTCACCAATTAGAGCGTCCTTTATTCGTTTAAACGCTTGCTCGCATGCATCGGTCCATTCAAATTGAGCCTCTTTTCTCGTCAGGTCGATGAATGGTCTTGCCATTTTAGCATAATCTTTTATAAACCTGCGATAGTATGAACCGGTAGCCACAAACTGTTTGGCATTGCATGGTTTCGGCCAGTTGACGATTTTTTCTACATTCGTCGGATCTGGACTGATCACTTCACTCGAAACCACGTGACCCAGGAAAACAACTTTGGGCTGGAGCAAACGACATTTATCTGGCTTCAGTTTTAGGCCTGCTGCTTTAATTCGTTGTAAAACCTCGTCGACTCTAATAAGGTTTTCCCGCCATGAAGATCCGAACACGATAATGTCGTCCATATAGACTAAACAAGTAAGCCATGTTAAACCTTGTAGAGCTAACTCAATAGTGCGCTGGAATGTGCTGGCGGCGTTATTTAAACCGAATGGCATGGTTCTCATTTCAAACTGTCCATACTTGCAGCAAAATGCGCTGTTAGGAACATCTTCCTTCTTTAGAGGTACTTGAAAGTACTCTGACGTGAGGTCAAAGCTGCTAAAACAACTGGACCCGGCCAACGCGTCAATGCAATCTTGCACACGTGGAAGTGGAAAACCATCCGGTTTCACTAGCGCATTCACCTTTCGGTAGTCGACACAAGGTCGTATAGCCCCAGACTTCTTCTTCACTAACACAATTGGGCTGGCCCACGGAGATGTACGTTTCTGAATGACACCCTTTTTTAATAGATCTTCTAATGCCTTCTTCTCTTCTTCAGCGTATGCTAGTGGGACTCTTCGTGGACTTTGTTTAATTGGCTTAGCGTCTCCAGTGTCGATAGCATGTTCTGCAATATGTGTAAGACCTAAGTCCCAATCATCCTTAGAAAAGGTATCAGAATATTTCAGCAACAACCCAGCAACATAAGTCTTCACTTGTTCAGGTTGGCCATACATAGACGATTTGTACAATTGTTTCAAATGTTCCGGTACGTCTTCTGGTGCTGCCTGTGGTAATCCTATGTCAGCGTCCTTTTTGTCTGACATTGTTTGAACTTTCCTGACTCTGGCATAATTAGATCTTTCTTCTTCATTTTCGCAATTAACCACAACACTTACTATCCAATCTAACCTCTCGGCAACTCCAACTTCCGCATCTTGTCTAAGCATCGCCGATACTGAAAAAGGGTTAAATACTTTGATCTTACATAATACTATTTACATCTGTAACGGGGTGTTGAATGAGGTCAACTCGTTGTAAAGTTTCGATATTTATTCCAGTATATTAAATATAAAAAATAAACCTGAAAAATAGAAATTATGCATTAAATACATTACATGCAATAATTACTATCCATTAAATATATTATAAATTGCATAACTTAATTATACAATACATTCAACAATACAATTCATTAAGCAAATAGGTTAACTGCATAAATCTTTAAATAAGAGAACAAAATACAATAAAGACAAAAATAAAATACGAATCTTACCAAGCAGGGCAAAATGACTTGGGGTTAATATTCCTTTGCAGGATACTATTGTATATAATGACTGAAGTCTCTGGTGACAAACGTAAGAATGTGCTGGGTTTCTTGTTAGAAAAATGGATATGTTAGTTATAGCTTGGTATGGGGATTACATTGAAATGTGCTCATAACCAATTAGGACAGTGAAAACATATCACACTTAATTCACACATCACCTTACACACATAACTGTACACTGGTTACATATTCCCCCTCTTCGAGAAAATTCGTCCTAGAATTGAGAAATAGAAGCAACAACTAAACATTACAGTTGTACAAATAACAATAATTATACAAGTACTGAAACTATCCGAAAGAATATATGAAGTTTAAAACTTCCAGATAATTACTTGCTCCAAATAAAGCTTGATATTGGATTAAAGAATAAAATACATGGTAATTCACATATTAACATTAAATTAAAACAATAAACAAGCAATACATTTTACTGTGTACTAGTGACATCTGAGTTACATGAAAGGAGTTAAAACGCAGCCATGTATGCGACCCATTCCCCGTACCGGTCAGGTGGCCGACGTTGCCTAGAAGGCCCGGGGGTTGGTTGAGGGGTAGGATCTGGAGTTTGGAGAGGCAGAGTAGATTCTCTGGCGCTAGTAGTGGGGCTAGGCACAGTAAAGTTTCTGGCGCTAGGGGTTGGAAACCTCTGACTAGGCAGAGTAGATTCTCTGGCACTAGGAGTGAGGATAGGCACAGTAGAATATCTGGCGCTAGGGGTTGGGACAATAGGTGAAATTGGTATAGTGACCGTTGAACGTGATGGAAGATAATTCCGAGCTTGTTCCTGGCGGGGTATGATGTTGGGATTCCTCCGTTGCGGAATCACATAGCGTCTGAGGCTATCATCTGACCCACCTGAATCTGACTCCGAACTTGAATCTTCTGAATAACGGTTAGAAAGAGATGGCCTAGGAGCAGGTTTAGGATGAAGAGGTTTAGGAACTGTAGGTGTAACAGAAAGAGACTGGCAGGACTAGGTGAATCCAGGGGAATGCTTACAAAAGGTAGAAGCATGTTTCTGTGTAGAGTTCTCACGGGTCCTTTCCCTGACTCTAGTTGGACTTTGAAAACAGAAATATCCCTGTCAATAGCAAGAATGATGTAGGGATCAGACTCCCAATTGTCAGCAAGTTTGCAGCGACCTTTCATTCCGACCTTAACGAACCAGGACAATGTCTCCCACCTCAAGGTAGTTTTCTATGACATTGCGATCATAAGTGCCTTTATTGGTGATAGCCCGGTTGTGAGCGTTAGAAGCAGCGACCTTGTAAGCATATTCCATGCTCTCCTTAAGTTTTGCAACATAAGATGAAGGACTAATTGGACCACCCTCTGGATTAGGGTCTGTTCCAAGATAGGAATAAATGGATAGGCGAGGGTGCCAGCCGAACATCAAATTGTGGGGAGAGAAACCAGTCAAGTCATGGCGAGTAGCATTGTAGGCCTGAACCAAAGGACCCAAGTAAGATTTCCAGTCTGATTTTTGGTCCTGGCCAAGAGTACCAAGCATTTGCAAAAGAGTGCGGTTGAACCTTTCGCAACTACCATTACCAGATGGGTGGTAAGGTGTTGTACGAGTTTTTGTGACACGCCCTAGCTTGCATAGTTCTTTGATCAATTTACAGTCAAAGTTTCTACCTTGATCACTGTGCAATTGTTCGGGAAATGAAAAATGCACCATAAAGTTATCAAAGAGAGCTTTTGCAGTGGCCTGAGCGGATGTGCGTTTGCAAGGGACTGCTTTGGCAAAACGATTGAAATGGTCAGTGATAACGAGTATATCTTCATATCCGCCTTTACTGACATCAATTTTTAGAAAATCCATGCAGACAAGTTGCATTGGGCGTGACGTTTTAATTGGGAACAAGGGAGCCATAGGTTTGACAGGCGTTTTCCTGCAAACACAACGAAGGCAACTGTTAACCCGTGACGTAATGTCCGTCTCCATGCCGGGCCAATAGAACCTCTGCCTAGCAAGCCAAAGAGATTTGTCCTTGCCAGGGTGACCAATATCTTCATGAATACCCTTAAATGCAATGTTTTTATAAGAATCTGGGATAACTAACTGGCGTTCCTTTTGGCCATCCAGAAGTGTAGAAGGAAAAGTACTCTCTGGACAACATACCGTCTTGACCATTCCCGTAGGAATTTTCGAACATTAGGAGACTCTGAACGGTACTCCACCTCCCTCGGGCGAAGACCACACGCAAGTAGGTGCATGACCCTCGCTAAGTGGGGTCTTTACTTTGTTCTGAGTGCCAGTCAATGGACTGAAAACCAAATGTCTCGAATTTATCATTCAGAGGTTGTGTGTCGCTGTGACATGGAAGAATGCCAGCGAGTGGAATGTTTGCAGTGACACTGTTGCAAACAGCTTGGATAGAGTCTCCAAGAAGTGAAATGCGACTGAAACCATCAGCATCAGTATTTGCAGAGCCAGATTTGTAGTGATTTGAAAAGTTGTAGTTAGCTAGAGAGGCTGGGTGGCATCTAACTTAGCTGACGAGAGAACATATGTTAATGGATTGTTATCTGTAAAGACAGTGAATGTGTTGCCATACAGATAGTCATGAAATTTATCTGTGATGGCCCACTTGGCATTCAGCATTCGATGGTCAATGCAGAAGCGCAAGGACCCATCTTTCTTTCTGATGAGAACAACATAGGAGGAAAGAGGGCTATCAGAAGGTCGAATAGCATCACTGGCTAACATTTCTTTGATGTGCTGCCTTACTTTTTCATACATGGCAGGAGGAATTTTTCTATAAGGCTGTTTGAAAGGACTATTGTCATTTAAAACGATGTGATGTTTAACTAGATTGGTGTAACCTATGTCCGTAGAGTCTGATGAGAATACATGTTGCCAATCTCCCAAGATCTGTCGTAGACGAATCAACTGAGCTGGACTAAGATTGGACTCTTCAATCTTTAGTCCAAGCTCTTCAACATACGACTTGGATTTTGAGTCAGACTTGATAGGTGCCGTGCCAGCATTGAGATGAGAGGCCAAATTATAAATGACAGTTACCTCATTGACAACACAAATGTTAGATTTGGGTTTGATAAAGATTGGCTTTGCAGAAATGTTGCAAATCTTCACTGGAACTTTGGTTGTAGAACCATGTGCAGACAAACGTACAACTGCAGGTTGAACAAGATACGGTTTGTCACATTCAATGTTCTCTGTCACAACACTTTCAATATTTTCGAGACCTCGTGCAATGCTATTCAGAGTAACAGTCTCATAAGGTGCAACCTCAACAACACATTAGTTGGATGACCTTACCGTGAATGGATGGCAGGTCATCGAAATAAATGCAGTTTTCCAAGAGACTGGAATTATTAATTCAACCCTTTGTGAAAGGGCAGCTTTACATCTCCTGATAACATTTGTACCGATAATTACCGGACAAGAAGCATTTTCAGAGTAGTCAGGAACAACAAGAATCGGAACAACAATGTTAAAAGAGGATAAAATTGGTATTAAAACACTTGTTTCAACATATCCTAAAATATTCAGTTTCGATCCATCAGCCAATGACACATTAAGACCAAGAATGTCAACATTCAACAAAGTTGGCTTATCAGGCAACGACAAATAAAATGAGTGAGACATTGTAGTTACCATACTCCCAGTGTCGATCAATGCTTGCACAGAAACATTGTGAAGCAAAATATCTGAGGAGTTAAAATCTCAAATCAGTCTGGATTGAACATCAGACTCACAAGATTGGCCATCACTTTCATGATAACCCGCCGCCGGTTGGCCATTTGCGGAGGCGGTTAAAAGTTTGGGTGGTTGTAGTTGTTGCTCATCTGTCCACGTCCAGTTTGTTGTGACTGAATAGAAGGGTTTTGATTTAATGATGGGGCAGGGTTGGATTGCTGCGTGTTGCAAAAATTTCCACGCCAAGGTTAACCACGGCCCCTTACTGCAGGTGCATCTGGGGCTGGTGTAACGATAGGTGGTGTAACAGTAGAGGGCAGCTTATCATCAAGTTTGCGTAGCAACATGTCAAACTTGGAATCAATTTTAGTTTACATTCAATATTATTTAGACGAGATTCAAGTTGTTGTATCCTGTTGCCCATAGGTGACAGCTGTTCAGCATTGGAAGGTGTGCTGAGAGCACACTGTGTGGCTCTTTTGGGCTTTGTAGGGGCCGCTGGGTTTAAGTGACCATCATGAGACAAAGAAGTTGAAATTTCCTTGTCGACCTGTCTGATCTTCCGTAACAAGTCGTAATCTGAAATAAGATCATATGTATGACGTGGTTGTGCTTTTAATATTGGAGAGTGCAACCCAGTCCAAAACTTATGACGTAAAAGGTCGTTTCACTCCAATAGACAAATCACCTTTATCAATGACAGTTTGAAGCAAAGTTTCAAGTCGACAGGCATACGCAGTGACAGATTCTGAAGCAAAGTGCAAAGTTGAAAAATTCGGACATAAGTTCTTCTTTAGAGGATGCGTCACAAATCATTGCATCTAGTTTAGACAAAACGTCTGAGAGTGTGGCTGACTGGCCAAGGGGTATAACCATAAGCCTGGCTGTACTACGAAGAGAGTTACGTACAAGCTGAAACATTTGAGTTTCAGCTAGGTCCCCTGCAGATTCGATGCATCGAACTTCATTGCGCCAAACAATATGGCACCTCGCCCTTAGGAACGGGTTCATCACCTGAAAAGTTTGGTATTCTAGGGATAGACTGTGGGACTAACCATTAAAGTTAGATGGAGGTTGGGATGTTGGAGTTGAAAGCCATCATAGGAGTGAAGGGTGGAGTTCTCTTTGTGTCTGGGCTCCGATTGTGTTCTTCTAACACCCGCTGAAATGCAGATTTGGGCTTTGGCAACTCAGATTTAGGAATTAAATAATAATGTTAGTGATTTCAACAAGATTTCCTCCATTGACAAATTTTTTTCAGCAGTAGCCATGCTGGCAATAACACCCAGCACAAATTTAAAAAAATAATTGAACACAAATAAACTAAACTAAATGCTATTAAGTAACTACAGAACTTAATTTACAAACTTACTGTATATACTGATACTAAATGTGGATAAGCACCTTTAAAAGGTTTCAATACACAACTTTAATGATTAAGCTACATTATAAGTGTTCTACTGACTGACTAAAATAACAATAGCTGTTACTACTACTATACACCTGTTTCAGTCAGCTAACAGTAAATGCCTACATAAGCACATGGATATTGCACTACTTCTACGCTTGACCGATTTACAGAAATGTAAACAAAACAACTATACTTAAGCTACAATATCAATGGAGCTCAATAGCATCAGTATCCCCCACTAGCTGAAGATATTGCAAACTGATGACCTAGTAGGAAGTTTTCAATATTCTTACTCTGAAACAGTAAACAGTTCAACTCACAAAATTGAATAACACTCACACTGCTCACTTTAAATTTCGTACAGTGCTATGAAATTAGTAAAACAGCATGCAATAGTGCTTGAAATAGGGATTTATGCAAAAGACAGTGCAAACTGAGAGGACAATTTCTATATACCCTCAAAAAGACATGAAATTTATTTTCTCAAAGTTAACGATTAAGGTCCAATAGTTTACTATCAAATGCAATACATACATGTAGGTTCAACAATCAAAGAACATCTGCAATAAAGTACATATACGAGTATGTAAACACAAAAATTATGACACAAATAATTCAGTATACAAGGAGGATAATTAATCTGCAATATGCTCACGTATAATTTACTGAAAATTGCTACTCACTCAAAAATGTACAATACCGATATTTCAGTGTAATGAACTGTAGATTTGAAAGAACACTGAAAACACTAACAAAATCACTAATTAAATAAATAATAAATCGTTACATGATAATAATTAGCATATAAATACAACTACAATTTGAACTAGGCTCAGTAAAACAATAATTACATAAGTTTACTTCCCAAAGGCAATCTAGGACACAATGGCTTATATTAAATACTCAAGTGATTATTCACAAATATGCTATTAATATTTAAATAACAATAGACATTATCAAATATAAAAATATAACTTACGTGAGCATCCTCCAAACATATCCAATAACACTAATTACACACAATGTCACAAATAATATAAAAATCACTGCACAAAATTCAGAGACCCGGTTAATGTCCACACATCAATGACACGTTGAAGATCTAATGTTCCTCGAGGTTAAAAAAATTTGCAATCAGTTTCAAATGTTTTACCCTAGTACTGTAAAGTACTATATATTCCAGTATACTAAATATAAAAAATAAACCTGAAAAATAGAAATTATGCATTAAATACATTACACGCAATAATTAATATGCATTAAATATATTATAAATTGCATAACTTAATTATACAATACATTCAACAATACAATTCATTAAGCAAATAGGTTAACTGCATACATCTTTAAATAAGAGAACAAAATACAATAAAGACAAAAATAAAATACAAATCTTACTAAGCATGGCAAAATGACTTGGTCAATATTCCTTTGCAGGATACTATTGAATATAATGACTGAAGTCTCTGGTGACAAACGTAAGAATGTGCTGGGTTTCTTGTTAGAAAAATGGATATGTTAGTTAATTGATAGCTTGGTATGGGGATTACATTGAAATGTGCTCATAACCAATCCTATCACACTTCATTCACACATCACCTTACACACATAACTGTACACTGGTTACACATCTATCAACGTTGTCGCCATCATGAGTTTATATCTCTCATTTAAATCTTTATGCGGCTCAATCAGGAAATCAGCTGCTAAACCCGTATCATCATCTTCCACCCTTTCCACAAAAATATTAACTATAGCTTCGGTAAGTGGCGGTATACTAACATCATCTGCCACAGTAACTTTCCTCAATACTTTTTCCCTCTTGATGCAGGGTATCTCCACCCCATCCATGACGATTACATCTCTACTTAAGACGATATCGGCTGGTGTCCCTTGACCCCCGCCCAGAACGTCGTATCCTAGGAGCACTTCATCTTGGATCTCCGCCACAATTGCCTCCTTAGCAATCTCTAGGGGACCCAGAGTTATCCTAAACTTCGCCTTTCCCCATTCTTTTATCGGTGATCCACCAGCCCCTCTCAACAACGCTGATCCGGACAATTGTGGCCTCCGCCCTTCTTCTATCCTCAAATACGTTCGGTGTGATATAATGGTCGGTGTGATATAATGGTCCTAGATGCGCCGGTATCAGCTGTGAAATTCACCGGTATTTTCTACCGTCCCTCTAACATACACCCCGTCAGATAGGACATGCGACCGTACTTTCACAACTGCATCATCGTTTTCTGCGTCAATAGTTTGTATCAATTTGCCCTCATCACCGACTTCTGAACTTTCTAATTGGACCTCTCTTTGGGCACAAGAGATGGTCCCTTGTAGTTTAAAGGCTGTTGTTCCGTTGCTTTGTACACACTTGGTCCATAAACACGCCCTTGTCTATCCCCTTGCTTTTGTGGGCAGTCTCTAGCATAGTGACCCATCTCATGGCATCGGAAGCACTCTATCTCGTTTCTACGCGGACGCTTGTGTGCTTCTTTGTTTTCCTCTTCTAGCTTCTCTATTCTATGCATGAGCATCTTAATTAAATCTTGATCGTCAGATTGCTTACCTATGTCACTCTCAGAACTCTTATGTGTCATGGATTTATTGTTCTTTGAATCATTTTGATACGATACTACTCAACAAGTATTGGCTTCAGCTTCAATTTCTTCTTGGTTCTCATTTTCATTGACATCACTCGTAAAGGCTCTTCTGGTGGAATGTTTGTTGGCTCTTTCGGCCTTGCTCCCGTTTCTCGTTTGAATGAAATTAACCACGTGAAATACCGCCTCGTCAATGGTTCTTTGTGGTACTCGACTTCAAACTTCACATCCTGGTCAACCAAACCATCAAAAAATCTCCTTACTAGGTCCTCAGCTCTTGTATTTCGGTCCCTGTGCTTATGAGCCTTATCATACAGACGTTTGAGGTCTGCGGCATAGTCCTCCTGTTTCTCCATGCCTCTGGTTGCGGCGACTAAATTGGGCTGCAAACGATCTACTTGTCTCAATTACCCAATACATTCTGGTGAGCTCAGATGTTAGTTCGTCGTAATCGGACAATGCTTCGGTAGGCAACTGGGCAAATACGAATTCTATCATCGGGAGCAAGTTATCTAATTTGTCGTCTTCGTCCCACCCATACCGTCTAGCAATTGCTTAAAACTTCGCCGACCACACTGTCAAGTCTTCTTTGCCTGTAAATGGTGGTATCTTCGGCACGGGACGAGTGTTACGCCTAGCCACATTCCTTCTCCAAGCCCCTTCCCGCCGTGGTGTTTGCCGTACCGGCGCTTGTCGTCCATTATTGTAGTAATGACCCGCGTCGTTGGCACACACGCTGTCTCGATCCACGTAGCCATCCTCAAATACGTGGCAGTTGTAATGTAGCGGCCACTGACGCTGGTTGCTGTCACCGCGTTCCGCAGATGGTGAACTTGAATCGCGTTCGCGATATCTGCCTTCCCGTCGCAGCCTATGGACATGCCTCCCATCGTGCCGGCCATCTGATAGGTACTGGACCCTGTTGCGAACATTGCCATGTCGCTCAATATCCCCCTCATTGATGCGCGGCAGCGACCCGTCACGTTCGTAGCCTTGACGTCCGTCTTTTTGAAGATCGCGGTTGAGTGCAGCCCTGCCTTCACCATAGCGACCTTGACCTTTAAGATCGCGGAGCTCGCTGGCCACTTCCTCGAGTGAACCGGCCACATCCCACATGAAGCCGTTAGTAGCGACCACACGTTCGTCTACCTCGCGGTCGCTATTATCTTCCACTTCCGGTCGATCATCGTCTGCCTGGACTCTCGGTGGAGATCGTGGCCCCACGTTGTCCAATCCGTTCACGAACCCCGGTCTGATTATAATTTCCCTATCACTATCACCAGGATTGCTCATTTCGTTAAATTTAAATAACACCACTTTCGTGAAAATAATTAAATTACTCTCGTTCAGGCTTCAATTGTTTAAGTTAAACTTTAACTATTATAAACCTATTTATTAAAATTTTAATTATACACCTTGACATCACGCGTATACATTATTACATTAATACTACGGGTATTCTAATTATTTAATATTATTTACTGAAAGTCCATGTGCACTAAGGACGTATTTTTGTTACCGAAAGTTATGTTATTATATAATATTGTAGAGTTTCAATAATGAACTGTCAACATTCTTCACAGTAGAAATGCGTATATCGACACACGCACGGGCAAGGGTCCGATCGCTGGATCCCCGAATCGTTGATTGAAAGGATCCCACTTTTGACACCAAAAATTGTTGCGCGCCAGCTGGCTCTGTCACACTTGTCAGGATGTGGTAGCTCTTTGGCAATTATTACTTTACTTAGTTTTACCGTTGTAATAGTACATCGTGAAAGTAAATAAATAAACAAGTCTTATATAAAGTTTAAACGTTTAATTTTTGACTCCTTGTTCAACCAAAACGTAAATAACAATTGTATATATAAACATTTCCAGTAATAGTTTGTCAGTAAATATATAAGATACAGTACGTATTCCAAACCACTTTACAGAGTTTAATACTGGTGGTGAAAATTAAAATAAGGCACTACAATTCTTCAACATTCACAATCTCTCAAAGCTCACTACTAACAGAAGATCTAAATAAGTGTCGACAACGACGGCTACAAAAGTATTCAGTTCTCCATAATTTATAAGCTCCATAAAGGTACGTGAACTGTTAAAATATAGCTTCGAAATAGATCTAACTTGCAATAGTAAATGAGTGCAATTTCTGTTGTCAAAGTTTCTTTAATATAAATTACGCTTGAAGTCTAAGTCTTAAGTTTAAGATTTACATTTATTTTCAAATACGACGATGTTACGGCCTCAGATGTTACGACCAGACTGAACTGCTCAAACGCCAGTGACCCCAAAAGGTGGGCACTGACCAAGTTTACATGACTCGTCCAAGAATTTCTGGTCGATCGTCCAAAATGAATGGGCCGCGACCAAATAGTTGGTCAGCCGTGACGTCAATCGACCAAAAAAGTGGACACGAACGCTCTAAACAGAAATCTGAAAAAATACGAAGCCATATTGGATTTTATGTATAAACTTTGATAAAAGAAACAAATGAGACATTTAAAACTACAACATATACAGTTTTAAATGTACACGACACAGCGGTTACACCATATCTATTAATAACCTGTTTCATGGTTCATAAAGCAGCTGCCGAAATAGTTTAAAATCGACCACAATGCACTGCAGCAAAATGGCTTCTACTGACCGGAAAATGCGAGCGTTGTGACAATAAAATACAAAATTTACGTATTAATTCCAGGATTATTAATCTGACATGCAGCAAAAATGAAAAGACACTGTTACTCAGTATTATATCGTCAACTCCCCTAAATTCGCGACTACCACTGATTCGCGGATGTTAATATTGTCACGTGATCGTCTACGGCATTTGCGCATGCTCATACGTGGCCGTGGGAATTTCTTTATACATGTGCAGTGGAACATGTGACCGAATATTGTGTGAAGATACTGCATTTTAAACAGACTAAATCATTGGACATGATACCTGATATAAAACACCATGTTTTCTGATTCCCAAAACAGCAGGAAGTTAAATTTGGTGTTTTTCAATAAAAATACAAACCGGAAATAGTTGTTTTCGTCCGATGTTGTAGTAGAACTTCTATATATTGTAAATGTTTCGGCATAGTGTCGTAACTAAGGCCGAGGAAAGTTTTTTGTTTGTTTTTCAGTACTTTAATTTTAAGTGAATTTTATCCTTTTTTCATAGTATTATGGTTACACAACAGGCATTTAGGAAATTGTATAGGCTCTATTAACCTGCAAATTAAAAACACACCCAACAATAATATACTGAAAACAACATGAAAACAGTAATTGATTATGTTTTTCTTGCTTAAACTTAATCATCCTGGATTTTAGATTCTATAAGCCACCTTAAAAAAAATAATCATTTACCTACAAACGTTTTTCCCCACTGGTATAATATTACTTAAATGTGCTTTTGTGATAAGGAAGAATTACATTTCAAATTTATTTTTTAATATATAAAATTCACTGTTTAATACGATAATCAAAAACTTGTTGTACTCGCGGCCTAATTGAAGATTAATTTATAGGAATGATGGGATGACGTCATATCCGCGAATCAATGATAGTTAGATAAGATGGCGACTGCCTGACACTTATGTAAACAATGCTGACCTGCTAGAAGTTTCAAACGTTGTTTTGGTTGAATAAGTTAAAAAAAACAGGGGTAGATATGTTTATTTTCAATTTTTTGTTCTAAATATTCTGTTCAAATTGTTGAAATAATTTGATTCTTGACATTAAATGTTAGGGTCGCGAATTTACGGTAATCGAGGATATTAGCTTAAAATCGTGTGTACTCGTAGTAAAACAATATGAATCACCTGAAATCGATGCACAGACTCAACGACAACAACAACAAAGTTGGAATTTACACTTAAAAGTTAAAACTGGATTAATTCATCAGCTATGTCACTGGTTTGTATGTTTTCTGTGATATTAACAAGATCACGTGCAAATTGAAAGCATGGCTATTGAAATAAACGTCCAGTGTAAACAAGTACGTAACAGTAAATTGTAAATTTGATAAAATTAATAGCAACAAAGTAAATTCATTTTCAGGGCATATCAGTATATTTGCTAAAATAATGAAGATATTCAATACATAATTTATTAAATATATGCAAAGACGCTATATTCTTATTTATTATACCTCACGTGACTGCTCGGTATTTTGTTCATAGATCTTTCACAGGGTGATATGTTTTATATTGCTAATACAAAATAATGTTAACTTACGATTTCTCCTCCAATGTCTGTAGAAACATGATGACAGCTATATAGAATGTAAATTGCGCCTTTTCTTACGAAATACTGAGTATTATTGCCCCATATAACGACAAGACACAGTGCCTCCTCCAATTCCGCCAGATTTGATGGCGGCATTTTGCGAATTTAAATGTTCGACTAATTGTTTAAATTTGTTTGGTTTCATTATAAATTATGTTTTGAATGAAATAATTTGGTACAGGCGGACACGTCCGTCATTGATTTAATCGTTTTGCTAGTTTGAGATTTTCATGAGAATTAACCATTTTATCACGAATTGTGTAAGTCTCTGTTTATACGTACGTGTTGTTCAGTGTATTGTTACCCAGTTGACGCTAAAAGAAATTAGCAGCTAT
This sequence comes from Congeria kusceri, assembly GCA_027627225.1. Classification (NCBI taxonomy): domain Eukaryota; kingdom Metazoa; phylum Mollusca; class Bivalvia; order Myida; family Dreissenidae; genus Congeria; species Congeria kusceri. Next base: position 40,974,361 of record CM051033.1, read on the forward strand.
CATAGAACAATAGTAAACAAAATACAGGGGTTGACTGTGCTCATATTCTCAGAGTATTCACACTGGAGACAAAATATGCATTCTTGCATGATCCTTATAATGTTATGTAATCGAAAGTATCTAAACAAATCAAACCGGATCTGCAAAATTCATTAAATAAAGCGCGAAAATTGACGTTATTGACGTCATTAAAACTTTAGTACGTAAATGACGTCATTATTGATGAATCCATTATGCCAAAACACGGACATTTGACATGTCGTAGCTGCTATCCATCCATCGATATCGTGCCAGTTTCTGTTTGGTATGCATAACTTTGTAAAACCTACAGAAAGCACTATTTATTGTTGGCAATTCATCAAATTCCAATCGCATAACTGTGTCTTTCGTTGTCAATTATAGAACAATCCCATACATGCATCGTTTCTCAGCTTCTCGTTTTACCCCCATAACACGTTTTTTGAAACATTGTTTGCAAATAAATTTTTAAGTGTGTATGTTTAAACTGTCAGACGCATGCGTTCATTAGAACTGTTTGTGAACAATTGTTTGTAACGATATATTCTGTCGTTTGTGCAATACATCTCGTATTGCACAAACGATTGATAATTATCAGCATGCAATGCAGTGTCATTATTTCGACGACCATCTCCTAAACACTCTTAATGGCCGACTGTGTGCAAGCCATGTACATGTATACAGTAATCGTTACGTCCGTCCGTCCGTCTGTCCATCTATCCTTACGATTAATCAGAATAGGTTTATATGCGAAGAATAATTGTAAAATATTAAAGCACTTGCATGATTCCTCATATAATAATAATTCGTGTCCATATAGAAAGTGCATACTGCACGGATAAGAATAACTCTATCGTCAGAGTTATGTTCTTTGTCTGAATTTCTTGCCTATAATTTTATAGCGAGCAATGAAATGAAGTTTAGAGTGTAAGACACATACATAATAATGTTTAGAGTAATTTTTATTTTGCTTTTTTGCAATCTCGTGATCTCGTGTTACAATATCGTGCCTCGCTTTGTGTCTCGCGGGAATATCGTGTCTCGCTTCGTGTTTCGCGCAATTCTCGTGTCTCGCCCTCGCCGTAGGAGGCACGATATTCCATATGGCACTAACCCGATTCCGTACCTTTTAGCATCCGCTGACAGTCAGAAAACAACTTTTATCGACTGTATGAATGGTATATTATTTTTAAATTGGTTTTGTCTATTTCTTTATTATGATAAAATCAGTGCGGCGGATCCAAGAAAAAAAAACCGGATTCCGTAAAAAGGCGTTTCGGAGAGGGCTATTCGAGAACTGAAGCTCGAAAACTACTGTTTTACAGTGCGGGCTACGATCGAGTAAGTAAAGCGAAACTACAAACAATACTTCTACAAAACAGATACAATCTCATGGCTTTTTAATATGCTAAGGTTGGTTAGAATGTTGCATATCACGTGTGTTAATAATGGGGATTTAAAACATTATCAGTTTCTGAAAAGAGTATTCTATAAAACTTATACTTTATACTTTGAGCACACTACTACATTCTCTATTTACTAGTATGCTTCCGAAATGTTCAACCGAGTCCAGGAATAGGACGACTAAATTACTGCGCTCCAGCGACTATTTCCGGTTCTTTGCAGAGGCACAGTGTTTTTACTTGTTATCGGTGCGTCTTCTGATAAAGAATTACTCTAAATTTATTTGGTGTTTATTTAAGACTGGCGTAAGGAAATCGATCGGACGCATCGTATGACCTACTTTTTAACTCTGCAAGCTACGTAGCACTAAAATCGACACTGAACATTCCATTCTTGCGGACCTAACTGTTTTACTGTAATGCATAGGGGAGACCGGGGATAGTTGTTACACCTTTCACATTTTCTCGAATTTCTTTTTAATAAATGTGCGAATATAAATATTTTAAATATCATTATTGATATTGAAACATTGTGGGGATATTATAACTCCAGCTATTACATCAATTATTAATAACTGCATTTCATCTGGAGTATTCCCAGATTCACTAAAATTTGCTAGCGTTCTGCCAATATTAAAATCGGGCAACCCTGAATCACCTTGCAACTATCGTCCAATATCAATTTTGCCAACTATTTCAAAAATATATGAAAGGCATATTTCTACACAAATACATTCATATTTTGAACAAATGAACATTATTCATTATGCTCAATCTGGTTTTAGAAAGCATCACTCATGCCATACAGCTCTTATTAAACTAATAGACACATGGCTAAAAGAAATAGATAGTGGTAAATTGATTGGTTCGGTATTTTTAGACCTACGAAAGGCCTTTGACCTCGTAGACCATGATATTTTACTCAGAAAATTAAAACTGTATCACTTTTCACAACGTTTAATTAAACTTTTCAATTCCTATTTAACTGACCGAAAACAAATTGTAAAAATTGGGAACATACAATCTGAAATGCTATCGATCAAATCTGGTGTTCCACAGGGGTCAATACTTGGGCCGTTACTATTTTTGTTATATATAAACGACATCGCATTTGTATGCCCTAATATAAATATAGATCTATATGCTGATGATTCCACTTTACATGAATCTGGAATTGATACATCCGATATACAAACTGAACTGCAATTTAAACTTAATAGTATAAATAAATGGTGTTCACTTAATAACATGTCATTGAATCCAGAAAAATCAAAATGTAGGTTGATCGAGACTCGTCATAAAATAACCATTTCTAGTCCACTTAATATCAATATAAATGGGAATGACTTAGAAAATGTATGTAGGAAGAAAATCTTAGGTATTTATGTTGATTAAACCTTGAATTGGCATGATCAAATAGATCACGTTTGTAAACAGCTGAACAGTAAAATTACATTATTAAAACACATCATATATTTTCTCAGTGACGAAATGAAAGAAATGTTTTATAATGCATATATTTTACCTATTTTTGACTACTGTTGTACTATTTGAGGAAAACCGAACAATTCGTATATAAGCAAGATTTTAGTACTACAAAAAAGAACAGCTAAAATAGTTCTTAATAAACCTTCAAGGACTGCTTCTGTAGAACTTTTTAAAACATTACGTTGGATGAAATTTAATGACAGAGTAAAATACCACACTGCTATACAAATATATAAAACCGTTTGCAATTTGGTGCCATCATATATGAAAGATTTATTAACCTTTTCAAACAATGAATCCCACAATTTACGGTAAGCTATGCACAAAGATCTTATTTTGCCAATTAAACCACGAACAAAATACTACAAAGATACATATACATACTATTGCATAATCGTATGGAACAATTTACCATTGGAATTAAGAAATAAATCTTCATTATCATCATTTAAACGAGCATATAAAACATATTTACTTGAACAAGTCAAATAGATGTAACACACATATCACAATTATAATACTGATATAGATATATTTATTGAACATTAGAAAATGTATATTGAAATTGATGTTGTTAGCAAATAATTATATTTGTTTTGTATATGGATAATTTTTATATAAAAATGTTAACTTTTTTTATGAGTGTATCAATGCATTGTGCATAATTTCTATTTTCTATTGCTGTCAGTCGATGCTTTGTAATTGTTTTTTATTGAGAAAATTATTATTATTATTATTATTATTGACATTATCATTATTATTATCATTATTAAATTTACTGTGTGCTTGTTTTGTAATTATATGTTAACTGTGAATTTGGTTGAATGTTTGAATGTGTATGAAGGCCATATGAAAATAAGGTATGTTTTTGTCATGACAATACTATGTCTTATATGTCACCTTCGTAAAATATAGTGATTATTATTATTATTATTATTATGAAGCTCAATGTTAGCTCTTCAAAATGATGTATTGTAACATTTAAATATTATAATTGTTTTGCCAGAAAGAGTCGCGTGTACGGGGTTAGTGAAGTGTAACAGCTTTCCCCAACTGTGGAGCAAGTAGTGACTAACCCGGGGTAAGTTGTTACAGTTTGTACAGTAAGAAAATTTACCAATATTATTAACATTTTACTGCATATAATAAAACGATTAAGAAGAACATTTCATATATATACCAATGTATAGGAATATTGAACTTGATGTAATGGAATTCTCAATAAAAGCAACAACATCATTAATTCTGATAAAATTGGAATCGTGAAATCGTCACAAAACCCGTAATGGTCGGTCTCACGAGTATTTTGATTTTGCATATTCAGCTGGTCCACCTTCATTGTGCTAATTCTATTATTGACTTAAACAATATAGAATCTTGCTGCTATTATTAGATAGTCTTTCAAATTATTCTTCTTGTCCGTTGAACAAATGCTTGCTCGACGTATCGACAGAGTGTCATTGGATTCACGAATACCAATTTATATGACAAATGCGCCAACAGAATGACGTTTAACCACGACTTCCCCCGCCGCCTAGGTCCTGTGGAGTTTTCCTTTTAGGTTTGTAATGCACCTATCAATATTTTCCCCCATGGGGGGAGAGCGGCGGGCTGACACAGGGGAATTTGAAAATTTTTATTTTTTGTTGTATGCAATTTTATTATGTGTTTTCTGTTGTTTAAAAAAGGCCGATGTTTACAGTGACGATTAGGGTATTCACATACTTTAAAAAAATAAACATAAAAAGAAATTTAAAAGTTATCCCATGTAACAAAGAGTGAAATGATCAAACGTTATCATTTCACTCGACCTAGAGTGAAATGATCTGGTTATCATTCTCTGGTATTCCCCACTTATCCACCTTATAGCATAAAATAAGAAAAATATGTTTCACTGCGTGTTTGCATTATTAGTGTGAGTTGAAGACGCCGCCTTTATCCACAAGGAATACATGGTAAAATCAATACGCTGACAGCATTGAAAGACTGCCAGCAAGGAAGGAAGATACCTAAAGCAAGTGACTTATGAATGCATTATTTTACTACAAACGATTTATCTGTTCGAATGAATTTCAATTTCTGTAATGTTGTTGTTTTGTTTTACAAAAGAAACTCGAACTACAAGCAAATCTTTCGCTTTATTGGTATTTGCTGGTATTCGACCTCGTTGAGCCCCAGGCCACTGTAAGACCAGCTTGCGAGATGACCGTTATTTTTGCAACTTCAAAATAATTGGTGCGCGGGTAATACTGTGCTTATAATTCAATAAGTATTTAATGCAACGCACTATAGTGGAGATCGGGGATAGTTGTTACACGGGGTAGGTTGTTACACTGAAGATTTCTACTTGATGACATCAGATATAACATCACATATGACGTATATATGTTGACACCGTTGTCATCCATAATTAGTAGAGATCGCTCACATTTATGCAAAACAGTACTATTTCCAGATGGAAAAACGTGATTTTGGACCACGCAAATAAAACTTGGAAGTTGTGTTGTTATTTTTTTGTTAATATGCAAATATTAAATAATAGGTATATACAGTTTGATTTATTAAGGATACACGTTTAAATTAAGGCGGGAAGCGAAGACGAAGTATACTGTATAGGTTGTCTCCCATCGCTTTTGTCACGTGGGTTTTTGTGGGGCAAGTTGATACATTGCACATGAGGCATTATGGTATAGTGTAACAACATGCCCCATTTGCTTGGTTTGAAAGTATTTAAATACTGTGAAAGTAACACTCCGTAAGCTGAATCGGATTTATTTGTTGGAGCGAACAAAACGGAAATTTCGCACATTTTTGTTTGTTTGTAAAGCCGAGAGTTGAAACAACAAAAGGTTATTAGCGGATAAAGCGAGGTTGCTAAAATAGATGATTACACAATAATCGCGATTGGAAGTTTGGTGTTGTCCGTGATAAACATTGACATTTAAATATACGTGGACCAGGATTGGCACGAATCACCCACCCCCGGGTTTTCCCGGCGGGTGTTACCGGTTTTTCCAGCCCCGGTCAATACTCTGAAAGTGGGCAATACTGGTCAATACTGGGCAATACTATTGTTTCTTCAGTTAATACATGTATGCAGTTTTAATTGTTTTTAAAAATCTTAATTCTTAATGAACTTATGTCATTAAGAAAGTGACTTATTTATAACTTTTGCAGATCCAATATGTGATATGTGCATAGTTACAGTATTTATTAAGTGCCGGCATATATCAACTGGTTTATTCATTCATTTTTCGATGACAACGCTTATCGTGAAATATTTTATATGTTGTTTGTGAAATGATTCCGCTTCATACTAAAATATGTCAACACTAATTCATCCTTCTTTATTTCTTGCATTTAACTGATCTTTTGTTTTGTTAACAATAAAACTTAAGGAAGCCTTCTCTGGATAATAATGCAAACCTGGTCAGTATTATAATAATCTAATATTGGGCAATACATGGGGATTACTTGACAAATCACTTTTATCTTCCATTTTCGTTACTTATTCAATTTGTTCAGTTATAAAGACAGAATTGATAACGATGAAGCAGTAAATAATAATTCTACTGATGCACAATTAACAGCAGGAATCAGTTACTTAAGGAGCCAATCAATCAATGCCTGTTTTCACAGTTTAAAAAAGGCCCCTAATTGACATGGGTCTTTGTCTGGCCCTTTTCAATAAAGTTAGTTCTAATGTTTAGTCAAAGGGTCCAGTTTCATTGTTTGATGAGCACTGGTATAGATCTGTCAATTCAATAAATGTTTGTGTTTGTTTAAGAGGATGTACATATTTTGAATGGGTCATGAATGATATCACAATATTGTGTCTTTAATTTAATGTACAGCATGGGGCTGCAAGAGGGTCTTGTTGCAACATGACATCAACTAAAATATTTTATAACATAAAAATATAATAGAAATGTCAACTTTCTCTTACACATCCATTTCCTCTTTTTCTTTGATAAACATAATTCTGTTACATTAAACCACTATATACTGAGAAAAATATAGTAAAAAATAGTAAAAACACCGATGCCAAGTAATACTCAGTATTGTCCAGACAGAATTTTGTGAAAAAGAAATTACCAATATGTTTCCACATGAAATAGAAATAAACACTGTAACTTACAGTATTTAATTGTTATTAGATATTTGTTTATATGTAGAAACTCATTATTAGTATGTAATGTACTCATAATTATGCAATATTTTTTTCCCCAGTATTGCCCACTATTGCCCAGTAAAACCCGGTTTTTCCCCAGTATCACCCTCCCGGGCCGGTCAATAATATAAAACCCGGGTTTTATTCCAACCGTGACGTGGACAGCGTGGACACAGTGTATTAGTATCACGCTCTGTAGAGATGCGCTATACATTGTTGTGAACTTCGAACCATAAGGATCCGCCTGAATATGCTGATATAAAATAAGAGGATATTCTAAATAAGAACAGAACTCTGTTCTGTTCTGTTCTAAATAAGGTATTTACTTGACGTTGCTTGCAATCGCAGTTAGATTAGCTAATCCAGTGACCTTTTGAGGCATGAAGGGAGTTGTGTAGGGCACTTTATAATGTACGCGAGGTCACCAAGTGTGCCGATAGCGCCCAAAGGACGTGTGCAAAAGTACAAATGTGGACAAACCTAATTGTTGACGTTTTGTTTTGGCATCTAATTTTGTACAATTTATTAGCTAATAAAATGTATACTATAAACCATAAACAAACGAATAACATTCTAGCATTACTTGTAAGGTCCTAGGCAAACATTGCGATACTATTTATATTTAGCCGATATATGGAAAGTAACAATAAATTCGTTGCATGGCTTATTAATAATACTAATTAACAAAATTAATTACCGGTAAAATACATAAGTGTTGTGGGATAATGTAAATTATACAAAGTCAATACAGTATTGCGGCCATATGTGTTGCTTTGCTGAACAACTCTGTTGTTATGTGTTATAAACAGAGACAACTACAGCTATCTTGTGCAAGGAGCGATATTTGGAGCGCTTCCGGGCTGGTCCAGTCCCACCAGTGCGGCGAATACTCTTGAAAGCGAGATTACGTGACTTGTTGAGCGCATCCGGCGACCATGTTCTGCTGCCGGGCCCCCCCCCCGTGCCTTGACGAAGCAGAGACGAGCCAGTCACTCAGACAGAAACAGGAGAAACTCATCTCTGATGGTAAATATATGTTGCTGTAACTGCTTACGGAATTATAGTTGTGTTCCGTTAACAGGATATACTAGTCAAGGTTGAGAGTTGTCTTTCATAATGTTCGACAAAGTTGCCGTCCCTACCTAAGTTGTCGCTCCGTGAGGTCAGAAACAGTGAAGGTTTCCTGTACAAGCAAGCCAGAAAGTTAGCATTTCGAAATACAAGAAAGGAAAACTTGTTTTCAACCGTACATAGCAACTATCATGGAATCGTATCGACGCTAAGGTGTTGTTTATTATAAACATATATTCAAATATCGCGTTAATGTGGCGAATGGACAGGCATATTTCTGTGTTACATCATGTTTTCTGAATTGAGGGTGAATGTTACGTTTGTCAAACTAAGCACTATCATTTTAATAGTATCCGAAAAAAGTAGAGTATAAAAACATATCCAAGGCTTAGCGGCTTATAATTAATATTGAATACAACTCCTGTGCCTCCCACTCCTAATTATGTGAGGTAGATTTAGCTATTTCTACAGGCACACACCGTTCTCTAATTGTGTGTGGATAACTCAACGTAGGTTATTCACTTGGAACTTGGAATATACCTATGCCATCAACACCAGCATCAAGTACAAAATTCCACTTAGCTCCGGTTTGTATTTTGGCATAGTTACGTCCCTTTTCACATATATTTTCAGATTTAAGTTTTTATTGAAAAGTAGTATAACTTCAAAACTTACTTATTCGCTTAAAACTTGGAATATACATTTGCCATCAACTACAGCATCAGGTGCCACAATCCACATAACCCTTTTTGTATTTTGACATAGTTATGCCCTCTTTTCACATAGATTTAAATGTAAAGGTTTTATTAAAATGTCTTTTATTTTCTAACTAAATAAGGTATTTACTTGAAACTTGGATTACATCTTTGTAATCAACTCCAGCATCAGGTGCAACAATCCCCATATCTTTGGTTTGTATTTTGACAGAGGTATGCCCGCTTTTCAGATAGATGTTGGGGTTGAAGTATTAGTTCCACAGTCTTATAATGTAGTATTTACTTGAAACTCGGAATAAATTGATGAAATAATTACCATAACTCTCTGACAGTCTTGCTTTATTACGATCCTTTTTGAATTTAATCGCGAACTTGTTAAAATAGCAAATTAGTAGAAATAACTACGTCAGTTCTCCATGGCTTGTAGTAAAAATATTATCCCGGGGGATTTAATATTGTGTGGTATTTCGAAATGTGTCCGTCGATGTTAATAAATAGCTTCTTTAACAAATACGGTGTGTTGGAATAAACGAATGTAGATGATATCTGGCAGCCTATGTTACGACTTTTAATTAAAAACCCAGAAGTAGATTTCATTTAACAAAACTGTAATTTATTGAGTGTACAAAGCTTCGAGGCTAGAGCAACTAGCACATATTAGAAATTATATGTACCATAAAACTGTCATTTTAAACGCTTTGTTGCTTTAATAACAACGACTTGATAGTATTGTTGACGCTTGATTGGTTTTAAGGGTGGTAAAGGTGTGACAAACAACATGCCGTTGCGTTGGCTACGAACCGAATAAGTCAGGACAGCTGTTCACGGTAGTTAATAATTTCCGGAAATATATATTTTCTGTTAACACAGAACTCTGTGTGCAGATGTTTTAGATTTAGAACCACAATAAATAAAATTAAGCAACCTTATAAAAATGTAGGGTTTGATCATAACTTTTTGGAAAGTGGTGTTCCAAAGGACCGGCTACCTTCAAAGCCCACTGGCCCGGCACTGTATGAACTGGTCTCGATAATCAAAATACGTCGAACTGCATAGTGCATACAATGATACAATGATAGTTTAAAAAAAAATTGATTCTCAGAATTGAAATCGGAAAATATATTGAGCACACTTGAAAATCTATTATATAATATAACATATTTTAGCTCAAAATGTTGTATGAACATTGTTGCTTAAATAAAGATGAGATATCAACTTCTTGAACTTGGCATTACTTTTTTTTGACATCCATGCGTTTTTGTGTGCTGAGCAATCAAACTGCAATTAAAAAGAAAAGTATTTATCTTTATTTGATTGGGCTATCCTTTCCTTAACAAGTTGCAATCATTACCACAACGCGGAATCCTAAACTTGAATTTTGTTTACTTCGATTCTTTTTAATAGGGATCCAATTTAAAACTTCCTGTTGGAAAAAAACAAAAACAATTATAAATTAACGCTGTGTTGAAAAGAGCATACGTTGTTCAACTATTATTGGGCAAGGAGTAATATTAACGATATCCATGTACAAAGTATTTAGCCAAACATCAGAATTTCGGTTTTTGGTAAACGAAGCATGTGAAATAAATTAATTGACCGGTACCCTGCATATTATAATTTGATTAGAAGCTATTATTAACTCATTATTTTATACAATATCTGTTGTTGGATTAAATTTGTATCAAACTAATAAAAGGTTATTGAATGACTATAGTTAATTATTATAAATGGAAATTGCTTCTATATATGGCGACTGCAATGCCCGTCAAATATAATTTCCTAAGCAAAATGGTTTAAGCAGATTTAACAACGTATAACATGCTTTTATAACATAATGATTGGAAAGTTTAAGAATCGGAAAAGGTGCGATTTATACACGGGAGATTGTGTTAAAATGCCAATAAACAATATAATCTCAGACGGTTCCCAGTATTCTTAATTACAAATAATAATTCACGAATTGCACAGTTGGAACCAGTCCAAAAACAACTGGTGACCGGACCGGTCGTCCTTCGTAGACAACCGATCCGAGCGAAAAATCAAAGGTCACGGACCGACGGTCACGCGTTAAGGTCGAACCCTGTAAAAATGAAAACATAAAATAGTGGTAAGCCATGTATAATGTGTTGGTAAAACATAAAGTCTGCGTTGCAAACACGAAGAGAACCCCGACGACTCTTCTTGTTATTCTTTGTTTTTCTTTTCAGACGCATTTATTTGTTTTACGCTTAATAGCATTACAAACGATTGTATATGATACATCTTGTACAATGCAACGTATTTGATATGATAGTATCTGAGGCGTTAATACCTCTGGGAATTCGACAACCACTTCGAAAGGATTATGTACTTCAATGCTGGATAGGATTGGCTTATTATGTAACATTCAATCTGAACATGGCCCTGTTGAAAGCCTTTGTAATTAAGTTGTTCAACAATAAATGAAACGCTCCCGGCTATTCCCTACATGGGCTAATTTTGGCGACTTTACGGCTGCCGCACGTTTACAGTGTACGTTAGACCCATTTGTAAACATAATGACAAAATTCCGCGATTATCAAATACATTATCTGCTTCTATGCAGTTGAATGGAGTTTTTTATTCAAATATATTACAATACTGCGAGAGTAAACATATTGTATCGTAGCTGATCGGGTTGTTTGGTTTGTACCAAGAAACTTTATCAAGTCAATCGAAAAGTTCATTCTACAGCTCATTGACGTCAACCCAATGCTAATGATGAGTGCTACCGGTCTCCATCTTTGTCAGTTGTTTGTTTATCTTATTAATAAAAAGTTAAACAAGCAACATGAAGTGTCCATAGCGAAACGGAATTCATGTTTAAAACTATTTGGAACTGAATACAATTATATGATAAAAAGTTGAAATCACTCATAGCCGGTATATAATGTTCTGTAACAATAATTTTGACCATGTCTATTTCAGGCAAGAAGCCCAACCTCAAGGAGACGCTCTCCTTTCAGAGGCACACCATTGAAGGCTTCAGGCCGAGAGGCGCCAAGGAATCGACGCGGATTACAAACATGCTGCATGTGAACAAGAAACTGCTGGATCCACGTGTCAAACACGTGACTAGCGTGCAGAAAGAGATACACGTGAAACGGTCCTGCCAGTTCAAGCCGCTCATCATTGCGAACGGACCCATCCTCCTGGAGGACAGCTACACAGTGGTCAAAGTGCCTGGTCACCAGCCTAGTAAACATATACACAATGATGCAGCCGCAAAACTTAACGGAATACTCAAATCCAGCGGAAATTGCGGGTCCGTGCGGTCGTCAAATCCAGCAGAGTTCGATGACGCAGAACTGCCTCGAACAAGCACGCCGGTTTCTCTAAGATGGAGGACAATGATTCGTACACGCTTTCTGAAGAACAGTGAAATGTTATAAACGAGCTTGATGACATGCTAGACAAATATAAAATTGACAATGTGCTTGAAACTGTAAATACCGACGACTTGCCCCAGATTGTCGCTGATACGTTACCCTTCGGTGTGTTCGAGGCGTTTAACGAGGAGGAAGTGTTCAAAGATCAGCCGCCATCGCGGTCGTCGACCATGAGCGACAGTTCTGGTAGTCCTCGGACGGGAATCATCGCAACACGTCAGTCACTCTGGAATGACAAACGGAAACCCAACAGCGTGTCTTTCAAACTCCCGTAAGGTCACGTAGACAAGCCATACGCTCCGTTAAATGCCAACCAGAAACAGAAGTCAGCTGTTGTGCAAGCGCCAGCGCCCGTTCTACCGGAACCGGTGTCACAACAGATTTATCCTACGATAGTTGTGTCGGCAGGTGATATGAAAATGACACATACAGGAAATAACATATATGTAGAAAACATCAACACTCGTCGCCTTTCAGGTGGGCCCTTTAAGGGGTCGTTTAAAGACGTGTTTTATGGTAAATACGCTAGAGATGACATGGGTGAATACAAGGAACGCACAAAATGCCTAGCACCAGAGATCTTGGAAAAGGTGGAGTCATCCTTAACAACGCCTGAGAAAGAATACGAAAGAAGAAAACAGGCCTGCAGGGTATACTTCGGCGCCATACGTTCAAATGAAGCCATGGGCCGGCATTAATCAAAATCTCGTAGATCAAATATCTTGTACATATCATTAAAAGTCGTTTGGTTAATGTTCTTAAAGATACACACACAAAAAATCAGTGCAATTTGTGCCAATGATCATTTTATTGTGAAATATCTTACGACATCTCTTTGTTCATGCTTTAGACTGCTTTCATTGTTTTACTAATTTTATAATCAACTCATGCGACGTTTGTATGTTCACTCGTTTCACTCTTTATATTTTATTAACATTTTAACCAAGCTACCGTTTCTATATGTTAGTATGCTGGGAACGTGTTTATAAAGTATAACTTAATTGTCAAGGGCATAGACCACTCCATAAGTTTTTAACACATTTAATTGGTACTGAGATTTAAATTGCTTACCTCATTAAAGCACACACAGAACTTTATGATTTGGTGTACGGTGTAGAGGTATGGAACTGATGTGTTCAACTTACATAATGTAACATTTGTAAATACTGAAAGAAGTCGTTGTCGAATTTGCTTTGTTTGGGCATTCATATTTTAAACATTTTATTTTAACAATATGTGATTATATGTTCTACTAAAATATATTTATAATTCAACCTGGATGTTGTCGTTGTTGTGTGAATACTTCGAACACAATACTTGGTACCTCCGTAGGTGTGCAGCAGTCCAGAATTTGTTAATAAAACTAAAACTTTGCAGGAATCGTTTTCTATTGACATCGATTAAATACAAAACAAGAAATGTGGAAACTCCACAGAAACCGCATTTTTCGAACGAAATGCATTAAAGTCAGCACAAAAATAAATCTTTTAGTAATGGTGACCTTGATCCCATCCACCCCGTATGCAATCCCAAGCGAGGTTTAGATATAAGGTATCTACATATGAAGTTTCATAAAAAATATCTCAATGTGTTCTCAAGGTATTGAGCGGAAACCGTTTTTCTATTTTTAGTAACGGTGACATTGACCTTGACCCCACACACCCCACATACAATGCCCAGCCAGGTCTAGATATAAGATATTTATGTATGAATTTTCATTAAAATTTCTCAATGTGTTCTCAAGTTATTGAGCAGAAACCGCTTTTTTAGTAACCCTGATCTTGACCTTGATCCTAGCCACCCCATATGCAATTCCAAGGTAGGTCTCGATATAAGGTATCTATGTATTAAGTTTCATTAAAATATCTCAATGCGTTCTCAAGTTATTGAGCAGAAAACGTTTTTTCTATTTTTAGTAACAGTGACCTTGACCCCCACCCACCCCATATGCAATCCCAAGGCATGTCTCGATATAAGGTGTCTAATGTATGAAGTTTCCTTAAAATATCTCAATGCGTTCTCAAGTTATTGAGCGGAAGCCGTTTTTGTATTGTTAGTAACGGAGACCTTGACCTTGATCACACCCACCCCATATGTAATCCCAAGCGAGGTCTCAATATAAGATATATATGTATTAAGTTTCAATGCTTTCTCATGGTTTTTTTTTTAACGGAAACTGTTTTTCTATTTTTAGAGACAGAGCCCTTGACTCCACCCATCCCATATGCAATCCCAATCGAGGTCTCAATATAATGTATCTATGTTTGAAGTTTCCTTAAAATATCTCAAAGCGTTCTCAAGTTATTGAGCGGAAACCGTTTTTCTTTTTTCAGTAACGGTGACCTTGACCTTGACCCCACCCTCCCCATATGCAATCCCAAGCGAGGTCCCAATATAAGGTATCTATGTATGTAGCTTCATTAAAATATCTCGATGTGCTCTCAAGTTATTGAGCAGAACTCAAATGGTGCTGCATCAATTACTTGTCACCTATCGTCTGCCGCAGTATATTTGCTAAAATAATGAAGATATTCCATACATAAATGATTAATTATATGCAAAGACGCTATATTCTTATTTATTATACCTCACGTGACTGCTCGGTATTTTGTTCATAGACCTTTCACAGGATGATATTTTTTATATTGCTCATGCAAAATAATGTTAACTTATGTTTTGTCCTCCAATGTCTGTAGAAACTAGGGATCGCAAAAGTATTCGAATATTCGATTGAATAATTGTCATTCTAATAGTTAAAACGCTATTCGAATATTCGCAAATTTGTATTGCTTGTTAAAAAAGATAATGTCCTGCTTGTAAAAAGTATTTGTCTGTCAATATAAAGGTACTATTTCACTAATAGATACATAATACTGTGTTTTCAATATTATGGGCCCGTGTCACTTGTTAGACTAAAAAATATTGAATATATGGGTCAGTGTCAGTCGCCTATCGTCTTGTCGCCTGTAATATGTCAGTCGCCTATCGCCTAGTCGCCAGTAATATATGGGTTAGTGTCAGTCGCCTATAGTCTAGTCGCCAGTAATATGTCAGTCGCCTATCGTCAAGTCGCCAGTAATATGTCAGTCGCCTATCGTCTAGTCGCCAGTAATACGCAATGACACCAGACAGTCAGTCGCCTATCGTCAAGTCGCCAGTCATATACGGGTCAGTGTCAGTCGCCTATCGTCTAGTCGCCAGTAATATACGGGTCAGTGTCAGTCGCCTATCGTCTAGTCGCCAGTAATATACGGGTCAGTGTCAGTCGCCTATCGTCTAGTCGCCAGTAATATATGGGTCATTGTTAGTCGCCGATCGTCTAGTCGCCAGTAATATATGGGTCAGTGTCAGTCGCCTATCGTCTAGTCGCCAGTAATATATGGGTCAGTGTCAGTCGCCTATCGTCTAGTCTCCAGTAATATATGGGTCAGTGTCAGTCGAATATCGTCTAGGCGCCAGTAATATATGGGTCAGTGTCAGTCGCCTATCGTCTAGTCGCCAGTAATATATGGGTCAGTGTCAGTCGCCTATAGTCTAGTCGCCAGAAATATGCAGTTACACCAGACAGCAGGATCACATAACTGTGAATTGCGTTAAGACTTGTGAACAGAGTAACACAAATAAATTACAGAAGTGAGGTCACAAATTTATTCTGTCATTATAGCTGAGAAACCTCCCTCAAATTTGCTGATAAACTAATAATTACTGGAGCGTTTTCATGTTAATGAAAATATTTCGTGTTTTGAAAACTATTTGATTATAGAGAACGATTAAAATGGGTACCGCAGTTGTTTATAAATGTTTTTATACTGTTCAATTTATACATTAATTAGAAAGCGCAATTTGTTAATGAAAGTATGACTATACTAGATAATCGGAACAAAAATAATGATTATGTCTCCTAGGCCATAAAGTTCAAAATAGTTAATACCAATTTATGCGAATAATCGAATACTCGATTGAATGAAAAAGTGAATATTCGAATACCGATTTGGTATTCGATGCCATTACAAGTAGAAACATGATGACACCTATGTAGAATATATATTGCGTGGTGCTCCTCCATTACCACCAGATTTGATGGCGGCATTTTGCGAATTTTAATTTTCGACCAATTGTTTAAATTTGTTTGGTTTCCTCATGAATTGTGTTTTAAATGAAATAAAATTGTACAGGCGGACGCGTTTGTCATTGAATTAATCGTTGTGCTATGTTGACATTTTCCTGAGAATAAACCATTTTATTTTTTATAATTAACTATTTTATCACGAATTGTGTAAGTCTCTGGTTATACGTACGTGTTGTTCAGTGTATTGTTACCCAGCTGACGCTAAAAGGATTGAGCAGCTATTATAGAACAATAGCAAACAAAATACAGGGTGCTCATATTCACAGGGTATTCACACTGAAGACAAAATGTGCATTCTTGCATGATCCTTAAAATGTTATGTAAAAAAACTGTCTAAACAAATCAAACCGGATCTGCAAAATTCATGAAATTAAGCGCGAAAATTAACGTTTTTGACGTCATTAAAACTATAGTACGTAAATGACGTCATTACTGGTGAATCCATAATGCCAAAACAAGGACGTTTGACATGTCGCCGCTGCTGTGCGTCTTATCCATCCACCGATATCGTGAAGTGCCAGAAGTTTCTGTTTGGTATGTTAAACTTTGTTAAACCAACAGGAAACTATTTATTGTTGGCAGTTCATCAAATTCCAATCGTATAACTGTGTCTTTCGTTGTCAATTATAGAACAATCCCATACATGCATCGTTTCTCAGCTTCTCGTTTTACCCCCATAACACGTTTTTTGAAACATTGTTTGCAAATAAATTTATAAGTGTGTATGTTTAAACTGTCAGACGCATGCGTCCATTAGAACTGTTTGTGAACAATTGTTTGTGGACGATATATACATTCTGTCGTTCGTGCAATACGAGATGATTGATAATTATCAGCATGCAATGCAGTGTCATTATTTCGACGACCATCTCCTAAACACTTTTAATGGCCGACTGTATCGATGCCATGTACATGTATACAGTAATCGTTACGTCCGTCCGTCCGTCTGTCCATCTATCCTTACGTCGACTCAGAATAGGTTTATATGCGAAGAATAATTGTAAAATATTAAAGCACTTGAATGATTCCTCATATAATAATAAGGGTAGATTGCACTTTACCGGTACGCCACCATCTTGGTTTCGAATTTCGAGCACCTGCTCGTCGTTAGCAACGCAAAAATAACGTCGTCATTTTGTTTGTAAACAAAGTAGCGGTTGTCGCATTTCGATCAAATTTTAATAGTAAAAAGATAAAATAAAGATAAATAGAGCTGTTTTTGTGTCCCTGTCTTTGGCAGTGACCTTTTTACAGCATTCCAGGTTGACTCAATGAGGTTGGTACAAGCCCCTGTTTCACTATTCTTGAATTCAATGCTGTGGTTGACAGTTAGATGAATGTACCCTTCCGCCTGTAGTGATGAATAGTCCTTCCAACAGTCAGTTAATATTGTGGTACCAGGCCTCACAAACTTTTTGATTTTTGGTATGAGTGTTGCTGCTGACCTATCCTCTACTATTTAAAAAAAAAACCTCTTTGACTCCCTCTCTATTCCGCCAAACACCCAAACACCGTCAACTCTCCTACCTCTGTGGTATTTCCTCTTTCCAAACTTACTTTCATCTATTTATACTGTTTTTCCAGGCCCTCCAATCAGTTCACTGTCCTGCTCCTCCCTTGCGAAATTCTTCCAGTCAACCACCGTATGTTCGCTTCGAATCTTCAGTTCCCTGTTAACTTCAATGCCTGTTCCAACAGCAAATGGGTTCCAGAAAACCAGGAACCTTCCCTAATGCTGATCTTCTTGTTGCAGGTCCTGCTAGTACACCGCCACACTAGGCCGTCTTTAGAGTAAGAACTATCCTTGACTAATCTTATAGAACCTTCCATACACTTACAACAAACTCCACTGAAGTCCCCTAACAGTCCTTCTCTTTTTAACCACTCAATAACACATTGTTATCCCTACACAACTCGTACAAATCATCATAAACAAAAAGCATGACAGAAATGACAATTAACACAAAACAGCTATTTTTGTTTACAAAAAATGACGCGTTCTGCATATCATTAACGCTTGACCAATCAGAATGCAATAATTTATCGCATGACAGTATGGGAAATGTCACGTGACCAAAACGTCACGATTTTGGAATTCCATTGATAAGACGGAAGAAAGGGTTTGTTTTTGTTTTCATTCGATTTCTTTTTAATGTTCTTGGTTTAAAACCCAAGGTTTTTAACATAATTTTGGTCGAGGAGTTCGAAAATGGCCTTATTTTTCAATTTTATTGCCTTTTTAAGGAAATCGGCGCGCTCGCGCCCGCCTCTTATTATTGGCGCCGAAAGCGCCTTTTAGCGCGCGCAGCGCGCCTAACAACGCAACTTGTCACATAATTTCCCGCACTTTTCTGCGTACCGGTAAAAGTGCAATCGCCTCAATAATAATTAGTGTCCATATAGAAAGTGCATACTACACGGATAAGAATAACTTTATCGTCAGAGTTATGTCCTTTGTTTGAATGTCTCGCTTATAATTTTATAGCGAGCAATGAAAGGAAGTTTAGAGTGTAAGACACACACAATAATGTTTAGAGTAATTTTCATTTTGCTTTTTTGCAATTTCCTGGGAGATTGGAATAGCTTGAAGCGTTTTGAGGGGGGAGTCTTAAGTTAAGTTTAGAAAAGATACCAATTTATGAGTACACCTGTTTAATTGTTACCACCTCGGGAAGTCGCACCGTCATGTTCTGAACACCTCTAAATGAGTTGCCCTGTCGTGCTCTGATACCACCTATCTAACGACGGTTGTTAAAGGTCTTTCTTATGATTTTAGAGCGAGCAACGAGAGGAAGCTTAGAGTGTAAGAGACATACACAATAATGTTTAGTGTAATTTTCCTTTTTTTTTGCTTTTTTGTAATTTTCTGGGAGATTGGAATAACTTTAAGCGTTTTGAGGGGGGGGGGGATTTTTATAAAACATGAAATAATAATATAAGGTCGTGCAGAGCATAACTGTGCTTAAACTGACAGATTTACAGCCCGTTGCAATTTTCTTGAACTTGATACTAAAGTTAGAATTGAAACTCTATGTATGTATTGATGAAGTGGTTGGAAATGCATTGTACCAACACATAAGCAATCGCTGTATTAAGAAAGTAGTTTTCGGTGAACTTTTTTTTTTGGGGGGGGGGGGGGAATATAGTCATTCTCGTACTGCACGAAATCTTGTCCGGAGAGTCCAAAATAATACTTCCCAGTAAGCCTATATCCAAACTTACTGCGTAATCTGTGTTATTTTCCCGTGCACAGGGGAGGTTACCCTCTGCTTGCCGTGCCACAAGTGGTTCCATTCTCAGTGCAAGGACCACGTGTCGGTCGTGAAACCCGAGGACAAGCTATGTGACATGTGCATGGTTCGGAACGCAC
This sequence comes from Congeria kusceri, assembly GCA_027627225.1. Classification (NCBI taxonomy): domain Eukaryota; kingdom Metazoa; phylum Mollusca; class Bivalvia; order Myida; family Dreissenidae; genus Congeria; species Congeria kusceri. Next base: position 40,994,134 of record CM051033.1, read on the forward strand.
TCATCGTTTGCCCCATGTGCCAAGGTATTCGGCTGGACACATATCATTACAGACATTAAAAAACTTTTTGTATTATAATGTTGTTCATGTGAAGTTTGTAAACTAGGTAGATCCTATGTTCCTTTCTATTCGACTGTTTAAAGTCCCTATATGTTCTAGTGTTCATTATTATTAATGAATATGTTTTTTTTTTTTTTTTGCAATTTTAAATAGAGTATCACTCCGAAATAAATAAATTAGCTAAATTTTATGGATCGCTTAATAAGGAAACGAAAGTACAGATTAAAAAAAACGTCTTTAAATAGATCGACGACACAGTTCATCAAGTAAACAGAAGCATACGTATACGGTCCCCGTGGGCGTGTTAGCAATTCCCAAATATGAGAAAATGACAAAATATATCGAAGCTAAATTTGTGGCATTAGAATATATAATACTTTGTATGTTTTTTTTACCAGAAGCAATAGTTTGGTTATATATTACATAAAGGACATTAACAACGATTTAATAGTAAGACATTCATTGGCAGCTGATTGTACTTTAGGGTTCCCGTACCACGTGCAACTGTGTGTCGAGTGTAGCCTGGAGAAACACGAGGATCTGTACCAGTCTCACCTGGACCACGTCTACACCGTACCAGCCTGAATACCAGTCTCACCTGGACCACATCTACACCGTACCTGCCTGCATATTAGACCGTACCTGCCTGCATATTAGTTTCACCTGGACCACGTATATACCGTACCTGCCTGAATGCTTGTCTCACGTGGACCACGTGTACACCGTACCTGCCTGAATGCCAGTCTCACGTGGACCACGTGTACACCGTACCTGCCTGAATGCTAGTCTCACCTGGACCACGTCTACACCGTACCAGCCTGAATACCAGTCTGACCTGGACGAGGTTTACACCGTACCTGCCTGCATATTAGTTTCACCTGGACCACGTATATACCGTACCTGTCTGAATGCCAGTCTCATGTGGACCACGTGTACACCGTACCAGCTTGAATGCCAGTCTCATGTGGACCACGTTTACACCGTACCTGCCTGAATGCCAGTCTCACCTGGACCACGTCTACACCGTACCTGTCTGAATGCCAGTCTCACCTAGGCCACGTATATACCATACCTGTCTGAATACCAGTCTCACCTAGACCACGTATATACCATAGCTGTCTGAATACCAGTCTCACCTAGACCACGTATATACCATACCTGTCTGAATACCGGTCTCACCTAGACCACGTATACACCGTACCTGTCTGACTACCAGTCTCACCTGGACCACGTATATACTATAGCTGTCTGAATACCAGTCTCACCTAGACCACGTATATACCATAGCTGTCTGAATACCAGTCTCACCTAGACCACGTATATACCATACCTGTCTGAATACCGGTCTCACCTAGACCACGTATACACCGTACCTGTCTGACTACCAGTCTCACCTGGACCACGTATATACCATAGCTGTCTGAATACCAGTCTCACCTAGACCACGTATATACCATAGCTGTCTGAATACCAGTCTCACCTAGACCACGTATATACCATACCTGTCTGAATACCGGTCTCACCTAGACCACGTATACACCGTACCTGTCTGACTACCAGTCTCACCTGGACCACGTATATACCATACCTGTCTGAATATCAGTCTCACCTGGACCGCGTATATACCGTACCTGTCTGAATACCAGTCTCACCTGGAACACGTATCTACCGTACCTGTCTGAATACCAAGCTCACCTGGAACACGTATCTACCGTTCTTGCCTGAATACCAGTCTCACCTGGAACACGTATCTACCGTACCTGTCTGAATACCAAGCTCACCCGGAACACGTGTACACCGTACATGTCTGAATAACAATATCACCTGGACCACGTCTACACCGTACCTGCATGAATACCAGTCTCACCTGGACCACGTATATACCGTACCTGTCTGAATATCAGACTCACGTGGACCACGTCTACACCATATCTGTCTGAATACCAGTCTCAACTGGACCACGTCTACACCGAACCTGTCTATATACCAGTCTCACATGGACCATGTCTATAACGTACCTGCCTGCATACCAGTCTCACCTGAACCACGTATATCTCGTAACTGTCTGAATACCAGTCTAACCTGGAAAACGTCTACACCGTACCTGCCTGAATATCGTTCTCACGTGGAGCACGTCTACACCGTACCTGTCTGAATGTCAGTCCCACCTGGACCACATCTACAACGTACCTGCCTGAATACCAGTGTCACCTGGACCACGTCTACACCGTACCTGTCTAAATACCAGTCTCACCTGAACCACGTCTACACCGTACCTGTCTGAATACCAGTCTCACATAGACCACGTATTTACCATACCTGTCTGAATACCAGTCTCACCTGGACCACGTATATACCATACCTGTCTGAATATCAGTCTCACCTGGACCACGTATATACCATACCTGTCTGAATACCAGTCTCACCTGTACCACGTATTTACCGTACCTGTCTGAATATACCAGTCTCATTTGTACCAGCATGCATTGTTATAATGCACGATGTGTAGTAATGATCTACTATTTTGAAAATATAGCTGATACCAATAAGGCAAATCATGATGTAATGTCAAATTACTCGGTCACCAATTAAACAAATACATTTTAATAACTGACGACCATTTTTAAATTAAATAATATCATATAATTATGCAAAATTACGGTATATTCATTGCTATTGCAATTAAATACATTACCAATGGTTTATTAGTTCACTTGTGAATAAGTGCCCTTATGATCAGAGAAAATAATATTTGTCGTTTAACAAAATGTAGTGAAGCTAAAAGTGGAAGCAGTCTAAATGTACTCGTTTGTTAAATATTTAAAACAAGCAAGTTATAATATAATTTGCATTTTAATGTAGTGTTAGATTTGTGTAAAATGCAACGTTTATAATACCAAGAAAGGTATTGATTTTTTGGCGTACAGGAGTATTATGTTAAATTTAATCAGTTTCCATCATCACTTTTGCAATATTGCAATTTGTTTAAAAGTTATACGCGTAGGTTGTTTCAACAAAACAGTGGATATGCGTCAGTCTTGAATAAACATGACCTCTGCTGCACAAATGTAATGTTATATGTCTACACAATTTTTACAATCATTTCTGATATTGTTCAATACAAAATGAACGCAAATTCAAAGGCTAAGTACGTTACATTATCACACAGTACAGCTTCTTACTAAGTATACCAGGAACATTGATTGGCAGCTTGCTGTATTCAGGGTTCACGTACCACACAACGGAATACACGTAGAGCTTATGTTATTGTCTTGAGAATAGAAGGCGTAATTCATGCGTATTCATGTGCACCGATGACAGAATCACCGCGCCGTCATTTAAAGTTGACGTTGTAGTGGTACGCCATATTAAGTGCGTTGTCCTATGGGATGGCAACACATAGTGTTCTCAAATCCGGATAAGAACAGCAGATATTACCTTTATGCTTGTTAACTTGTTTCGATTGATTTAACATTCGTGTATTTGACTTACAAATAGCATTATTGAAAACAAAGATTAACTATACTTTTTAATACAAAGTTTAGAATATTTTAATGGATGGTGCACTGCATGAAATGATATGTACAAGTGTAATTGTAGAACAGTTGTCTTTGTTCAAGATTGTATAAACTGTTGAATTATGCTTGAATGCACATGAAAAATCTATTTTTAAATTATACTGACCAAATATCCTATATACTATATAAGAAAAAATTGTGACGAGACATGACATTTCCGCATGTTAATTTTAAAAGTTCTTGCAGTATCATTTTAACAATACACTTTGTAAATATGAATATATACATTATTTTGTTCAGCATTTACCAGTAAGCACTCGGTTGCTTTTTTATTTGGATTTCAGAGAATCAATCTTACAGCTTTTATGGGAATTGTTATTGATGTATGTACCATAGCCTGCCTGTTTAATTCAATCGTCCATATTACACGTAGTTTCCCAATATATCTTTGAAGATGCAGTTACTAAAAATTAAACTTTCCAACAATTTTACATTCAATGTCAACATGCCTTTCGGCAAACATCTATAAACGGTCAACTGATCATGTGACCACAGCCAACTGGCTTATCAATATCTGGCCAACTGGCCTTCAACAAAACGGTCAACTGACCACAAAAACCAACTGCCTTATCAATATCTAACAAACTGAACCTTGGACCACAGCAAACACAAATAAACAAACTATTCCTTTTTCTGTTAAATGTTAATTAATAAATGTCTTTCACATGTAAATTTCACTATAAAAATATACGAAACCGATAAACCGTCTTTCAACGAATCTTTGACATAACCGTCTTTAGAAGAAATACTTTTCACCTGCAATGTCTCTGCGACAGTCTATCCGCAGTCTTAATTATTATTAGCACTTATAGTTGCACCACCAGATCGGAATGAATTAAGTCATTTTGTAGCATCATAACCCAGAAAACTTAACTTCTTCTTAAAACTATCATTTATTGTAGAATAACTAACGTGCTTACAATTCAATTCCAAACAATTTTTTAACTTACACAAATAAACTTGTCTAAAAACATATTCAGTACACGAACATGCAATATCTGCAACACACAAATATCGTTCAAACAATTTAACAGGACAAGTTTCTTTATCTGTTCTCCCAATCAATACCGTATTTCATTCTCTTAAAATATCCGTTTTTGATTGTTCAACTTTAATCTCACAATGCGTATCTACAATTATAATATCTGATCTTTTTACACACAAAATCTCACATTCTAAAAAAGCCAGCATATGATCACAAAATATGGTTACGTCTCATAAATCCCCTAAAGAACAATCGTTCTCAGAAGCAAAAGCATAATCGAATTGCTTTAATATATCTGGTGTAATAGGCTTTTCTTAACTACTGGCCTGGCAATTATCTGAATGCACCCGGGCAAACCTAATTTAAGCCATTGATCCGAACAGGGGTTAGTTTCCATCGAAATAATATGTGCCCAATTAATTGAATAGAATTAAGTTTCGATTTGCTAATTTGACAATCATGAATATCCTCAGTCAAATACAAAGCTGCTGTAACTGTGTCTGCCGGCAAACTTGTCAAATTATGAACTTTACCCCACAAACAAAACTTTTCAAAAGTCAACCTGTATTGATGCACTGCTGATCTTTCTTTGACTCCAAAAAGAAGACCTTTCACCTCTGAGAACAAGTCCTCTGGGTGGACCGATACTTTTTTGCACACGTCAGCAACCTGTGTCCATCTGTCCGATTTTGAAATACCTGTAGTAATAAATTTTTTGTGTGGACCTTAATATTGGGACATATTTGAAAGTTGAATTATTTCGTGTCCCTAAATATTGGGTCACCAAAATAACACCTTATGTTGTTACTGTATAACATTCCATACCCTGCTAGTACGCTAGCTGGTTGTGAGACGATATACTGCGCTTGCTTATCTATACAACATAGTGTACACCATAAGGGATGTGTTTGCATGTAGTTGACACAAGGTGCGACTGTGTACTCTACTGGAGCATGGTCTTCTCAATTAATTACCATTCAGTCCCCAGCATGAAATAATTGGTCTAATAAACATCAGTCACCTAAAAATATTTCTTTAAACTATTTATAATTAAACATTTAACATATTTTAGTAAGCGATTATTATCCCAAATAAATAAAAGTAATTAATTGGTTCAGCACATAGATACATGCAGAATATATTGTATCATATATTGCCCTAAATGTTGGGACACAATTTCGAGAATTATTTTTTTATGTCCCTTAATATTGGGACAATAAAATTTTAATTTATTTTTAAGTGTCCCAATACTTTAGGTAATTACGGCAAATATCTTTTGGGTTATCAAACGTCAGGATATCTTTCATAACACTAAGAAACATAGAATCTTTCCCAAAAATCATTGGAAAAAATGGACTAGAGGGCAAATATGGCGCAAACAATGTACCACGGCCTCTGCATGCATTTAAATAATTCAATACTTTGGGATTAAGGTTAACTGGAGGTTAATTTTTCCAGTTTACCGAAAAACCGTCAACGGAAAAAGTGTTTAGAAACAACATAATCATCATAATCAACCACACTACTAAAACTATCCGCAACCATGTTTTCATGTCTGCTCAACCAAGCAATTTTCAAAGAACTGGCATTAGCAGCACATAATGAAAATATATCCAAAGCCATTTCATGAAGCGTTTGGCTTGTGCTTCCTTTTTCAATTATGCTAACGCAATTATTGCTATCTGTGTGCCATAAAACACATTTACCCTTTAATTTTGGTAAAAAAACTGGCCAAACTAAACTGAATAGCTTTAAGCTCTCTGTAAGTAGCACTTTGGCTCCGTTCATCTTCAGACCACATCCTATGTGTCACAGAACCATGATATTGAATTATTGCTGCCCCGCTATAACAGAAGCGTCTGAGAAACCATCATGTTGAATTATTGCTGCCCCCGCTTTAAAAGAAGCGTCTGCAATAAACATACATTTCCTAAAACAGGAGCCATAGAGATTATTTTGCCGGCTAGACAGGCGAGATTCCTAGCTGTTCGATAAGGCAGGACAAACTGAACTTTATCTGAACACCCCAGCGTATTCTGAATACGCCGTTCTGGTGTTTTTTTTCACTCCCTTTTTTAAATCCCAGACAAAACAAACCCATTCTAAACTCTGTACCGGAATAAAAACTGATTTTACCATGTTTAAAACAAACCCGCTCTTTGCAAAGTATCCAATATCATCTTACCGTCATTTACAGTTTTATCATATGTTGCATTAACTCACCAACCATCTTCAAGAAATATAATAACTCGCAAACCATTTGATCTCCAATACTTGATAAACGGTCGGAGCGTCTTAGTAAAAATTCTTGGTGCAGATTTAATGCCAAATGCTAACACGGAAAAAAAATATTTCACAATATTGCCAAATTTCCAAGAAACCCCCCAAAAGTATGATGATTTGGAGAAATATCAATATATGATGATATCCTAGTCAAATCAAATTTGATCATGAAACCCTTATTTACAACAAAGTCTTTTGCAACTTTAAAATCTTCAAATTTTACCCGTTCATACTTGATAAAAGTATTTAATACACTCATATCAAGAATTAATCTTTTCTTGCCAGATGAATTTGTTGCCACCGATAACGAGTTCACATTATGTGGTATAACAGGAAACTCATAAGCACAGTTTTTCAACACTAGATCATGAATAGCTGTTTAACAAATTTAGCATTGTCTAACGCTGATCGTTTTTTTTTTTCATTATAAAATTTGCAGGTTTAACAATGAATGGTAGCACATAACCATGCTCAATAACAGAAATATGGTATTCCGCCTAAATTCAATAGAATGTTTTACCTACTTTTACCAGAATTTTCAAAAATAAAACATTTGTTTTCGAAATCGAGATCATAAGCTAAATGAGTCTCAAAGCTATCAACCTATTCACAATAAGTCAAATACTTATCATCCCTGTCAATTTCATCCTGACTGGTAAGCTTGTAACTGGATCTGCTGCTGTTGCTGCTGCAGTTGTCCCATTTGTTGCTGCTGGGCGAAAGAAGACACTGTGGCTGGAACCAGTTCTTTGCGTCCTCGCCCGATGCCGGTCCCGGAAGCTCCGACGTTGGTGGCACAGCCGGAAGCGAAGTGACCGACGCTGCCGCACTTGAAGCACACGACGTCTCCCAGCTGGACGAAACGCCGACCCATGAAAACGCCTCTACCGATGCCGAAACCTGCTTGACTAAAGGATTTTGAGACTCGAAAAAGACTAGAGCGATCTTTGGACCGAGATTTCTTTCGTTTCTCCATTTGTGTTACCGCTCTCTCCTCTGCCTTGCGTATTTTTCTGTCATCATCAGAATCGGGAAGCATAATCAATCATTTCATACTCATTAACTGTTCCCCAACCTGCCGAGGAATTGTCAGCAATTCTAATGATTTTATTGCGATGTTGAATTTTATCTTGAAGTTCCTTCAGCAATTCTCTGGCTCTAGAGACATATCTCAGAGAAAGAGCCCTATCACACTGGTTTACAATGTCAAAAAGTTTGTTATTAAAGTCAAACTGCCTTTTATTGCCAGTCTTAAATAAAGTCTGACCTTTTTCCTCAAATTTTCAGCCGCCCATTCCGCTTCTTAATGAAAATTCTTCCTCAGTTCAGAAAACTTTTTGTCCAGAATACTCTGTATTTCGCCCACGAGCGCCCAACTGCCCTCTTTGCTTTTTTTTCTCCTCCATATCTTTACCCCGTCAAATACAAACCTCGAATGAAAAATCAATACCTCAACAACGCATATATACATAAACGAACACCTGCGCATTTTTCGCGCTGAACGATTACCGTATTCTCTCTGCTAAATAACCTATACAATACGAACAAAAACCGTATTTATCAAAACAAGCATAAATTCATTTTGATTTATTTTGATTGTCAAAATTTCAGACTCTATTTGAAATGTACATTTAACAGTATAATGTGATTCCACTGTGAATAAAATAACATTGCTTTCCTTGCAAATGTGTTTGTATTGCTCATACTCTCGTAAAATAATGTCTGATTCACGTCCATAGGTATCTACGTGTAGGGACGTATAAATTATACGAGTAAATGAAGAAAATGCATTTAGGTTGTATAAGGTTGTGTCTGGACGTTGGATTGACGTCGGATTCTGACGTCTAACCGATGTGCAAAACCAACCAAAATCCAACGTTGGTCCAACGTCCGACGTCCGTACAACACCCATCCAAGGTACAATGTTAACTGTGTTGGGGCAGACAGTGGAGAGTCATTTCCAAATGCCACATTTTTAAGTGTGTGAAACATTGAATACTGATTAAGTGTTCAGTGTATCACGGTAGATTAACGCACCATACTTTTTATAAAAAAGATTGACACATTCAACAATAAAAAAATTTATTTTTCAAAAATTTCTATACAAATGTTTATATAATAGTCACCGACTGTTTATTTTCTAACAACCAAAGTAGCTTCTAACGGTGGTGGCGATTCGGTCCAGGTAGAACGGCTGGCAGATTACGGTGCTGGTGAGGCCCAGCCAGTCGGTGAGCCGCAGGGCGGTGGTGTACTGGTCCGGAGAAGTGCACTCCTCGGGGGCCGCGCTCAGACTCACTGCCGCCACCGTCACACTCGCCGCGAACATGGCAGGCACCAGCAACTTCCGACCCACCTGTGACGCAGGCATAATGGGGCAGTGATTAGTATGCGTGTAGCTCAACAACTATAGTCCCAGCTTGTAATCTACTTCCCCATTCATTTTCATATAGCATAAGCCTATGATCCCATGAGCATCTGGTTTGTGTTACTACTGGTCCCATTGGGTAACATGTTTGTGTTACTCCTGGTCCCATTGGGTAACATGTTTGTGTTACTCCTGGTCCCATTGGGCAACAAGTGCGTGTTACTCCTGATCCCATTGGGCAACAAGTAAGTGTTACTCCTTGTCCCATTGGGCAACAATTGAGTGTAACCCCTGGTCCAATTGTACAACAGGTAAGTGTTACTCCTTGTCCCATTGAGCAACAACTAAGTGTTACTCCTGGTCCCATTGGGCAATAGGTAAGTATTATTAATGGTCCCATTGGGCAAAACGTGAGTGTTACTGCTGGTCCCATTGGACAACAGGTGATTGTTACTCATGATCCCATGGGCAACAGGTGCGTGCTACACCTGTTCCCATTAGGCAACAAGTGAGTGTAACTCCTGGTCCCATTGGGCAACAGGTGAGTGTTATTCCTGGTCCCATTGGGCAATATGTGCGTGTTACTCCTGGTCCCATTGCACAAGTGTGTTACTCTCATCCCATTTGGAAACAGGTGAGTGTTACTCCTGGTCCCATTGGGAAACAGGTTTTACTCCTGATTACATTGGGCAACAGATGAGTGTTACTCCTGGTCCCATTGGGCCACATATAAGTGTTACTCCTGGTTAGTGTTACTCCTGGTTCAATTGTACAACAGGTGAGTGTTACTCCTGATCCCATTGGGCAACAGGTGAGTGTTACTCCTGATCCCATTGGGCAACATGTGAGTGTTACTCCTGGTCCCATCGGGCAACACGTGAGTGTTGCTCCTGATCCCGGGAATTGGGCAACATGCGAGTGTTACTCCTGATCCCACTGGGCAACATGTGAGTATTACTCCTGGTCCCATTGGGCAACAAGTGAGTGTTATTCCTGGTCCCATTGGGCAACAGTTGAGTGTTACTACTGATCCCATTTGGCAACAGGTGAGTGTTACTCCTGGTCAGTGTTACTCCTGGTTCAATTGTACAACAGGTGAGTGTTACTACTGGTCCCATTGGGCAACAAGTGAGTGTTACTCCTGATCCCATTGTATAAGTGTGTTACTCCCGTCCGATTGGGAAACAGGTGAGTGTTACTCCTGGTCCAATTGGGCAACAAGTGAGTGTTACTCCTGGTCCCATTGTACAAGTGTGTTACTCCCGTCCCATTGGGAAACAGGTGAGTGTTACTCCTGGTCCCATTAGGCAACAATTAAGTGTTACTCCTCATCCCATGGGCAACAGGTGAGTGTTACCCCTGGTCCCATTGGGCAACAGGTGAGTGTTACTCCTGATCGCATTGGGCAACAGGTGAGTGTTACTCCTGGTCCCATTGGGCAAGTGTGTTACTCCATTCCGATTAGGAAACAGGCGAGTGTTACTCCTGGTCCCATTGGACAAGTGTGTTACTCCCGTCGCATTGGGAAACAGGTGTGTTATTCCTGTTCAAATTGTACAACAGGTGAGTGTTACTCCTGGTTCCATTGGAGAACAGGTGAGTGTTCATCCTGTTCCCATTGGGCAACAGGTGAGTGTTACTCCTGATCCCGTTGGGCAACAGGTGAGTGTTACTGCTATTCATATTGGGCAACATGTGAGTGTTACTCCTGGTCCCATCGGGCAACAAGTGAGTGTTACTCCAGGTCCAATTGGGCAACAGTTGAGTGTTACTACTGGTCCAATTGTACAACAGGTGAGTGTTACTCCTGGTCATATTGTACAACAGGTGAGTGTTACTCCTGGTCCCATTGTACAACAGGTGAGTGTTACTCCTGATCCCAGTTAGGTGAGTGTTACTCCTGGTTCAATTATACAACAGGTGAGTGTTACTCCTGGTCCAATTGTACAACAAGTGAGTGTTACTCCTGGTCCAATTATACAACTATGTTAATCCTGGTCCAATTGAGCAACAAGTTAGTGTTACTCCTGATCCCATTGTACAACGGGTGAGTGTTACTCCTGATCCCACTGTACAACAGGTGAGTGTTACTCCTGGTTCAATTGTACAACAGGTGAGTGTTACTCCTGGTCCAATTGTACAACAGTTGAGTGTTACTCCTGGTCCAATTGTATAACAGGTGAGTGTTACTCCTGATCCCATTCATTGTACAACTGTGTTACTCTCATCCCATTGTACAACAGTTGAGTGTTACTCCTGATTCCATTGTACAACAGTTGAGTGTTACTTCTGATCCCATTGGGCAACAGTTGAGTATTACTCCTGGTCCAATTGTACAACAGGTGAGTGTTACTCCTGATCCCATTGTACAACAGGTGAGTGTTACTCCTGATACCATTGTACAACAGTTGAGTGTTACTCCTGATCCCATTGGGCAACAGGTGAGTGTTACTCCCGGCCCCATTGGGCAACAGGTGAGTGTTATTCCTGATCCCATTGGGCAACACGTGAGTGTTACTCCCAGTCCCATTGGGCACCAAGTGAGTGTTACCCCTGATCCCATTGGGCAACAGGTGAATGTTACTCCTGGTCCCATTGGGCAACAGGTGAGTGTAACTCCTGGTCCCATTGGGCAACAAGTGAGTGTTACTCCTGGTCCCATTGTACAACAGGTGAGTGTTACTCCTGGTCCAATTGTACAACAGGTGAGTGTTACTCCCGGTCCCATTGGGCAACAGGTGAGTGTTACTACTGGTCCAATTGTACAACAGGTGAGTGTTACTACTGGTCCAATTGTACAACAGGTGAGTGTTACTGCTGGTCCAAGTGTACAACAGGTGAGTGTTACTCCTGATTCCATTGTACAACTATGTTAATCCTGGTCCCATTGAGCAAAAAGTGAGTGTTGCTCCTTATCCCACTGTACAACTGTGTTAGTCCTGGTCCAATTGTACAACAGGTGAGTGTTACTCCTGATTCCATTGTACAACACGTGAGTGTTACTCCTAGTCCCATTGCACAACTGTGTTAATCCTGGTCCCATTGAGCAACAGATGAGTGTTACTCCTGGTCCCATTGAGCAACAAGTGAGTGTCACTCCTGGTCATATTGTACAACAGGTGAGTGTTACTCCTGATCCAATTGTACAACAGTTGAGTGTTACTCCTGATCCAATTGTACAACAGTTGAGTGTTACTCCTGATCCAATTGTACAACTGTGTTACTCCTGATCCCATTGTACAACTGTGTTACTCCTGATCCCATTGTACAACTGTGTTACTCCTGATCCCATTGTACAACTGTGTTACTCCTGATCCCATTGTACGACTGTGTTACTCTGGGTTGTACTTACCCTCTTCCAGGAGAATGCTGGCACGTCCTCATCGTACTGAGTCACCATTCTTTCATATTCCTCATCACTCAAAGATGAGCTTCCGGAATCAGTTGTCTGTAAAATCAATTAGAACTTAGTATTGCTCAATTAAATGTTGGAAATTCTAAACATAAAATGTCATAAATATGTTTATAGGAAATACTGTTTGAGCAAAAACACTTTTATGAAATGCAGTGAAAAAAACAACAACAGAACATAGAACATAAAAATTAAATTGTAAGCAAATAGCTGCTAGACTGCAACAAGAGGCCTGGCCGCATAATAACGAAAAATCTAGATCCCAAACTTAATCTCAACTAACGAGAATGCTTGTTACATTTGATCTTTGATTTCTAACAGTTACTGTTTACGATTACAAATAAGGTTGAACTTAGGAATTTTCGTAGTCATTGGCCCTGCGATATCCCAGTGTACACTCTTACCTTGGGCGGGGCTGGTGGGCCCCTGTCTGGGGTCCCGTCACACAGATCAGATCTCTTCATGTGGGGCCTCTCGGGGCCGCCTGCTCTGGCTTCCATATCCTGGGATATCAATACGCTTAGTTATTAATGGAGAAGTGACTAAATGTTAACTAATAAGTCTGGAATGTGTAGTAGGACTCTCTCTATTTTATGTTCTGGTTCTACAAAAAATACAGTTGCCAACAAAATACAAAGGTATGTTTTATTTATACTATTAAATAATAATTTACACTAAAGAGGTCTTAATGCGTTATATGTACGTAATATGTACGTAACTTTTAAAATATTTATAATCATTTATTTCCTATAAAAGTAACAAAACAGAACCGAAAACAGAAACTGAGTTGTCCATTTTCTGGGCAAAGTAAACACTTTTCTTCCTTTGTACGACAACTCTGGAGCTTTGAGTGCACTACAAATAATATATCACTCTACTGCGCTCCTATATTCGCACAGTCCAATTACCATAACAAGTACACATAAATCATTCCTACCATGGTTTGGTGCAGCTCCGTCTGCTGCACACCATATGCCAGGCTGGAGTCCGGGGGAAACCTCCTGCAGTTCTCCTCATCATCATAGAAAGTCAGCCTCCTGATGTACTCAAGGTCGTGGGCTGAGCAGTCACACAGCTCCGTCTGTAACACACCAGGGACCACTACTGATACGGCCTTAATGAAGAATATAAGTACTAGTAATCGAGAAAATGAAACAATTATGGATTATGAAAATGATAATGATGACAATAATGATGCTGACAATGATGATAATGGTGATGATTCATGATGATAATGATGATGATGATGATTGTAGTCTAGTGATAATGAAATGGACATATAAAAGGAACAAATATTTGACTACTACTAGTAGTTGAATATCAGTACTCAATTTCAACATTCAAGTGGTGTTTCAGCATTTCTTGCCATCTCTTGTTGAAACAAACAATAGGGAATAATTGTTGCTTCAACAAAGATCATTACTAAACTGGCAGTTAAGAAACAATGACAAATCAAAAAGACCTTAAACACACAATTCTAAACCGCCTGTGCAATGATCAACACAATGTTGGTCAAGGCCACTCTGCAAAACACAGACAATAGTACAAGGTGTACAGTCTGACTGACTGCAGAGTACTACCAGGAATGGTTCTGAAATGAACACACTTTCTTAATTATAAACAGTTCAAGCAGGTACCATTTAAAACCATCTTGCTTATGATTTGATAGTTTTCTGGCTTTGACTGTAACACACATATCTCAAGCCATTATGAGGCTAGAATGGCGATCAGTTCCATAGCAGGCATACTTACAGAGGGAGAGGCCGTCACTTTGTGGCCAAACACGAAGTCATGCATGCTTCTTCCAGCAAGCAACTTCTTATGGGTCTAAAGTGAAACAAAATGGAACAGATATATGTACTGGAAAGTTTGTATGAAAAATGCAAATAGATCACTATTTTGATCAGATTTATATCAGAAACAGCTACGGTTCAGTTCTTATCTGTTAATGTTGGACAATATGCTGATTAAAAATGAAGGAAAGCACTACAAAAAGTGATTGCACTCCATAAAAATATTTGTTGCTGAACCATCTCAAGTTTATCTCTGAACTGATACAAAAATAAGAATATGCCTATTTAGGTTTGGAGCATAAAGATAATAGTATAACATTGCTGAGCACAGTCATGTATTAGCCTGAAATACAAACATGAGTGCTCTATATACAGTTTGAAATTACTTATAAATCAGACATTTAAAAATCCAATCCATATCATTCTATAAATGATCTATTTCGTACACTGGAAAGAAAATAAATATTTTGAAAAAACAACAACAAAAAAAACAAAAAAAAAACGTGTTCAATGAACACAAATGCCCCTGGTTGGTGCTAGACAGCCCATATGAATTATTCTAAGTCCAAATTAGGTCAAGGTCAAGGTCTAGGTGAGGATGGATGATATTGGTGGATTAAAAATGGTCATAAGCAACAACTGTGTAAGTATCCAAGTGTTTTAGTACGCCGTGTTGGTGCTAGATGAATCAGTCAAATCTAGTTAACGACGTACAGATGGAATAACAGACAGATGGACAGACAGGACAATCATTATATGCCTCCCGCATCAAGATGCCAGGGCACAAATATACACCGAATACTTAGTATCTTAGCTTTGTACTGTACTTAGTACAATATCCATAAACAAAAAGCATAAGGAGGTCTCCTGGACACAAGTCCAGGTATGTGACTCACGTTTGCCATCATGTTTCTGATGGAGCACAAGCTGTGTATCAAAGTTTCGTTGGATTCGGTCTCGCCAGGGGCAGTCCTGGAACTTACAGTTAAAAGAGCACACTGATACTGAGTACTATGAATCACTATTGTAATAGTAAATAACACTCAATTATAACAGTTTAAGATACAAAGACCAGACTAAATAATGTTTTAATAAAAAATGTGTCCCTCACAAATGATTTTTACCAGCAAAATATTTTTGACAATATACTTGTAATTTCAGTGAATGATAAACAATTAATTGTGTAACTGCCAATGATTTAAAATGTATGCACTGTAAATTGCGCATTAGTAATATAAAAGTATTCTATTAATGACATGTCTAATATAACTGACAAAACCTACTAAGGCTAAAAAAAGTTAATGATATGCTTCTCAGGCAGAGCTGCAACGTATTTTTATGGCCCACCACAAATTTTATTTAATGCCAAACAAAAATTATTTACTATTTGTTGACGATTGCGCCCGGGTTTTAAAGGAGCAGTCCAGAAATATGTCAAAAACAAGAGGGCCATGATCGCCCAAAGCGCTCACCTGAAAACTGGTCGAGATGAAGACCATACTGTTATGACAGGTTTGAAAATTAAGGTATCTGAACGATACGCAGAGAGGGATAGGATCAATTTTGATTTAAAACATTGGTTAGTGCAATGGGCTAACTAAAGAACGAGCTGGATAGTGGATGTGCGTTTTTTTTTGCTAATGGTTCTCAAATCATTTTTCTCAATATTCTTACCTTACCCTTTTTCATTAAGTCATTGACAATTCTGGAAAATGCAGAAACAGTAGATTTTGATGTCTTTTTTGCAAACAGTTTTGGAGAACTAGTTTCAATGCGATAATTGCGATGGCTGTGCTATAAGGTAAAGTTTTGCTGTTTCTTTGATAATTTTCTGTCCAATGATGATAAATGATGTTAATGCAGGCTCTGAATACATCAATGTTGCATGTACAAATAACTGCTTGCAAGTCTTGCAACTGTTGGAAATCAAATTTTATCAATCAATTTTTAAGGTCATGCGCAAACTGTGTAAGTTTGGTCAACAATGAGTCAAAAATCGTGTATGCAACCCAATCATTGATAACTTGTTGATGTTTTTTTCCAAACAGAAGGGGCAATAACTCTGGTGTTTATGGCCCGATCATGCTTTTATTCGACTTCACCTGTAATCTTACATTTATAGACAAACTGTACACTATTGGTGAAGATTGGATGAAAAATGAAGCCTCTATCCTGAAGAATGTCCATTTTTGCTTATTTTTTTCACAAACAAAGGGCAATAACTCTGGTGTTTCTGGTCCGATCTTATTTATATTCGACTTCACCTTTAATCTTATGGTCATAGACAAACTGTGCAAGATTGGTGAAGATTGGATGAAAAATAAAGTCTCTATCCTGAAAAATGTCCATTTTTGCATATTTTTTTTCACAAACAAAGGGCAATAACTCTGGTGTTTCTGGTCCGATCCTGCTTATATTCTACTTCAACTGTGATCTCATGGTAATAGACAAACTGAGCAAGATTGGTGAAGATTGGATGAAAAATGAAGTCTCTATCCTGAATAATGTTCATTTTTGTATATTTTTTTAATAAACAAAGGGCAATAACTCTGGTTTTCGAAACACGATCTGGCCCATTTTTGGCGTCTGCTGAGATCTGATGGTCATTCACAAACTGTGAAAGTTTGGGTAAGATTGGATAGACAATTAAGTCTATATGTTAGAAAAGGGCATTTTTGCACTTTTTTTGCAGGAAAAGGTGGCAATAACTCTGGTGTTACCGGTGTGCTCTGACCCGATAACAATCCCATCCGAGATTTTATGGTCATACATAAACTGTGCAAGTTAGGTCAAGATTGAATAAAAAATGTAGTCTTTATCACGCGATAACGGTCCAAATTGTTGACGGCATATGGACGACGGACGCTGCCGGAGAGGTCCCATATACCAATAGCTCACCAAGCACTTCGTGCTCAGGTGAGCTAAAAATACAGATTTGCAGAAAGTGTTTCTAGTGGGCATGTTACCGAACAAAATACAAAAAATATGCAGTGAAATCTGTGATTTATTAACATTTTGGTAACTTGCTATCGTCTATTTTCTGTATGCGATAACTGGTGATAACTTTGGAGTAAACCAGCATATACATTATAGTATATTCCATTCGTACCAAGTGCTTTTTAACAATGCCTTTCATAAATAAGAAACAGATTTTGGACGATAAAACACCATAAACGTTCATAAGAACTATTACTTTAATTACGATGTATTGAATTAGATTCCATGGACAGCGGCTTAAAATTAAACAAATAGGCATTTTAACATAGCTGAAGAAGAGTAACCCGGTAGAGATTTCGGTATTTCCAGTAACTTTCTTCCTGTCTGATTTAATTATATAAATCGGATATACACAAAATTGTGAAATACTGCGTAAATTTGGAAAAAATGTAATATTCGATTGGGAACCTTTATAAATATCGTCTATTTGTTGATTTAAACTTTTGTTTCGTAGATGCTTTTGCTTTTGTAATAGCATTCCATATTTTTTTAAGAAAATCTGTGTCAATATAAGTCCTATGGAAACAAACAAAAATGCCAGCTGCATTGACAAGACTGTGTTGATTTTCCTTTCCTAAAATTATTGGTGATTTATTGCAAAAATAATTCCTAATTTTGACAATTATAAAAATATGAGTTGCTAAAAGTTAAATTCTACAAGGCATTGAAAGTATTGCAAGCAATACAGGAGTCCGCTACCGGTGAAAACCCCTACTAATTAAACATTGTGCAATACCGTCAAATCGCCCTTTGTCTGTAGATGTACAAAGTTTCATATTCAAATCCCATTTGTCACTGCAGCATTAAGTTGTTGTTTTTTCTATTTTAGTAACATTGACCAGACATTCAAGTTACTTTTTGAGTTATTGCTGATAGAGGGCAATCATATAGTCCATTCTGTGTACCAAGTTTCATGATCATATGTTATGTTCTTTTCGAATTATTACAGTATTAAGTTTAATTCTATTTTAAGTTGCAGTCACGTGACCTTGGTAAAAAATAAAGGGTCGTATACAATCCTCACCTTGCTCTTTCTACGTATACAAAGTATCATCAAAGTATCTTCAGTACTTTTTGCATTATCACAGGATCCAGGTTTTGGGGATGGGACAGACAGACAGAGTGAGACCGAAGGATGAACAGACAGACAGACGCACACAGACGGAGGCAAACCCATAGTCCAATCTGTGTACCAAGTTTCATGATCATATCTTATGCACTTTTCAAAATATTACCGTGTTTCTATTTTTACTAACAGTCACGTGACCTTTGACCTCTGGTGAAAAATAAAAGGTCCTGCATAATTCTCACATTGCTGTTGCTATGTATACAAAGTTTCATCAAAGTGTCTTCAGTACTTTCTGAGTTATCACAGGATCCAGGTTTTGGGGACGGACGGACAGACAGACATACGGACGAACAGACAGAACAACACACAGACAGATGGCAAACCTATAGTTCAATCTCTGTACCAAGTTTAATGGTCATATTGTATGTCCATGTCGAATTATTACAGGATTTAATTTATTTCTATTTTAGTAACAGTCACGTGACCTTTGACCTCTGGTGAAAAGAAAAGGTCGTGCATAATCCTCACATTGCCACATTGCTGTTTATATGTATACCCAGTTTCATCGAAACAAGTTCAGTACTTTTTGAGTTATTGCAGGAACCAGGGTTTGGGGACGGACAAACATACGGATGAACAGATAGAGAGACACACAGACGGATGGCAAATCTATAGTTCAATCTTTGTACCAAGTTTCATGGTCACATTTCATGTACTTTTCGAATTATAACAGTATTTAGTTTATTTCTATTTTTAGTAACAATCACGTGACCTTTGACCTCTGGTAAAAAATAAAAGGACGTGCATAATACTCACATTGCCGTTCATATGTATACCACGTTTCATCGAAGTATCTTCAGTACTTTTTGAGTTATCACAGGAACATTATTTTGTGGACGGGCGGCGTGACCGACGGACGGACGGACGGAGGGCAAACCTATAGTCCCCTCCGGTGAAACACCGGTAGGGGACTAATAAATAGAAGTGTTTTAATGCTGATGGTATATCAATTTGAAGGCACTTATATTAATTATGAACATTCAAATTGATTGCCTTTTTACGTCAGTTTTGTAACAAGAGGGCCATGATGGCCCAAAGCGCTCACCTGAGTCTGAGAACAATGGCGACCATTAGGGATGCAACAGGTACCCGTAAATACCCGCATTCTCAAAATGGATTAAATAAGACCATAACATATCTGATTAACATTGAAATAATTGAAAATATGACTGATTCCGTCTATACGAATACTCCGGATATTTGAATATTCGGACGTGGCAAATGGGCTATTCAAGTAAGCGAAATCTACTGTACTATTAAAACCCATGGCATTAACATATGGAAATAACAATACAAAAATACATAAAGAGCTTTTGATTGGATACTACCATCTTTTTTTATATATCGGTACTGGTTGGCGAGTAGTATCCGTGATTTTTTAGTAGTTTTTTTTATTATTTTCAATCGCGTAGGTAATACTTTTAATGAAAAGCTTGTTGCAGTACAATGTTGGGCTCCTTCTGTTTACAAGGATATAAATATCTTGTCAAGACGTCATATGGATTTTTCCATATAAGGGGCTCCAAAGGGGTAATCAATAAGCGTTACTTAAAGCAATAAAACTAGTAGTATCCATGATTTATCCTTTCAATTGAAAATGCGATTTTTGTGCTACAAACCTCAAGATTTTAATCACTCTATATTATTCTACATGATATTACCTACATCATAATGATGTAATATTATTAAATTATATGCCAGATTAACGGTGATAATGCGACTACAAACATAAGTGGATGCCGAAAAATGGGCTTTTGATTACCCCTTTGGTGCCCTTTGAAAATTTGCTGATTGTAAACGGGAGATAACCTTGTTATTATCGTAGTAGACGCTTCCCCTGCATTGAAATTTGGTCAAAATCGTCCCAAAACTAGCCGTATAATTTAGTAAACATTTTAAAATTGCAATTCTTTGTTAATATTTTCTTTGAGTAACATTTTGCGACTGCAATTCTTGATTTTTTAAAGAAAATCTTTTTCACGAAGAATGCGTGTTGAATAAATGGATGGTGGTGTTTAAATACTAAAATTGCTGCTTTATGTGAATAACCTAGCGATCACCCTTGGTAAACCAAAAATAGGGAAGTACAAGATAAAACTAGGGGTCCAATTATAGATTAATGTGCATGCGCAAAGACGTGCGCGTGAATGCCCCGCGAGGAGTTAAGTTGTTTTGAGATTTTTTTTTAAATAAAATATAAATATCTTGAAAAATATGAAGTTTTGGAGACTTCAACTTATTCTGCGTTTGGAACAGTTGCTAGGTGATGTGTGTAAACTCAACATTCAATGCTGGTGAGCTTTTACACCTATTAATATTCAGATCATGGATACTGCTAGTTCACGGATACTACTCGCCAACCAGTATATGTTTGAATTAAAATAATCAATTATTTATTAACACCAGTACACAGACTGATTTGTAGTCAGTTCAACTTTGCGTATCAGTGATTGACATATTGTTCTGTATTGTTGTTTTCAAAAATGTTTTAAATGTTTTTGCAACAAAGTCCATAAGCAATCATAAACCTTTACGGGTTCGAAACTGGTACATACAGTGACATTCTATAGTTACTACACTCTACGAAAACTTCCTAAATATCATCATAATGGCACCATATAAATGTATCAAACCAAGTTGATTATTCTGGCTTTGCGGGCCCGTCTAGCTCAACTGGTAGAGCGCTATACTCTCAATCAAGGGTTCTTGAGTTTGAGCCCCAGCCGGGCCACATAACTTGTGTGGGGATTGGTCTTGAAATAATTTCTACGGCCATTCTCACCCTACCTCTGATTCAAGTAGGGCAGTTGTCAATTGCTGGCATAAGTATGTGCACTTGGTACTGGTAAACCACTTACATCGGCTTAGTTTGCCCAGAAAGTGTGAGTAGGTTAACTGACCCCCATTATATCACTGACTTACTGGTAAATAAGGTGAAAATCCAAACAAACAAACTTTCCAAATGTACTCGTAGGAGATGGAAATTTCTAGGTTACATAGGAATACTTATTGTTTACATTAACAACCATACAACTATCAATATTGTCAGATTAAATTATAAATAACTATAAGACCTTTTAGTTGTTTTTTCGTAAAAGCTTACTAATAATTTTGAGTCAATGACACCCACAGAGACAAATTTCCAAATGTACTCTTAGGAAAAGGGAAATTTCTATGTTATATAGGAATACTCATTGTTAACCATACACTTATCAACATTGTCAGATTAGATTATAAATAACTATACTACCTTTTAGTTGATGTAAAAACTTACTAATAATCACACCAATTTTGAGTCAAAACAGTGCAGAAGTATTTTTCAATTAAGGAGAAATAATAAATCAGCTTCAAAAATCATGTAAGATAATTACCTGAGTTTCCAAAATCCCAATTGAAATGTACAAGTCAGTCCAAAAGTTACATGATTAAATGATACTGAATAAGTTACTAACTAAACAGTCCAAAAACTACAGAAAATAATTAACCCTCTCAGGCACTAAATCACATGATATTAATCCTATATTCTGATTACTTGTTTACAACATGAATTTTAGCTATTTATTGTTGTTTACATCTTTTTCCTGACTGGATGCCAAGACAGTGAAAAGATTTACTACTGCACACATAGCCAAAATATAGGTCAGAAGCAGGCTATACAAGTATTACTATGTGTAATGATGCTGATGTAAAATAGAAGTATCATGTTGAAGCAGAATGATGTATTGATTTTACTGATAAGCAGACTCCACTATCTGGGTTATATCTGTGACTAAAGGGAAATAACACATTTATTTTACTTATCTTCCAGATACTGCATTTACCTCCCTATACGAGGAGAGTTATTCAGGAATAGATGTATTTGGGGCAAAAAAAGGGACAATAACTCTGGTGTTCCTGGTCCGATCAGGCCCATTATGGAACTCGTCCAAGATTTTATGGTCATACACAAACTGTGCAAGTTTGGTCAAGATTGAATAAAAAATGTAGACTTTATCGCGAGAACAGTCCAAATTGTTGATGGCATACGGACGACAGACGCCGCCGGAGAGGTCCCCTATACCAATAGCTCAACGAGCACTTTGTGCTCAGGTGAGCTAAGAACAGATGCTTATGTTGTTATTAAAACTTAAAATTGTCTTTAATAAGTACTTATTTACTTGTTTTAAAAAGCCATTATATAGTGCCAATAGAAAAGAGTAGGAGACAAAAATCTTTTAAAGAAAATACTTCAATAAAAAAAAAAATTGCCCTCCCTTCTGATTTTTTGGAAGAAGTGCCTGAGAAACAACTCATTAATTTTTTTTAGCCTTACGAAACATAGAAATCACAACATTACACTGGTTATCGCACCTGGACCTGAATGGCAGAGGCAGCCAGACCAGGGCAGTCTTAAGGATGCCTTCCCTGACAACATGCCGGTCAGCAGTCCCGGGCCTTGCAACAGCCAGTGGGCTGCTGGGTACACTGAGGAAACACACATGTATGCTCAATTATAACAGTCATATGAATGAATTTACTCTATCGATTAGGACACTTAGACGTTTGTAGAAGCTGAAAAAAATCCTTTGAATCTGTCTCAATATTTAGAATCCGCCATTTGAATATGAACAATGCGTTTGGCAATGTTCTGTGTTTATCATTATTGTTGCTATTAAGGTACCAACATTTAACCTTGACAAATCATTATAAAATGATAAGGAATTATAAAAATATTAATTTAAATGTCCTTTATTTAGTGATAAGGATTTGGTGGAATACATGTATATGAAAGAAAATTTGTAATTGTTAAATCGTTAATTGAGGTACAAAATTATTATTCGTAATGTGTCACAAATTTTAGAAACATTAAAAACACTGTGTGCGATAAACACACATGACCCCCGTTAGTGCTGGAGAGCCCATTTGATTTATTCACAGTCTAAATTAAGTCAAGGTCAAAGTATTGTTGGGTGATATTGGTGGATTGGGAATGGTCATAAGCAACAATTGTGTAAGTATCCAAGTGCTGTATAAGCGGTGCTGGTGCTAGACAAAACGGTAAAATCTAGTTAACTAAGAAATAGCCCATTTGAATTAGTCCAAATTAGGTCAAGGTCAAAGCGAGGTTGGGTGATATGGGTGGATTGGAAACGGTTATAAGTAACAACTGTGTAAATATCCAAGTGTTGTAGTTAGTTGTGTTGGTGCTAGTCGAAACGGTAAAATCTAGTTAACTAAGAAATGGCACTTGAATTATTTTAAGTCCAAATTAGGTCAAGGTCAAGGTAAAAGTGAGGTTGGGTGGTATGGGTGGATTGGGGATGGTCATATGCAAACAACTGTGTAAGTAAGTGTTGTAGCAAGCGGTGTTGGTGCTAAACAAAATGGTATACTTAACCTTGTTACAGACGAACAGAAGGACGGACGGAAGAAAGGAAGGACGGACAGGACAATCACTATATGCTTCCCTCATCAAGATGCAGGGTGCATAAAAAGTAATTATTTCACCAGATTTAAGAGGTGTCCAAACATTTAGAGTTTCCCAACATATGCAGTAATTACAGTAATTGATTTATGATTTTAAAATACTTCCATCAAGTTGCAAAAGGAAACTGTAGGATTATTATAATAATATTATAATATATATATATTATAAAGTAATAATAAAAAGATATGAAGTACTGTAATCCTATCATAAAAAACTACCATTACAACATGTACAACTGTTTAACCTACGTGGCAAACTTGAACTTGCTAGGTATCCACACCAGTATGGTCTTCAGGACTGCCACAGGGGCCGTCACCATGGCAGCAAGGGCTCGCGGGGAGGCAATGCTCAGTGCCAGCTGGCTGGGGGACAGGCTGCAGAGACACATACAATATGGTGAGCAAGTAGCAATGAACAAATCTAGTAATAAAATCTGTGAGCATTGCAAGTAGCAGTGTACAAATCGACGTGAGCATATAGCAATGTACAAATCTAGGTGAAACTAGAACTCTGTGAGTCGGATGTGTCGCCTGACGCCGGATAGCTTACATGAATCCAAATGAAGAAGCACTTAAGGTTAATGCTCACATTTTTTAAAACAGATTTATTGAAATCTTCAAAAGCACTGCACTCTGGCTAATTGCAAAGAAAAGACTAATTAAAACCAAAAATGCAACACAAAAATAAGTATGAAAATTTACAAAGGGCAATAACTCTGAAAGTATGAGGTGCAGAGTAACTGTTCTTGTGCACTGCACTTCTCCTCAATGAGATCTATCTACCTATGAAGTTTCAAGTTGATAGCTTTCATAGTCTTTAGAGTTATGCTCCGGACAAAAATTGAGAATGAAAATAAACAAAGGTCAATAACTCCAAAAGTATGTGATGCAGAGTAACAGTTCTTGTGCATTGCACTTCTCCTCAATGAGATCTATCTTCCTATGAAGTTTCAAATTGATAGCTTTCATAGTCTTAGAGTTATGCTCCGGACAAAAATTAAGTATGAAAATAAACAAAGGGCAATAACTCCAAAAGTATGAGGTGCAGAGTGACAGTGCTTGTGCACTGTACTTTCCCTCAATGAGATCTATCTACCTATGAAGTTTCAAGTTGATAACTTTCATAGTCTTAGAGTTATGCTCCGGACAAAAATTAAGTATGAAAAGAAACAAAGGGCAATAACTCCAAAAGTATGAGAGGCAGAGTAACGATTGTTGTGCACTACACTTTTCCTTAATGAGATATATCTACCTATGAAGTTTCAAGTTGATAGCTTTCATAGTCTCAGAGTTATGCTCTGGACAAAAATTAAGTATGAACATAAACAAAGGGCAATAACTCCAAAACTCTGGACAAGCGAAAGGTGCCACCGCCGCCGCCAACACCACCGACAAAAGTAACATCTATATGTCACCTAGTCAGGCAACACAAAAAGTAGCAATGTACAAATCTAGGTGAGCAAGTAGCAATGTACAAATTTAGGTGAGCAAGTAACAATGAACAAATCTAGGTGAGCAAGTAGCAATGTACAAATCTAGGTGAGCAAGTAGCAATGTACAAATCTAGGTGAGCAAGTAACAAGATACAAATTTAGTAATAACATCTGGTGAGCAAGTAGCAATGTACACATCTTGTAACAACATAAATTATGGTGAGCAAGAAGCAATGTAGCAATCTAGTAATAAATATATAAAGCTTCTACCAATTAGCATCTTGTTATCGAAGGAATTCAAACCATAAAATATCTATATTTTCGGACACTTAAAAATAATTAAAAATGTTCATGCCCAATAATTTGGATACACAAAAATATTCCCAAATTGCAGGTGTCCGAAAATTTATAGACACTATGACAATATTCCAATTACGTTTGGATATGTCCGGTGTATAACGTTTTTTGCCGATTATACACAGGTAGTATCGATTAATAATTTTGCATGCTTGTTAAATACCATGCTGTAAAGTATTATTAATTTTTAGCAATGTTTGCCATTAATTTTAAATCATTTCATATGTTTGATTTTGTTTTACAGAAAATTACGCAAAGACTGCATGTTTGTACTGAGTTCAAAGATGACTAAATAAAGCGGAATTTATTGGTAAATAATTAAGACTGGTTAAGACTGGTTCCTTAATAGGATATTTTCAACAGCATATTTAATATATGATATCAATACCGGTATACACAATCGGGTAAACCAATTATTTATGGCACATGGCTCTGAACCCAATGACGCTAATGTAACGGTCCACCGCCTCCACTCATTCATCTGCCAGGTTTTATGACCCTCATCCATTTGTAAAAACACATGTGCGATGTGTCACCGGATTAACGCAAACAGGTTAGAATTCTGCTAAAATTCCACTGTCATATCAAATGTCCGAAAATTAAGATTCATTAATTATGGTTCAAAATCAGGATGTCCGAAAATATATAGTGACACAAAATAATTATTTTCGCTAAAAAAGAGGGTGTCTAAAAATTTACAGTGTCTGAAAATATAGATATTTTACGGTAAACCTCCTAAAACTGAAGTGTATAAAATAGTATACAGCTGGTACCTTGTGATTACATTGAAGGAGGAAATCTTCCTCTGCACCCACTGGAAGGTGGAGGAGCTCTCCAGCTGAGCTGCCTCCTGGCTCCTCTGAGCTGCTTCCAGCTCCAGCAGGCCAGCCCTCCTATCAGAGCTGCAACAAACATTCACCAGTCTGCATTATAGACTTGGAAAGGAACATTAACCAGCATATAATTGAACTGACTTGAAAAGGAATATTTACCACTCTACAACAGACTTGAATTTGACGGGTACATTTACCACTCTACAACATAATTAAATTTGAAAGTAAAATTTTTCACTCTAGAAGAGACTTGAATTTAAAAATAACATTTACCACTCTACAACAGACTTAACTTGGAAAGGTACCACTCTGTAATATACATAACTTGGAAAGGAACATCTACCACTCTATAATAGACTTTAACTTGAAAAAGGAACACTTTACCTCTATACAGTAGACTTGAATTTAAAATTAATCTCTCAACAACAGACTTGACTTCATGTTTACAACCAGGTCTAACATATTTACATAATATTACAATAGTTTTATGGAATTTTTGAAGAAACAAAAACAACTTTAACCTCACAGATGGTGGAATGGAGACCACGACTGGCTTGTTGAAATCCACTTTAACAGAACATAACATCAATGATAAAACATCTGACATGCTAATAATATTTTTTCGGCGTAGCTGTCTAAGATCACTTTTGACCCAGATTTTCTTGCGATAATTATGCAGCGGGAAAATTGAATGCCAACAGAATTGGGCAAATTTTCTAATTCTAGGGAATGCAAACTTCAAACAATGGTTTAACGTATACCAATAACTGTTGCATACTTTTGGGGAATAAAAATTTACATAATTGTTAACATAAGCGGTTAAAATGAAGTTATAAACATATCCTCGCGTATACTCTAGAACTGAGGCTAATTATGAACGTATTACAAAAAGTAGTGGCATTCTAAAAATAGCGCGCGTAGCTAGCAACGGCTGTATAGCTGTGTTAATATACTCGTACATGCATCAATAATAGCATTCAGAGAATCATAAACCTAAAAATTTCAATAAATGTGGAATTTATATTATAAACTTAATGTTAATTTGATTTAAAATTGTGGTTACGATTTATTAACGATTATTTATAATTATATCTTTCTATCAACTTCTCCAGTATTTAATCTGTAAAAAGATGCTACATTTTCTATAGATAAAATGTTATGAAAGATTCGGAATATGTCGAATTGTTATTCGCGTAGCATGAATACACAATTTGCAATACTAATTATACACAGGAACCCTTGATATATAATATTTCTACTGATATAATTTAAAATCGTCATAGTCTAATGAATTCTTATGTTTGCGTTATCAAAAAATAAAGTCTTGACATTTCAAAAATCGCTGAATGTTCCCTGACTATTGCTTTTATTGGGATACACAGTGTACATGCTTATTTGACTTCAAATCGTTATTATATTAGATTGTTAAATTGGCTTGACAAATTCAGATAACAATTATGTTAACCTAAATTATTTTGGTTATTCATTTATCACTTGTGGAAACATGGAGTTGTATCATTGGTTTATTCACGGCATAGATATTAATTATAATTCTATTTAATTTTTAAATTTATAAATTTATTTCAAATTAACTTTTGGGTCCGAGAAGTTTTCTTATTGTGTCCGAAAAATCTGGGGTCCAATAAGTCCCCTAATATTGGTGGGGACCAAAAAATCTGGGATCTGAGAAGTCACGTAACCGATCATCTTGGCCGTCTGTTTAGGTAATCTTTAAATGACATCTCAATATTAATTTCAACGCCGATTGTCTTTTTTTAAAGACATTTCTTGTTTCAAATAGTTTTGTCAATACAGAACATCTGATTTACATTCATCCATATTATGACATCACTGCCTCTGCATCATAAGTCTTATTATTAAACAATGAATTTATTAAAACAGAAGATCATTTTACTAATGAAATTTGTAACTTTGTGTTCACTCAGATGATATTTGAAAAATCTAAATTGATGCTGATTACTGATCTTTACTGCTGCTATAATAGCATCAAGCATCACCCAATGCATATATGTTGGTACATTAGGTTGGGCAACAAGTATAGCAAAACGTCGCTAAATCGCTGACTCGAGCTTCCACCTAGCAAAACGTCGCTAAATCGCTGACTCGAGCTTCCACCACTGATTATGAAAATGCTCTAGTTATCAATGGTGTCATTTCAAGCATCTTTCCATGTAGGATTATGGACTGTAACTAGATAGTTAGTCACCTGTCAATACACTGGTACCACCAAACTAGACTGATACAAAGAATGCTTACCTCAGGATCTTTAATACTGAAAAACCTGTTTTGTGGATCTAGAGCACATTTAGTGTAAGAAAGAACATTAATATATCAAGGTCAAGTATTATGTAAGTAAAATATATAGTATTTTGTCTAGCTGATAGCAATTTAACGAAGGAAGTACAAAAATGGACAATTAAAACAACATTCTGTGTTTGATAAACACACATGCCCCCGGTTGGTGCTGGATAGCCCATTTCTTAGTCCAACTTAGGTAAAGGTCAATGTCAAAGGTCAAGTGTTGTAGTAAGCAGGTTTGGTGCTAGACGAAACGGTAAAATGTAGTTAAGCACAAAATGGCACTTTTGAATTATTCTAAGCGCAAATAAGATCGAGGTCAAGGTCAAAGTGAGGTAAGGTGATATGGGTGGATTTGGGATGGTCATAAGCAACAACTGTGTAAGTATCCAAGTGTTGTAGCAAGTGGTGTTGGTGCTAGACGAACTGGTAACATCTACTTAACCTTGTCACAAATGGACGGAAGGACAATCACTATATGCCTCCCGCATCAAGATGCCGGGGGTATAAAAACAAGAGCTGTTTGTAAAACAGTTATGCCCCCTCTAGGTTAAAAGCAATCTTTAAAATATCAAATAAAATATAAGTTTAGAGACAATGGGATAAAAACTGTTGGACATAGACTGACAGGCCAATTTACAACAAGACCTGTTTGTAAAACAGTTGTGCCCACCTCAAGTTAAAAATAGCTAAAAAGGCTAAGTTTAGATAATCATGGACCATAACTCCACAATTCCTGGGGCCATTTGGCCGAGTATTAAACCTGGCCAAGATATTATGCCCACAAACATGTTCATGAAGTTTGGTGTAGAATGGATGAACAGTGTTGGAAACCGCTAAAAAGGCAAATTTCAGATAATTCAAGAGCAATAACTTCACAATTCCTTGGCTGATTTGACTGGTTATCAAACATAGCTGAGGTATTCTTATAACAAACAGTTTTATGAACTTTGGTGAAGATCGGATGAAAACTGTTGGACTTAAAGAGCGGAAACCGATAAAAAGGCCAATTTCAGATAATTCAAGGGCAATAACTCCACAATTCCTGGTGCGATTTGGCTGATTATCAAACTTGACCTAGATATTATTATTACAAACATTGTCATTAAGTTTGGTGAAGATTGGATGAAAACTGTTAAACTCAGAGAGCGGAAACGGCAAAAAAGGCTAATTTTAGATAATTCAGGGGCCATAACTCCACAGTTCCAATGGTGATTTGGCTGATTATCAAACTTGACCTAGATATTATGGTCACACAAATTTTCATGAGGTTTAGTGAAGATCAGATATAAACTGTCGAACTTAGAGAACCGGGAACAAAAGTGGTCTACCGACCGACAGACCGACTGACATTAGCAAACCAATATACCCCGCCATCTTTTATGGGGGGCATAATACATCAATAACTCTGCAGTCCTGGAGCAATTTGGTTGACCATTGAATTTGAGATATTATGGCCTCAAAGAGTCTCATTTAGTTTGGTAACCAGATAAAAACTATTGGATTCAGAGATCAGAAACGGCTAAAAAGCAGGGCTCGAATTTAACTTAGCAAATTTTTGCAAGTGACTCATATTTCAACTAGCAAAAATTAGTTTCTTCTTGCAATTTCATTTAGTAATAGCAAGATCAACTTAATGCCCTTATTTTTCTTAAAATGTGTAATATTAACTTTAAACTGAGTTTAAAGGCATGCAAAAACAAAATCGACATTTTTGTTTAAACTTGAGCTGCACATTTCACCTAGGGAAAGACTGTTATGTTTTGTAGCTTAACGTCGTCATTAATTTGAAAATATGTAGATCTACCAGTATCTGCAGTGTAGTGTCAGGACGGTCCAATTCTATGACTGACCAAGTCATATATGGCCCATATCATTGACAAATCAGACAAATAAACAAAAAATCAAACTGATAGATTCAGATGAGTTGTTGGTTCAGTTTGTGAGCTTTATAATTGTGTTCACGATTTACTCGTCCCAGTGTTGACAGTGTTGAAATATTTATACAATAAACAACTGTTACACTTTGTCCAGTTATTTAACTTAAAATTTAAATTTTAACATAATATGACAAAAAAAATCGAATTATTTAAGAAAAAATATCTCGGTTTGGCACTGTTGTGACTGGTTTAACCAAACTGTGTCCTGTTTGAATTTTTGGGGACAGTGAATCATCTGACCAGTTTTACTCGGTCATGTTTTTGCCTTCTCCCTGCATAGTTATCTCCCTTAGCAACAGGTGCGAGAATTGTGTAGAAGTTGGGTTACGATGTCCAATGAAGATTCTTATTGTTACGTTAATATATTTTTCACTCACATTTTTTTGCGAGCAGCAGAAATTTTTTATCACAAAACTGATTTTTTACTTGCATTTTGCGAGTTTGCGAGTGCTATATTCAAGCCCTGTAAAAATTCATGGGCCATAACTCCACAATTCCTGTGGCAATTTGACTGATTATCAAACTTCAGCCGAGATATTATGTCTCAAACATTTCAAGATTGGATGAAAATGTTTGAATTATATATAGAGAGCAAAAATGGCTAATAAGGCAAATATTAGATAATTTGAGGGCCATAACTCCACAATTCCTGGGGCAATTTGGCTGATTTTCAAAAACTTGGCCAAGATATTATGCCCACAAACATTTTCATGAAGTTTGGTGAAGATCAGATGTAAACTGTTGGACTTGAGAGCGGAAACAAAAGTGGTCTACTCACTAACCAACAGACTGACAGACCCACAGACATTAGCAGCCTAATATACCCCGCGATCTTTCATGGGGGACATAATAATGATGCAAATAATGTTATGATTAGATGATGGTGATTGACAACTCAGAAATGTCAGTAAATACAAGAATGTAGATCTTCAAAGGTAAATACAACAAGGCACTCCAAAGGACAGCTATATCCCCCGCCATGATCCTTCATTAGATTTTAAAGGTGACTTTGAAGTATCACACTTACCTTCATCTGACCTTCATTGGACCAGATATGTACAGTTTCAGAAATTTAGATATGGAGCTGACACGAAAATGGAGGCTCAAACATTTGACCTTTCAATGTGGCCTTGACCTTGAGGTGGCAAGACTGCTCCATGCCTTCTGCACATCGCCTCAATGTGATAAACATTTGAGCCAAGTTTTATGAAAATCCTTCAAGGGCATAGGAGATATGGAACAGACACACAAATGGAGGCTCAAACATTTGACATTCAAGTGTGAGCTTGACCTTGAGGTGGCGTGACTGCCTCATGCCTTCTGCACATTGCCTCCATGTGATAAACATTTGAGGTAAGTTTCATGAAAATCCTTTAAAGGTTACAGAAGATATAGAATGGACATGAAAATACAGACTCAAACATTCAACCTTCAAGTGTGACCTTGACCTTGAGTTGGCATGACTGGCTTATGTCTTCTGCACATGGTCTCAATGAGCAAAACATTTGAGCCAAGTTTCATGAAAATCCTTCAAAGGGTAAAGGGGATATGGAACAGACACAAAAAACTGACACGAAAATGGAGGCTAAAAAATTTAACCTTCAAGTGTGACCTTGACCTTGAGCTGGCGTGAAAGGCCCATGCCTTTTGCACATCGTCTCAATGACCTAAACATTTGAGTTTCATGAAAATCCTTCAAAAGGCATAGGAGATATGGAGCGGACACGAAATGGAGGCTCGAATATTTGACCTTCAAGTGTGACCTTGACCTTGAGCCAGCATGACTAACTCATGCCTTCTGCACATTGTCTCAATGACCTTATTATTTGAGCCAAGTTTCATGAAAATCCTTCAAAAGGCATAGGAGATATTGAGCGGACACGAAATGGAGGCTCGAATATTTGACCTTCAAGTGTGACCTTGATATTAAGTCAGCGTGTCTGACCCATCCCTTCTGCACATCGTCTCAATGACCTTAACATTTGAGCCAAGTTTCATGAAAATCCCTCAAAGGGTATTGGAGATATGGAGCGGACACGAAATGGAGGCTCTAATATTTGACCTTCAAGTGTGACCTTGACCTTGAGCCTGTGTGACTGACTCATGCCTTCTGCACATTGTTTCAATGACCTAAACATTTGAGCCAAGTTTCATAAAAATTATTGAAAGGGTATAGGAGATATGGAGCGGACACGAAATGGAGGCTCGAATATTTGACCTTCAAGTGTGACCTTGATATTAAGCCAGCGTGACTGACTCATGCCTTCTGCACATTGTCTTAATGACCTTAACATTTGAGCCAAGTTTCATGAAAATCCTTCAAAGGGTATAGGAGATATTGAGCGGACACGAAAATGTTACGGACAGAAGCACGGATGGACAGACGGACGGAAGAAGGGCATTCCTATAACCCCCTCCCGCTTCGCGGTGGGGGATTAATAATGTAACTATTCAAATGTTAAAAAAACTAACAGGAACAAGGAATACAGTGTGGATACAACTGTAAGGAACACTGGAATAAAAGTGTGCATGTACATGGAAAACAGCTATTAATGATGCATGCTTTGTAACTGGAACAAACACTCAAACATACCCCATTACTATGGTACTGAAATTCAAAACAGTATCATATGTTTGATTCTCTAAACATGTATATCACCACAAAACTTACCTTTAAATTAAACCTGAAAATAAATCTGAAAAGGTATGTCAAAAAACAACACCATGCAATGTGCAGCATGAGGCAGCAGGGCAGCCTTAATGTTTAAATACATAGTTACTATATTTGATTATTATTTATCAAGATATATCCTATAAACTGTCATGGAATTGATACTCATTTTGTGAAAACATATAACTTAAATAATATATTATGGACAAAATATGATAAAGTATGCATTAACAGTTAGTAAAATGTGGTCTTTAAGATTTGTTTCAGCACAAATGTTAAAATAACTACTTACATAGCAGTTTCCGTCCGGCAGCCACCACTTCATCAGTTATATAATAAATAAATACATACCATTCAAAATCTGCACTGGGCAGTTCCACTGTGACAAAACACAAACTTTCGATGCGTTTTCAGGGATGTCAAGCACCTTGTTAGGACACTCCTCCCAGCGCAGGGCATTTCTCACTGAACATAGAATGACAACATGGTTATACATTCCTCACTGAACATAGAACAACAACATGGTTACACATTCCTCACTGAACACAGAACAACAACATGGTTACACATTCCTCACTGAACATAGAATGACAACATGGTTACACATTCCTCACTGAACATAGAATGACAACATGGTTACACATTCCTCACTGAACATAGAATGACAACATGGTTACACACTGATCACTGAACATAGAATGACAACATGGTAACACATTCCTCACTGAACATACAACAACAACATGGTTACACATTCCTCACTGAACATAGAATGACAACATAGTTACACATTCCGCACTGAACATAGAATGACAACATGGTTACACATGGATCACTGATCATAGAATGACAACATGGTTACACATTCCTCACTGAACATACAACAACAACAGGGTTACACATTCCTCACTGAACATAGAATGACAACATGGTTACACATTGATCACAGATCACAGAATGACAACATGGTTACACATTCCTCACTGAACATAGAATGACAACATGGTTACAGATTGATCACTGAACATAGAATGACAAAATGGTTACACATTGATGACTGATCATAGAATGACAACATGGTTACACATTACTCACTGAACATATAATGACAACATGGTTACCCATTTCTCACTGAACATTGAATGACAACATGGTAACACATTCCTCACTGAACATAGAATGACAACATGGTTACTCATTCCTCACTGAGCATAGAACAACAACATGGTTACACATTGATCACTGATCATAGAATTAAAACATGGTTACACATTGATCACGGATCATACAATGACAACATGGTAACACATTCCTCACTGATCATAGAACAACATGGTTACACATTGATCACTGATCATAGAATGACAACATGGTAACACATTCCTCACTGAACATAGAATGACAACATGGTTACACATTGATCACTGAACATAGAACCACAACACGGTTACACATTCCTCACTGATCAAAGAACGACAACATTGTTACCCATTGATCACTGATCATAGAACAACAACATGGTTACACATTGATCACTGATCACAGAACGACAACATGGTTACACATTGATCACTGAACATAGAATGACAACATGGTTACACATTGATTACTGATCATAGAACGACAACATGGTTACACCTTCCTCACTGATCATAGGACAACATGGTTACACATACCTCACAGATCATAGAATGACAACATGGTTACACATTGATCACTGATCACAGAACGACAACATGGTTACACATTGTTCACTGATCATAGAACAACAACATGGTTACACATTCCTCACTGGACACAGAATGACAAAATGGTTACACATTCCTCACTGAACATAGAATGACAACATGGTTACACATTGATCATTGAACGACAACATGATAACACATTCCTCATTGATAATAGAATGACAACATGGTTGCACATTGATCACTCATCATAGAACAACAACATGGTTACACATTGATCACTGATCAAAGAACGACAACATGGTTCCACATTGATCACTGATCATAGAACGACAACATGGTTACACATTCCTCACTGATCATAGAACGACAACATGGTTACACATTGATCACTGATCATAGAACGACAACATGGTTACACATTGATCACTGATCACAGAACGACAACATGGTTACACACTGATCAATGATCATAGAACGACAACATAGCTACACATTCCTCACTGAATATAGAATGACAACATGGTTATACATTACTCAGTGAACATAGAACAACAACATGGTTACACATTGATTACTGATCAAAGAATTAAAACATGGTTACACATTGATCACTGATCTTAGAATGACAACATGGTAACACAATCCTCACTGATCATAGAACAACAACATGGTTACACATTGATCACTGATCATAGAATGACAACATGGTAACACATTCCTCACTGAACATAGAATGACAACATGGTTACACATTGATCACTGAACATAGAACGACAACATGGTTACACATTCCTCACTGATCAAAGAACGACAACATGGTTACACATTGATCACTGATCATAGAACAACAACATGGTTACACATTGATCACTGATCATGGAACGACAACATGGTTACACATTGATCACTGAACATAGAATGACAAAATGGTTACACATTGATTACTGATCATAGAACGACAACATGGTTACACATTGATCACTGATCATACAATGACAACATGGTTACACATTGATAACTGATCATAGAACGACAACATGGTTACACCTTCCTCACTGATCATAGAATGACAACATGGTTACACATACCTCACAGATCATAGAACGACAACATGGTTACACATTGATCACTGATCACAGAACGACAACATGGTTACACATTGTTCACTGATCATAGAACAACAACATGGTTATACATTCCTCACTGGACATAGAATGACAAAATGGTTACACCTTCCTCACTGAACATAGAATGACAACATGGTTAAACATTGATCGCTGATCATTGAACGACAACATGATAACACATTCCTCACTGATCATAGAACGACAACATGGTTGCACATTGATCACTCATCATAGAACAACACCATGGTTACACATTGATCACTGATCAAAGGACGACAACATGGTTACACATTGATCACTGATCATAGAATGACAACATGGTTACACATTCCTCACTAATCATAGAACAACAACATGGTTACACATTGATCAATGATCATAGAACGATAACATGGCTACACATTGATCACTGATCATAGAACGACAACATGGTTACACATTGATCACTGATCACAGAACGACAACATAGCTACACATTCCTCACTGAACATAGAATGACAACATGGTTATACATTACTCACTGAACATAGAATGACAACATGGTTACACATTCCTCACTGAACATAGAATTAATACATGGTTACACATTCCTCGCTGAACATAGAATTAAAACATGGTTACACATTCTTCACTGAACATAGAATTAAAGCATGGTTACACATTCTTCACTCAACATAGAGCGACAACATGGTTACACCTTGATCACTGATCATACAACGACAACATGGTTTCACGTTGATCACTGATCATAGAACGACAACATGGTTACACATTGATCACTGATCATAGAACAACAACATGGTTACACATTGATCACTGATCATAGAACGACAACACGGTTACACATTGATCACTGATCATAGAACGACAACGTGGTTACACATTGATCACTGATCATAGAACGACAACATGGTTACACATTGATCACTGATCATAGAACAACCTTCCTCACTGAACATTTAATGATAACATGGTTCAGGGCATTCCTCAATGAACATAGAATGAAAACATGGTTACACATTCCTCACTGAACATTTAATGATAACATGGTTACACATTCCTCACTAAACATTTAACGATAACATAATTACACATACCTCACTGAACATTTAATGAGGAAAAAGTTCATGGATTTGTCATTGATTGTAGTCTGATTTTTCCCTTTTAATACTATGTATCCCAGAATCAATTCATTCGTGGTTAACATCGAAACAAAGCTGTCAGTACTTACTACAGTCCAAAATGAGCCACTTGAACTCAATTTGAGAAGTGTTGCTGATCTTCAATGTGGCGCAGTAGAAGCCAGGCTTCACTGCCTGGGCAAGGATGGCCTTGCTGGGCCTCCACATGCCTAGCTCCTTGGCATTCCCACACAGGGAAACATTCTGACTGCCGTTGACTTCATATTTCACAGAAATTTCTAACAAAACAGCAAATACGTTAGACGCCATCTGAAAAAAGCCACATCGTGTTAAGGGCTGATAAAAAGCACATGACTAATGATTTTGTTGTAATGGATATACTTGTTGTATCAGTGAAGAAGTTACACTAAATATTGATATTAATAGACTTGGATGCTTCCTGGAATATCATCAAAATAGGATATAAACTATATATGTGGATGAAGAAAACAACTATCAGTGATGGCCAATAAATGATAAAAACATTAAATTATAATAAAATGAGAAGAGATGCATGATGTGAGAGAATAACAGTGGATGAAGGGCGAGGGTTGAGCAATGGAAGACGGGGGATTATGATATAATGATCAATGGATGATGGGGGTGATGATCAATGGATGACGGGGGATTATGATATAATGATCAATGATGATGGGGGTGATGATCAATGGATGATGGGGGTGATGATCAATGGATGATGGGGGATTATGATATAATGATCAATGGATGATGGGGGTGATGATCCATGGATGATGGGGGTGATGATTAATGGATGATGGGGGATTATGATATAATGATCAATTGATGATGGGGGTGATGATCGATGGATGATGGGGGTGATGATCAATGGATTATGGTGGTAATCCTATCACCCCAATCATCCATTGATCATCACCCCCATCATCCACTGATCATCATCCCCATCATCCATTGATCATCAACCGTAGCATCCACTGATCATTACCCCCATCATCTATTGATTATCACCCCATCATCCATTGATCATCACCCCCATCATCCGTTGATCATCCCCCCATCATTCATTGATCATCACCCCCATCATCCATTGATCATCAGCCCCATCATCCATTGATCATCACCCCCATCATCCATTGATCATCACTCCCATCCGGGGGCGTAACTGGGCGTACTCCTATACTCACTTGCGTATAATTCATTACGCTCAAGTGGAAAAATAAAAATACTAAAAACTTGAAAAAATGCATTTAAAATAGTGTCCGTATGGGGGTAAGGCAAGAGGACATGACTAGCCGACTGATAAAATGTAGAAAAAAAAGACTCATCCTTCCATTTGTTTTACGATGTGTATACCCATTCTTACTATAATATTATACAGGTACTTACGCATGTGCAAGCATTATCTTCTGTCAGCAGTATATTACATGTAACAAGTAGGTAAACAAC
This sequence comes from Congeria kusceri, assembly GCA_027627225.1. Lineage (NCBI taxonomy): Eukaryota > Metazoa > Mollusca > Bivalvia > Myida > Dreissenidae > Congeria > Congeria kusceri. The sequence continues at coordinate 41,033,182 of CM051033.1, forward strand.
GGAATTGTCCAAAACAATTTGTCATAGTCACCACTATGTCATGAATTATGTTATGCGTGATGTCATATAGCTCCTACGGATTGTTTAAATGGCCATTTAACTTTGCAGAAAATATTGGAAATGGCGATATGTTTTTGATCGTATGCTGAGTCAATGGCGTCTTTAGCCACGGCGGTAGTTTGGATGACAAGCAGAAAATTTTACTGCTTACTTGGAGCTGCATGGCATGATGTTCATGACAACACATTTTGATTAATTGATACAACGTTGGAAAGATGAGCGAAACGCAAGCAGCGTGGTTCATAGCTCATAAATGGCCTTGGGCAACAGTATTTTCTCGGGTTGACAAAATGCACTATCGCCCTCAAGGCCAGGACTTTTTGATTTTAGGGTTTACAAAACCAGCGAACATAAATTTTGCGGAAGTGAAAAAAAATATATATATATAAGTCCATTTACTTCCGTGAAACTGCTTTTTGTTTTTGACGGTATCACACAATGATTGCCGATTGAGATAAATAAATTGTTCCAGAATTTCACTGACAATTTTTTTAAGCAAGGCATCCGCCATTGTTTATGTACATGTATGCCATGTAAAACCCGTGTTTTCTACAAAAGAGTGCGAAATGTCTGCTGAAACACGTCGTCACATTCCACGCATGGAAAGCGTGCGTGTACCGATCATGTGCTTTACTAAATACAGGTCTTTAAAGGCATTGGGTGTCCTAGTTTCCCGTCAAAGGAATGTTAATTCCATGCATGATTTCCCGCCGTTTTTGCAAGAACAAAGCATGTATATAATATAAATATATTTTAATCAAGATCTTTACAATTCACCAATTATCCAGTCAGTACTATGTTCAACAGCTGTAACGATTAAAACAGTGTTAAAACACTAAATACATGCCCATATGAACATATTAATTAATCGAATAAAAAAGGCTCCATCAGTAGATCGAGTGTAACCTAAAGATTCGAGAACGACGAGAATAGTGGGTTTGGACATGACGTCACTGTGCGAATGTGATGCGCACTGGACATAAACATCCGGAAAAAATCATTACTTTCTGTTTCGCAACAACAATGATGCTTTTGCTTTTAAAAGGCTAGAGGTATGCCGTTCAAACGGTGATGTTTCGTTTATTTCATTTCGTTTAAACTTGTACAAAAAATTGAAAACATCTTAGCCTTCAATTTAATAGCTCAAACACACCAGATAAAGTCATTTGACACATGCCGCAAAAAAATTTTACGTACGGAGGGGATACCCCTCCCTAACCCACCCCTCTCGGGACGGGGACGCCAAAAAAAATCCTGTGGAAGGCACTGGATGTATATTTTCAGGTGGCATTTGTAACAAATAATATCATTAGTAACAAGATCTTCTTGCGGGCACATCGAAACGAGGATGTGGGGACAGACAGCTTTGTCTCGTATACACTTAAAAGAGAAAGTCATGGTTGCATTTTGTTGATGATATATATTTTCGCGACACAATGAGAATTTCTTATTTGCCATGTATTTTGTTTCTGTCACAATTGTAATGCAATAATTTAACACACACTAGCAGTTCAGTTTTATATCTGATAAATTTCATATATACATGAAGATTTAGCATTTACACAGAGTTGAATATTTAAAAAAAAAATATGTTAAAACTGCCCGTCTGTAATTATGCCACCGTTTTCCATAGTTTGTCATGGAAAAAAAGAGTGGCAAACGGTGGAGTATTTAGACATGAAATTCAGTGGAAAATCAGTGGCAAACGATGAAAAAAAGGGACAGTAGAAGAATTTACATTGTTGGTGGCATTTGGTGGAATTTGATGGCAATCGGTGGAGTATTTGGACAAAATTTTCATCGTTTTCCATCAAATTCCACCAGTAGAAAATGATGTAAAATTTTACATTGTTTGCCACTTTTGATGGAAAACGGTGAAAATCGATGGCAAACGGTGGAGTATTTGGACGAATTTTTAGTCGTTTGCCATCCAATTTCACCAGTGGAAAACTATGTAAAAGTTTACATCGTTTGCCACTTGGGATGAAAAATGGTGAAAATCTATGGAAAAATTTTCATCGTTAGCCATCAAAATACCACAGTGGCAAATTTTCCACTCTTCGCCACCGATAGTGGAAAAAGGTGAAAATCTATGACAATTTTTACATGTTTTGCCCCTGTTCGCCAACTGATTAATATGCTGTCACCTGAATAAAACACAACATGAATCTAATACAACACATAAGAATTAACACAATGTAGTATTTATTATGTAAATTTCAGTTGTTACAATTACAAACTGATTAATATACTAAACATGCAATTGTACTAAAGATTATTGTGTTATAACTGTTGTAAATTAATATATAAAGTCTCCAGTGCTTCACTGAGTGCTGAACATCCTCATGAATGTCATTAATCCTTGTCCTTGATGGCAAAGTCTGTAAAACAAATGTATGCAATATTAATTTGAGCATATATGCATCAGTGTACTCAGTGCTTATCTGCATCAATAAATAAATATATATGATGTATGTTAATGTATATATTATATTTTAGGGTACCGTTTATAACACTTAGGCTCTTGTGGGAGCAATATGAGAAAGACATGTTTTTGTTATATTAATACTACTGTCATTTACAGTTGGGACAATGTATGTAACTGTCAGACAGTTTAATTTGACTCATTTATGCTTAATATTATAACCCAATACTACATTATGTATGCTGGGATGCAAGATTATTTATGTATGCTTAGGTAAAATTATAATGCCTAAATGAATTCTCTAAAATAAGTTCATTTTAGAGGAATGTCTTTACCTAGGAATTTATTTAACAATAGAATACACAACCCTATGGTCCTGTAAGATCCTGAAATAATGTTTCGACTGTATTGTCTATTATGTGAAATTAAACAAAATCATTCACTTGTTCCAGGATGTATTTAAATTGTAAACAATATACTAAACAGACATAGGAGTAAGAACAAATATAATTATGATTTTATCATAAAAATAGAAATTTCAGGGAAAATATAGATATAAAAATACAAACCATCAGTTTTTCTGCTATTCCAATAAACCAAAGAGCTGAAGTCCTGTTCCACAACACTAAATGTTGATTTCCACATGCTACTAGATGCACATTGATTCTTAACAGAATGTTAATTAATGTCAGTATTTCAGGATAGCTTTAAAAGTACAATTAGTTCCAAAAGGTTGCTTTATAACCACAATTTAAGACTATAAGGTGCTAAAACATTTACATGTGTACTCTTGTTTTCAAATTCAGAGGTAAACTTCCTGTGGTTGAATGAACCAATCAGGAAAGGCAGTGTATGAGTTTACCAATAGATAACCAGATGCTGTATCAGCAAGAAAGGTTTCAAATTCTGTAGCAGATGAACATCTAAATACCACAGCTGCATGGTGGTCAGTGCTTATCAGATTGTTTGTAAATTGTAGCATCTAACTGAGGTCAAATGTTTGAATGGAGTATTACTAGTTCTTAAACAGCTGGAACAAGGTCAAGAACTTTCAAATTGTACAAATTCCTTAAAGTGTTTAACATGAGACCCTTTGTTTATAAGGCATTCAAGTATTTTTAACTTAAGTGTGTTAAGGTACAGAATCGTGGAAACCTTTTAAATTGATCAAAGCCTATCACAACCACATAAATATTTTTGTTCATATTAGATTAAGTCATAATTTTAATTATTAATTATCAAATTTGTCAAATATAAAAACGTGAATGGAAAATGAGTGTCGGTTACACGTTATCCATCAGACTCCCAAACATTAATAGAAATTAATAACCTTGGTAAACAGTAGAGGAAACTAATGTAATACTTCAATATTATCCGAAAACACTCGGCTTCAATGCAGTTTATTTCATCCAAAACAAGGCATCAACTATTCTAAGTATTTCCCACCATTTTCCACTCTTTTTCTCTCAGATATTTTCTAAGTTCCATTTTTGTACATGTAAAATATACATTTTATGCTCCTCAAAATGACTAAGTCCAATTTTCCACCATTTGCCAGTGAATTTTCACCATTTTACATCGAATGCCACTACCCATTTTCCACCAATTGATGAAAAACGACGGTGTTTCACTGTTTGCCATCGTTTTTACACTGTTTGCCACCGTTTTCCACTAAAAAGAGTGGTAATCGGTGGAAAATGGTGGAAATCAGTGGCAGATCTACAGACGGGTGGTTTCTCATTTTTAATAAGAATTAAGACTTAATAAGAATCCAGACAATTAACGTCATATTATTTGGACTTTTCTCTTGATATAGTTAAATTTAATATGTTTTTTGAGACCTCACAGCAATTATTTTCAAAATTTGCGTTGTGTGGATAGATTAAACTCGTTTTGCAAGGTCTGTGTTCGGGCAGTTGTGGATTCCAGTCCTGCACAGGTTAACTCGTCTTCTTTTAAAAAGGCATCTCACTTTACATTTTGTAAATCCATACAAGTATACAACTTTGTGGTAAAATCAATTTTAGTGATGCCGTTAAAATATATGCATCTATTACACTTATTTACTGTGTAAAATTCATAAATACAAATGGTTAAACTGCATATAAAACATTGGTGTAATAAAACAGTTTATACCATGTTTGACATCTTATTCTAACTTCACATAATAGTGTGTTTTAATGTTGATATTGTTATTAATTATAAATTGCTAATGGGAAATCGTTCGTTGTGTTAAGATTTAAACACTTTTTTTTCTTTTTTTTCGACCTGCCAGTGGACATGTTCCCCAAAAAATTGTGTAAACCAGAAAATAAAACAGGACTGGCCCAAAGAATGCAAATATTTATATAATATTATCATCCTGATTATACCTTGAAAAAAAAAAAAAATAGCAAAGTCATATTTTTGTTTGTCAATAATTACTTTCAGGCAAGTCATATGAACGAGAGGTTTAGTTCAGCAGCTGACCATGAAAGAATGAAGATAATTATAGTTGCACTGGTTATCTGTACATACGTCATAAAATAAAATGGCCGACCCTAGGTTCAACAAACAGGTCACTGTCGCAATTATAAACATATAAAATCGTACGAAAGTGCCAAATTATATATGGTATCATTATTATCCTAAATCTAATTCACTATTCTATAATATAAATATAATTTTAGTCACATTTAATCGTGTTTTAAAGCTTAAAGACGATTTCAGTAGTTTTTTCTGTGCATCTTTTCGCGTATCAGTGGAGTTGATTTAAATCTTCAAAATGTGAAGTTTTTTGACAGATAATAATATTTATTAAATATCGTGTACACTGTTATTATCAACTAGAATCAAATATATTCATAATAATTACCATGATTATAGTAGGAGTGTCTTGTGACTCGATTATTTGTGAAAGTCTGTTAATACACTGAAAATGAAAGTAGGAACACGCAGCCTGAATATTGAATTCACACATAGCTGTGAACTTGCTAGCAAATAATGTGAAAGTGTTTTGTCTGTAATCACTTTTATTACATTGTTATAATCAACAGCTGTTACTACAACAATTACTGGTGATGTACCTAAATCCGGACACTTTTGCTGGTTTTTGGACGATTTCTGTAGATATCTGCATCAAACAAAAATAAAAAGTAAAACATAAGTTGGCTTTAATCTTAAGATTGGGTCAAAATCTTAGAGAAAACTGCTATCTAAAAGTAACTGAAAGATGTGTTTAAAAACAAGCCTGTAACACGTATAAAAATACAGATGGAGAGTACCTAAATCCGGACACTTTTTTTAACACATGTTTAACTAAAAACAAATAATAAAAAATAAACATTAAACTCTAGCTTGCTTGTAAGATTTCTTATTATACATTTTTTGTTACCTTATTTTGCTGTTTAGTTTAAAAAAAATCTCTGTAAAGTTTTATTTATCGGAGATACTGTTTTGATTTCAATCCCCGACACGCGAATGTTTACTTTTAATGGGAAGAAAAAACAGTAGTAAGTAAATGAATTAAAACTAAATCGATTCTGTTAAAACTTTTTACTTTGTTAAGACAGGCTCCTGCATCAATTGATACCATAGAATTATCAGTCTTGATTATAGAAACGCATTTACTTTCAGGTGTCCGGATTTTAAGTACTGTCCGGATTTACAAACTGTGCCAGTATATATAAATATAATACATATCTATGCATTTATATATGTGTATTGTTATAAATAATGACTGTCATTCCATCCTGTTGTACAGAAAATGTCCAATACGCACATGTAAACTATCTATTTGTTCTCGAAAACAAGAATGGTGACCCCCTGTTTTCTTTTTTCCAGCCTATAAAGCAGATAATTATTAGGGATGCAACGAATCAAAATTTTTCTTCGGATCTGAATCCAAATAAGATTTGAAATTTTCTGATCTTAAGATCGAATCTTGCAAGTAATTAGATACAAATATAAAGTGTAACAAGAGATGTTTGTAAAACATGTATGCCCCCTGACTTGCAGCCAAGTGTAATACTCCGTATTGTTGACAAGGGAAATAAATCTTACCTTTTTTATTTCGCCGCACTGACACGGTTACTCCTCTTATATATTATTGTACGTCATCAATCTCACTTGCGGTTTATTTACGTTAGTTACACATTCAAGTACCATGTCGTCTGTTTAAAATGTCAGATTTATTTTCCTTTGGTTTTTCCTGGTCAAAATCAGCAGAAACATCAACAAAATCCCCTAAAGGTCAAAAAGAAACCAAATGTAATTACGAAAAAACGATAAAACACGAGTTTGTGCCTAAGTGGCATTTGAAGGTCAGGACAAGTAACTTTTTAAGTCAGGACAAGTGAAATTTTGGGCCACTAGTCCGACCAGACAAGTGGTTTCAAAAGTTAACGTCAAGCCCTGTCTACAGAGGAAACAGTTTTCATGTTACAAGCGTCTGTCACCTTGACCTTTGACCTGTTGACCTCAAAATTGATAGGCATCTTCCTTTCCTCCCAAGTAACCAGCATACCAACTTAAATGATCATAGGTCTAAGCGTTCTCTAGATATCGTGCAGAAACGCTTTTCATGTTACAAGCCCCTGTGACCTTGACCTTTGACCTGTTGACCTCAAAATCAATAGGCGTCTTCCTTTCCTCCCAAGTAACCAGCATACCAACTTAAATGATCGTAGGTCAAAGCGTTCTCTAGATATCGCGCGGAAACAAAATGGTCTACAGACAGACCAACCAACCATCTGCCGACCGACCGACGGACAGGTGCAAAGCAATATACCCCCACTTCTTCGAAGGAGGGCGTAATTATTGAGCAGAAACCGTTTTTGTATTTTTAGAAACATTGACCTTCACCTTGATCTCAATCACCCCATATGCAATCCCAAGTGTGGTCTAGATACAAGGTATCTATGTATAAAGTTTCATTAAAATATCTTGATGCATTCTAAAGTAATTGAGCGGAAACCATTTTTCTATTTTTTTGTAATGGAGACCTTGATCTAACCCACCCTATATCTATATATGCAATCCCAAGCGAGGTCTCGATATATGGTATCTATGTATGAAGTTTCATTAAAATATGCGTTCTCAAGTTATTGAGCGGAAACCATTTTTCTATTTTTAGTAACAGTGACCTTGACCCCACCCACCCCATATAAAAAATCTCAAGAGAGTTCTCAATATAAGGTATCTATGTATGAAGTTTCATTGAAATATCTCGATGCGTTCTCAAGTTATTGAGCTGAAACAGTTTTTCCATTTTAAGCAAAGGTGACCTTGACCCCACCCACCCCATATGCAATCCCAAGCGAGGTCTTGATATAAGGTATCTATGTATGAAGTTTCATTAAAATATCTCAATGCTTGTCAAGTTATTGAGCGAAAACCATTTTTCTATTTTTAGTAACGGTGACCTTAACCTTGACCCCACCCACCACATATGCAACCCAAGAGAGGACTCAATATAATATATCTATGTATGAAGTTTCATTAAAATATCTTGATGCGTTCTCAAGTTATTAAGCTGAAACCATTTGCTGTTTTTAGTAACTGTCCTTGACCTCGACCACACCCACCCCATATGCAATCTCAAGCAAGGCTTCGATATAAAGTATATATGTATGAAGTTTCATTAAAATATCTCGATGCGTTCTCAAGTTATTGCGCGGAGACCGTTTTTATATTTTTAGTAATGGTGACCTTGACCTTGACCCCACCCATCCCATATGTAATCCCAAGCGAGGTCTCAACATAAGGTATCTATGTATTAAGTTTCATTAAAATATCTCGATGCGTTCTCAAGCTATCGAGCGGAAAATGTTTTTCTATTTTTAGGAACGGTGACCTTGACCTAACCCCACCCACCCCATATGCAATCCCAAGCGAGGTCTCAATATAAGGTATCAATGTATGAAGTTTTATTAAAATATCTCGATGCATTTTCAAGTTATTGAGCGGAAACAGTTTATCTATTTTTAGCAACGGTGACCTTGACCTTTGACCTGTTGACCTCAAAATCAATAGGCATCTTCCTTTCCCCCCAAGTAACCAGCATACCAACTTAAATGATCGTAGGTCAAAGCGTTCTTTAGATATCGTGCGGAAACGAAATGGTCTACGGACCGACCGACTGACCGACCGACCGACCGACAGGTGCAAAACAATATACCCCCACTTCTTCGAAGGGGGGCATAATTAAATATGTGTAATTTGCAAATCCTTTATTAAACATGTATTAAACAGGTAAAGTTATATAAACTACACCTAATCATTTATTTAATTTATCATAGGTTTCTAATATATAACTTGCATTTAAGTTGTGTCAATCATATCCTTCCCTTGAGTGAGAGGCCAAAAAAACAAACTGATTTTTAATTTAAATATAATATTAAGTTTGTACCTAATAGAGCAACGGTCACATTTATCGACAGTTTAAGCTTCAAATATTTATACAAATAAAACTAGTGTTATGTTACCTCGAAGGGTTACATTTTCGAAATTAACAAAGCTAACAGAGTTGCTTCCCTTTTTTCTGTGATATCCAATAGCTGTATAGGTCAGATGTATGTATTTCGCAATTGGCGAAGTAGGTCACAATTATCGACAGCTGGGCATAGTTATCGACACTTACTTGAATGGTTTGGTTTATGAACGATATGATCATATTTAAATGCGCTGAACAGTTACGGATACGACAATTAATTATTTAGATCAACTTATATCTACATTATCGATAAGTGGAAATTTTCAATATGACATGTCATAAAACTATCCTTTGCACATTACGAACCATTAAAAACTTGTTTGTTTTGTTATTAGTGTTTGTTTACGTAAGTTTATAAAAAGTTAATAAAAAATAAATAAATATATTTTGTCTTTTTGTTTCGGTGTGAAATATCATATTACGTCCGTGTGCGTTATGTGTTAAAAAATGACAATATCGATCTGTAACACCTTTAATCATATCCATGGTAACTGACGCCCGTTGACGATCAAGAGCTGAAGAACGGCGCTCAGAAATGGTCATATTTCGCTTCAAGAAGGATTTGTACCATCCCTCTCCTGGTCGATTATTTTTAAAAGGAGTGACCCGTCCATCCTTGTCGAGTACCCTCTTAACCTCGGTAAGAAATTCGTCCCTTGTCAGTGGATAACCTGTAAACATATAGCCTGGGCATTGTACGAAATAAGAAAAATTTATGTGTAGTATATACATGTCATTCTGATTAGTTAATACAAAATGTACGATTAATTTTTTACAATAAAATTAAGGGTACATGTATATCTACCTATTTTCGCCATTAAGCGAATAAAATCGCACAAGACTTGCTCTTCATTGCGCGTAAGGGTGGCCGTAGGTCCTGGTTTAGTAGGTTCCTCTGGGACTCTTCCTTTAAGCTTATCTAGTAGTGTAGTCCTAGGGACGCCACATAATCTCGCAGCTTTCGCTTTCGCAACACCCGACCTCACCATAACTAATGCCGATGCCATTTTCCTTGGGCTATAACGAACCCTTTTCTTTGCTTGAATTTGCTGGGACATTTTCCTATTTAGAAGAATAAATAATGACACATTTGTAACATGTAGATCCAATCTACATCATGTTAATCATTTATAGATCTATTTTTACCCATAAATTGAATCATTTTGGCTAGTTTACTATAATTACTAAATATTAATTTAATATAACATTGCAATGTTCCAGTCATCATAATAATCCAAATTCAATTATAATTGACATTATAAAAAATTTTACTTTTAAATTTTTAACATGTCGATAATAGATCTGGTCATCATATCGGTAACTATTATCGACACCGCTGTAAAGGCATTATTAATAATAGAAGCTCCCCTTTAATACTTTCTGACCGTAGACGAATCTTATTGTAGTTATCTCCCTTTTATAGAAATAACATGAATACTATTTTAAGCAACTTATGCTATTTTAACCGAATACCATTGCTTACGTGACGTCATAATACCATTTTCAAACGTAAACAGGAAGTGAAATGGTTTAAATAACTTACTTGGGAAATAGTTGAAACTGCAAAATAACCGCCGATGAAATTCAAAAAAGCGTCCAGGATATGAATCTGAGAATGTATGACATCATAGTTTACACATAATGACGTCATATCATATGTTTGTAATAGAAAATGTAAGTACATGTCGATAATTGTGACCTGTCGATAATAGATCGGATTGCTCTATATTTAAAATGCATTAACAAAAAGCCATTAAAGTCCATTTGTGTATTTTAACTACAGTTCAGTTAGTGTACAAACTTATTGGTGAATAATTGACATTTTGTTTTGTTTGATGACTTTTGGCGAATTTGCTTTGACAAATATAACATTTATACATGTTGACATGGTACATGTTAGGTTATCATTATCATAATTAAGATATCATAAGTTTTACTTACTTCAATTAATTGCTTTCTTAAATTTCAGTGACCTCAATTCTTAGTACAATAAATCGTTACTATGTGAGGTACCAAAGTTTTTGGACAAACACATTTTGGCAACATATTTTTTCAAATGTCAGGATTTACATGTGAAATATAAATATGACATACAAATATAGTATGAGAATTTGCATACAGGGTCCACATTTGCCAAAAAGTGAACTTCCTATAAATTATCCAAAATATAATATGTTCGCAAAAATAGGTGACAATTTCCATTTTTGTATAAAATTCAACCGAAAGAGTGCAAAGAATTATACTCTACTAAAAAACCAGCGATCTCTTTTAAAACTTTGCTAAAAACTTAACAAACAAGAGGGCCAAATGGCCCTGGGTCGCTCACCAGAGTTTCATTAGTCGAACAATATTCCATGTATTAGATTTTTATACGGATATGGATATACTGATATGGACTGATGGAAATGCGGCCTTAATCATCATGGTTTGAAAAACTTAAGTTATAACAGACATTCAAAATTTGGGAAGAACATATTGATATTGAAGCTTTTTCTTCAATTTGACCTAGTAACCTAGTTTTTGACCCACATGACCCAGATTCGAACTCGGCCGAAATACCATTGGGACATATGTTCTGACCAAGTTTCTTGACGATTGGGCAAATAATGTAACTTTTAGAATGTTAAAAAGCTTTTTCTTCAATTTGACCTAGTGACCTAGTTTTTGACCCCATAAGACCCAGATTCAAACTCAACCGAGATACCATTAAGACAAATGTTCTGACCAAGTTTAATGAACGTTGGGCAAAAAATGTGACTTCTAGAGTGTAAAAAAGCTTTGTCTTCAATTTGACCTAGTGACCTAGATTTGACCCCACATTACCCAGATTCAAACTTGGCCGAGATATCATTGGGACAAATGTTCTGATCAAGTTTCATGACGATTGGGCAAAAAATGTGACTTCTAGGAGGTGTTTTCAATTGTTTTCTTTGATTGACCTTCTGACCTAGTTTTTGACCCCACATCATCCAGATTCAAACTCGGCCGAGATACCATTGGGACAAATGTTCTGACCCAAGTTTCATGAAGATCGGGCAAAAAATGTGACTTCTAGTGTTAACAAGCTTTTTCTTCATTTTCACCTAGTGACCTAATTTTTGACCCCACATGACCCAGATTCAAACTTGGCTGAGATATCATTGGGACAAAAGTTACATGAAGAAATTGGGCAGAAAATGTGACTTCTAGAGTGTTAACAAGCTTTAAAAAGTTTTTAATATAGCCATACAAGGAAAACTGCCCACCACCTGGCGGCCATGTTTTTCAACGGAGGGCAACCATTTTTGAACTCTGCTGAGATATCATTAGAACAAATGTTCAGCGCAAGTTCCAAGAAGATTGGGAAAAATGTGACTTCTAGAGTGTTAACAAGCTTTTTCTTCAATTTGACCTAGTGACCTAGTTTTTGACCCCACATGACCCAGATTCAAACTCGAAAGAGATATCATTGGGTCGAATGTTCTGACCAAGTCTCATGAAGATTGGCCAACAAGTGTGGCCTCTAGTGTGTTAACGAGGTAAATGTTGACGACGCATGACGGAGACAAACGAAGGACAAAAGGCGATCACAAAAGCTCACCATGTGCTCAGATCAGCTAAAAACAATAGTGATAATTGTACTGGAACTGTTTGTTATTTAAAACTACATTTAGATCTGGATCCAATCCGAAGTTTCAAGGCGCTGACAGAACCGCGAATCTTAAGTGGATTCAATCCGATCGGATATTTCGGATACCTGTTGCATCACTAATAATTATGTATTACATATAAAAAAATTTGGACTTTCCACGAACAGATTTTTTTCTACAGTAAAAACCATGCTTTTATATGATTACAAAATGTTGATTTTTGTTCGCAAAAAAATAATGAAAAAACATTTTTGGCAAACATTATATTATTTTTTCACCATGTAACGGATTGCTTTCTTACAACAAGCCATTTCAACCAAAAGAATGTCGTCATTTTTTACTAATCAATGGTCAATACTATATTTTTGCTAAAATAAAAACAACAAAAATAATGTATAAAATGCATTTATGGGTAAGTCATTTACATGCATTTTCCAGAAAATCTAATTCGGTGACCCCCATTTTTATGTTTTTTTTGTATTAGATATTAAGCAATCTGTAAAATATGTGAAAATAAAAAAAAAATCATGGAAAAGAAAAAAATGTAGAAATCATCTTTAATGCACCGGTAGACGGTACACCCAGTATATCGGTTCATGTAAATCAAACATTCAGTGGACGATAATTACCCACATTACTGTACACTAGATCTATATAAAACAACAATAATAAAAGGCATGTGCTATATTTAGTTGAAAACAAAAATATTTCTTAAATTAAAGCTTGAATCCAAGTTTAAATGGATAATGTACAGTAGTCTTGTAGATCTGGGAGGCGTTTCATCAACGGTTGAATACCATTGGTACGCTACGACTTATATAAATTACGACGTTTCACCTAAATCACGTTTCATCAAACAAATCTTAACGTCAGACAACATAAATTTCATACATCAATCGACGACTGGGTAGGAGCGGTTGTATATTTACGTAATGTGTTATTTTTTTTTGAATTTTGCTATGAAAAGCTACCAAAGAACAAAATTAAGTTGGAAAATAAGGACTAAAATATTTAACCATAAGAGTAGCTTTATGTCTTTATCCAACAAAACCGACATTTTCAGAGTGCATTATTTTGAGTATTTAACATTCTGTGACCAAATGAATAAGACACCTCCAAAGTTCAATTCATCTTTACGCAGTTTTGAATTTAGAACTGCTGATGTCATAAGGTTTTAAGATCACTTCATACTTATTTTCTAAATTTATCTTGTTATTAATGGAAAGTAAATATGCTCAGCGTTATGGGAGGCAACACACTACCTATTTTGAAGAAGCAGGTCTTATGGGGTATGCATGCTTTACCAAACACAATAATATTTATAAAATTGAAATTTAAGTTTTAACAACAATTAATTAAGAAATCAACAAAAATACTAGTAGTCAATGAACCCACTATTAATAAAATGTCAACAAATAAATAATTAAAGAAGTTTAATATAGGAATATCCATTCCAAAAGCAATTATGGTTTCAGCCTACAGAAAGCTAATGTTGAAGTGGTGTGCTAAGAAGGAAGAAGAATATGCTTAAGTTCTTTGAAACAAGAAATAATACAGACATGAAATTATTAAGACGAAGAAAATAATATTAAAACAAACAACAACAAAGGATGCTAAATAGATCAAGTGAATTAAAGGGTGGAAATAGAGAAGCAATAAATTCAGGCAAGAATTCATTGTGTCCCAGGCAGAATCTTCTTTTGAGTGTGATGGGGAGGTGCACATTGAAATTTTGTCTAAAAGGCGTATTTAATGGACGACATTGAATCTGCTCTTGGCAGATTAAATATTAGCTGTGTGCCAGATAAATATATATCAGCATCGGAGGGTTGTTGTTTGAAAGCACGATTAATACTTGTTGAAAGTGCATAAAATGACACTTATTAATATATAATGAATACAACACATGAATGGTTATTACATGTTTTTTATTAAGTATAATTAAACAAGTTAGTATGCATACTGATTAATGTGTTTCACAGCAACTTTTTTCAGAATCCTTTGTTTCTTTTAATAAATTGTGAAGTGTTCGGAGATACATGCACAAGTGTTCGGAATTAGGTGCATGTGTTCGGTAATACAAGCAGGTGGGTTTTGATTTCAGAATGACGTTTCTCACTATAAAATGCGCATATACCGGGTATACACTTCTATAGCACTAAACAATTATATAATGATACAGTTACATTTCAAGTTGTGCAGATTGAGATACAGGCGGCGGTCGGTTCCCTTTGTGGCGGTTTTTGTCCGCCCATTTTGTCATTTATGGAAAAACTTGTGTTTTCATTGTATATTACAAATGGTTATGTATATACAATGTATTGGTTATTTTATGGCATTTTAAATAAATGCCCTTTTTCGATCCTAACCCACGTGTTGTTTTTCCTTCAATGCCATACGAGTTCGACCGCTCCTTAGACTTTCCGGGGACAATACATAAATAATGATACAGTTACATTTCAAGTTGTGCAGATTGAGATACAAGCTTTTATTACAAAACAGTATGGTTTTACACCCTAAGTGTTCGGTAATACCCGCACCCAATCTACCTAAGGTAGGTTAGTAGCTTTATGTACATTAATTTTGTTCTTCATTTTTCATAATAAACATATCAAGAAATACAGTAAAAATAACGAGGGTGACAAGAATTTTAATTCTAAGTCCTTGTTTTTAACCCATTGCCTCAACTTGTTTATTTCGAAAGCAGCGCGCGACAATGACATCATTAAAAAAAATTAGACTGCATCACAATGTTTTTGGTAAACATTCACCATAATTTATGTAGACGTGTGCCGTGTCACCCTAATTTCGTGGGTCTTATTAACGATTGTGGCGCAAGCTCGTTTATAAATTCTGTTATCTCACCACTGAGATGGATAAAACACAATTTGCAATGTGCTCTTTGCAAACAAAGTAATTAAAAGACCGATTTTTGTTGCTATTTCATGTATATGTTATGTTATTGTACCTGACCATACTGATCTGTATCGTCTAGAAGCTTCTCATAATTTCGTGGGCTCAGATTGGCTGTCTACTTTGGTTGGGAAAGAGTGTTTACAGCATCAATTTAGTTTCACTTTCTTTGTACTGGAGCCTGTGCTGATCAAAGGACGAAAATCTTGGTGAAAACTGGTGTTTTTGAAAATGTTATTATTATAAATACACAATCCTTATCATATCATATTTTAAAAAGTAACAATATAGGCCTGACGAAATCTACACACTGTCAATTTTCCTTCCTTTAACTTTAGGCTTCATGAATCTATAAATATTTCTATTGTGTTCGTTATTGTTCTTAAATATTAAATAAATGATAAAATTGCACACAGAGATTGGTGGGTAGGAATGCTAACTTAAAGTTAAAAGTTTGAAAAAGGGAAGGGGGATTGTAAATGTAATTTTTTTTTACCAAACATAGCAAAATTCCAGTGAGAAATACACCCAAGGGAGATAATCATACACATGTGCAATTATCCTTGGAAAACTGTTCTAAATATACGATTTTTAGAACAAAATTTCATGAATTTAATTCCAAAATAGTTGTAGGGTAGTGAATAATTTGTGTATTTAATGTCATTAATTTGTGATTAAATGACCAAGTCACTTACTGGTTGACATTTAATAGGATTCCCTTTTCAGATACTGCAAAAATATACAATTCACTTACCAGTTATAGTAATTCGGACAATGTTTTCGGATGCACGAGCAAAAATTCTATTAGTTTTAAACGGCCACGAAATTATAGTAACCAACGAAATTATGGTAATTAGGCATATATTTATGTATAGTGCATTAACGAGGTCGTTGATGAAACGGAATTTATGTATAATCGTAAACAACTACATAAATAGCAATACGTAAATTACGATCGTAGAAAAATCATTAATATTGATGAAACGCCTCCCTAGTCTACTGACACTGTTTAGTAGTACTGAACTTTTGAGAAATTATAGAAACGAATGGCCCAGTTGTGACACACAACTAGAGATTCAACTCAATCAATACTAATAAATTGGCAAAAACAAAATAATGCATAAATAGATCTGCATTCTCTGAACAATTAGCCACGTAGTTTAAACAGAACATTATTTAAAACTCCCACCTCTGTCGTCTTGCAGTGTTGACGTTGTCATCAATTATGACGTTGTCATGACAGCACATCCGGTTCACGTTTTTTGACGACACCAAACCAAGAATCCGTCTAAAACGAAGAAAACTCCGTTGAAACTGAAGATAACTTACTGCAGTAAATAAATACATGTTCCACAATGTAGATGGAAAGAAAATAAGAAGAAAATGTTAATAAACGCAAACACAATTTCTTTTATGTATATGACGTCATATATTACGTCACTGTTATAAGGGAACACACTCGTTTGCCATTAAAGCATCGCAGTGATCTCCCTTGCTACGAAAATAATAACTATGGCGAGCAGGGGCGTAGCTTCCTACACTTTTCCCTAGAAAATTGAAACAAGAAATAAAGATATTCGGCGTATGTTGCAAATGTTTGTAAGGAATGTAAATTGAATATCTAACATGAATATTTAAAACTATATATTGATTTGGTTTATAAACGAACAGTCTCATTTCTTGATAGATCGTTATTCTACATTTGACAGGTTCAAGAATCATAGCGGAAAGCGTACGTGCGCCACAGAACTCTCCAATAAAAGAGTGGACCAGCAGGAGATCATGGCGCGCATCGGCCATCGCTCTACGGCCGACGTTCGGAAGTACAAGCGCGCGGGAGAGACAGTTCTCAAGGAGATATCGGCTGCTCTAGATCCTAATGCCAAAGTGAATGTGACAAGATAATGAAACAGGAATCAGTATCAGTGGAGAAAAGTAGTGCTCTAACGGACATTACAAGCAAGCTCGCGAACGCCTCCGGATATAACTTGTTTAATTCGACATGTTTACCCCGTTCACAGTTTATAGTTTATTTGTTTTAATAAACAAAAATCAATACAGAACAGTTCTTTCAATTTTTCTGGTGCGCGATCCTAATGTGAAAACTTGCAGTGCATGGTAATCTTGCATATTAGGCTCCGCCCACCGGTCAGCGTTCTGATATCACAGTTATCGAATACCGAAAAGCAAAGAAAACCTTCAGAAATATGGCATAAGTAATAGTTGTAGCACTCTTTGACAGAAATATGTTAGTTATTTAACATATTGAGGTCAAAGGGTGCTACAAGTTATACCATATTAACCTATCAAATCGCAACTTTCCACGATGCCGATCCCATGGGTGTTTCCTAGACGTCACGTGATGTCTAACACGTGTTTCGTTTCCAAATTTAGCGCTGCCATTAGGTCACGTGATGTCTGACATACCTGGAATCATGAGTGTCGTTTCCAAAGTTTAGCGCTGACGCCAGGTGCAGTCATTATAGTCTAGGATTTCAAGGGATAAACGCTTCATTATGGATGCCGTAGATTCAGATGATTTAATTTTCAGTCAGATTGCTAATATCATGGAGTTTGACTCCCTCGAAATGACATCTTTAGATAATTCGCATGAAAATTTCATTCTTTCACAAGCTGTGGATGAAAAAGAAAATCCTAATAGACAGTATGATTATGATGCAAACGTGTCTTTTCATCTTGGGTTTTTGGACTTAATAAAGACATAAGAGGCCGAGGATGATTCGGGAGCGACCGGAAGCGGTCTTGGAGCAACCGGATGTGGTCTAGGAGCAACCGGAAGTGGCATTGAGGTTTTGACTTAATAAAGACAGAATAGACCAAGGGTGACTCGCGAGCGACCGCAAGCGGTGTTGAAGCAACCGAAAGTGGTGGTGGAGCAACCGGAAATGCTGTTGAAGCCGGAAATGCCGCCACGGTCCTCCATCAGCAACCGCCCTCCAGTTCTGCAACCAGATTTGCAAAGCCGGTGACCGATGAATACATTGATAACCTCAATGCTTCAAAAATTAACAAAAACACTGAGAAACGCACGCGATGGGCAAGACTTGTCTTCGACGAATGGAGGAATAAACGGGGAGGTGATATTCCCGACCTAGCTTCTATGAGCAAAGAAGAGATGAACCACTGGCTGCAGAGGTATGTGTTGAAGTGCGAAATCAAACAGGAGATTACTACACAAGCACCGCGCTTTATTTGAATCTGTGTGGACTTTTGCGTTACCCTCAGGACAGAAATGTGTACGACAAAAATTTCCTCGATGAAAAGGATCCTGACTTCTGTCCGTTAAGGAAGACAATTGACACTCAAATGAAGGATTTATTAGAGAAGGGAGTTGGTGCAGATGTGAAACAAGCAGATCCGATTCCAGAAGACGCTGAAGAGAAATTATGGAATTTGGGCGTTTTTGGAAAAGGCGATGCTAAACGGTGCAATACACAGTATTCTTTTACGCGTGCAAACTCTACGGTTTACGCGGATGCGACGGGCACCGCAACCTGGTCTGCGAACAATTTGAAATTGGGGAAGATGAGATCGGGAAGTACGTTAGATTTCTCGGAAGGGATAACAAGACATTCAAAGGAGGACTCGGGCATCGACATCTGCAACGAAAAGATATAAAACACTACTGCACAGAAGGTAAGCGAATTATTTCTTTCTATTTTTAGTTTAATCCTTCGGTATTTATTTTAACTGGATTGCATCGAAAGCCTCAGGCTTATTGAGACACTCTCGAGTCCGTTGGCTGGGTAGAACCTCTATTTGGTGTCTTTGGGGAAGATCTTGAGAACGCTCCCAGAGTGGGGATCGAACCCGGGACATCCCGATCGCTAGGCGGACACCATATCCACAACGCCACCGCGACCTTTGTATTTAATAGTCGTTACTATGGATGAAAGGTGAACCCGGTGCGGTTCTCGAACCCGCGACCGTCCGAAAACGGCGCTTTACCATCTAAGCTAACGGGGCGACTCGTTCTTAACAACGCACATTACATAACTAATAAATTTTTACTTCATTTGCAAGAGCAAAATCTAGGGAAAGGCATTTATGTTTTAAAGTTAATTCGGACCCATACTGAGTTTTTTCTTGTTCTATTTTCAGGCCCCAGGTCGATAGCAGACCATTTCATGAGTTACTTGGATGCGCTTGGAAATTCTGGACCGTTCTATCGCAGGCCACTTGCTTGTGATGTCTTAGGTACGGCAAGCATCCTGTGGGAGTCAATACCCTTGGTAACTTCATGAATGACATTGCTGCCCTGGGCGGTCTTAAGGGCAGGTTCAAGAATCATAGCGGAAAGCGTACGTGCGCCACAGAACTCTCCAATAAAGGAGTGGACCAGCAGGAGATCATGGCGCGCATCGGCCGTCGCTCTACGGCCGGCGTTCGGAAGTACAAGCGGGCGGGAGAGACAGTTCTCAAGGAGGTATCGGCTGCTCTAGATCTTAATGCCAAAGTGAAACGTGACGAGATAATGAAACAGGAATCAGTATCAGTGGAGAAAAGTAGTGCTCTAACGGACATTACAAGCAAGCTCGCGAACTCCTCCGGATCTGTGTCATTCGCAGGCTGCACATTCAATTTCTAGTTGTTTATAACTTGTTGAGTTCGACATGTTCACCCCGTTCACTGTTTATAGTTGATTTGTTTTAATTAAAAAAAAATCAATACAGAACAGTTCTTTCTATTTTTCTAGTGCTCGATCCTAATGTGAAACTTTCAGTGCAATAAGTAGCGTGCGTATAAATTACAACTAAATTCCAATATACCGCACGCTACTTATTGCATGGTAATCTTATATATTAGGCTCCGCCCACCGGTCAGCATTCTGATATCACAGTTATCGAATACCGAAAAGCAAATAAAACCTTCAGAAATATGGTATAAATATATTTAATGATTAAATTAGTTTAGTATACCATGCATCATAGCCTATATAAAAACAAGAAATGTCTTTAAAAAAGACAATCGGCGTTGTCATTAATATTGAGATGTCATTTAAAAATTACCTAAATATGATCGGTTACGTGACTTCTCAGATCCCAGATTTTTTGGTCCCCACCAATATTAGGGGACCCCAGATTTTTCGGACACTATAAGAAAACTTCTTGGACCCAAAAGTTAATTTGAGATAAATTTATTAATTTGAAAATTAAATAAAATTATAATTAATATCTATGCTGTGAATAAACCAATCATACAGCTCCATGTTTCCACTAGTGATATATGAATAACCAAAATAATTTAGGTTAACATAAGTGTTATCTGAATTTGTCAAGCCAATTTAACAAATTAATTTCGGGAATGATTTAAAATTATTATATATCAGACGAGTCTATATAGTTATTTATAGTACCGGTAATATACCATTCAGGTTAGTTATCTAATATAATAACGATTTGAAGTAAAATAAGCATTTATACTGTGTATCCCAATAAAAAGCAATAGTAAACATTCAGCGATTTTTGAAATGTTAAGACTTTATTTTTGATAACGCAACCACAACAATTCATTAGACTATGACGATTTTACATTATATCAGTTGAAATATGATATATCAGGGGTTCTTGTGTATTGCAAATTGTGTATTCATGCTACGCGAATAACAATTCGACGTATTCCGAATCTTTTTTTTATAACATTTTATCTATAGAAAATGTAGCATCTTTTTATAGATTAAATAACATCTACTGGAGAAGTTGATAGAAAGATGCAATTAAAAATAATCGTTCATAAATCGTAACCGCAATTTTAATTCAAATTAACAGTAAGTTTATAAATATAAATTCCCCATTTATTGAAATTTTTAGGTTTATGATTCTCTGAACGTTATTATTGATGCTTGTACGAGTATATTAACACAGCTATACAACGGTTGCTATCTGCGCGCGCTATTTTTACAATGACACTACTGTTTCTGGAATGTGATTAACTGGCTAGAATCAATGGGCTACATGGAACGGCAACACTGTGAATGAGATTTATGAATGGAAACATTGCACAATTGCTATTTATAGAGCGTAACGCTATATAAATGTAGGCTAACCAAAATAGTTATTTCGTTACGTGAATGAATATAGCGTTCTGTTTATGGCATACAATGAGAAAATACGTTCATAATTAGCCTCAGTTCTAGAGTATATGTTGAAGATATGTTTATAACTTCATTTTAACCGCTTATGTAAACAATAATGTAAATTTTTAATCCCCAAAAGTATGCTACAGTTATTGGTATACGTTAAACCATTGTTTGAAGTTTGCATTCCCTAGAATTATAAAACTTGCCCAATTCTATTGGCAATCAATTTTCCCGCTGCATAATTATCGCAAGAAAATCTGGGTCAAAAGTGATCTTAGACAGCTACGCCGAACAATGTCTATTTGTAGATTGAATAGCCTCTACACGAGAATTTGGTAGAAACATCAGTATTTAAAAAAAAAAAAAACGATGCTGAGCATCATAAGGCGCCGGGAAACTATGAAAACTCCATATGTTTAAGATATATTAATTATGTAATGTCCGTATAATTAACTGATCTTACCGCCTCACATTTTTCATCGGTGATTTTTTTTTCAATCTAAATAATTTAGACAGTATTTGTCAGGCAAATCAAAATTTACTAGCAATGACATTGTTTCCAAGAAAATAATTACGAGAATCAATATGAGCGTGTATCATATTTGGTATGGATAAATCATTTATGCTATGTGTGCCAACTAAAAACACACGTCAGGGAACATTCATCGCAATTAGAATTAATGATATGACTTCATTTTGTGAAAACACACGTAAAGTTATATTAAAAAGTGGCGTATTAGACTTATATTCCTTTTGGAAAATACGTTTCGAGCGTTTTTGTGTATAACTATTATAGTTTTAATGCATTCATAAAACGCACGTAAGTAAAAATACCAAATTTAAATCAAATTAAATTACATATGCCCGAAGCTTCCGCCAGTGTCTATTTATAGGAAGATGCAAAATCTATTTATACATCGAACAGCCTCTACAGGAGAAGATAAGAGAAAATGCAATTCAAAATAATTCTTAACAAATAGATCCGTTATTTAAATAAACATGCGTGGTAAGTTTATAAATATTAGTAATGCTCCATTCATTATTAATCTTATAGTTTATGGTTCTCTGGATGACGATTCAGTGTTGTTGACGTGTATACTATTTATAGGCGCAGATTAGTACGGCGGCATAGTGGAGACATGAGAAATATTTTATTTAACACGTGCGCATGTTATGATTAACAAGTGCGCACATGATAGTTAACACGTGTGCATGTGATGATTAACACGTGCGCACGTGATGATTAACACGTGTGCACGTGATGATTAACACGTGCGCACGTGGTAGCTAACACGTGCGCACGTGATGCTAATCATCACGTGCGCACGTGTTAATCATCACGTGCGCACATGTTAGCTAACACGTGCGCACGTGAAAGCATCACGTGTGCACGTGTTAAATAAAATATTTCTCGTGTTGTCCCCTCTATACCGCCGTAGATTAGTCAGCGATCGCGAGTGTGTTCTATGGAATGTTGCCTTAGTTTCAAATTAACGGGGGATTTTCCCACGGTCATGTTACACGGCCTGTAAACACTGGCATGTAGATTGAAAATTAAAATTTAGCCAATGCAACTTCCGAGTTGGGAGCTCAGAACTGGAAATTAGTCAAAAACGTAACAAAGTAAAAAGATCTATGTCTAGATTTTTCCACATTGGCTTACTTTCCATCCAACTCCGAATAGAGCCAATTTTTTACAGGTCGTGGTGGGGATTTCTTTTAAACTAGCCGCTGCAATGAATTTATTTATTCGGGACAACAGGCGGGAAATTTTCACAACATTTGATTGGATGTTGAGAAAGGTCAAAAGTTGGGTTAAACAGCTACGCCAAAAAATAAAAATGCCAAAAATGCAATAAAATCGATCAGAAGTGCGATGGGGGTGGAGATCAAGTGAAAATCAGAAACAAGATATGACAATAATAGACCCATATTCTGACAGTTTTGCTCGGAATCTACACGTATGAAATGTATAGGTCTATAGTCTATAACGATAGGAAGAGTGCAAACGACGGGAGCCCGAATATTGGTTAAGTTCGTTGACGCCGTGTTTTAGAAATGGAAACTCACATCTTTGGGTAATTAAGATAGGTACTATGAGCAACATGTATTGCCTTTAAAACTGCCTGACTTACGGGATGATACCCTAAGAAAATATGAGCTGCCTTTGCCCCCGATCTACCTCAAACATACGAGACATTGAAGTCAGAAATTGGTAGATGGAGAGTCAAATGGATCATGACAAACAGGAAGCCTTGCAGACTCCAAGACACCCTTCAGTAGACGTGTATGGCCCTGTATCCTTGCATTTGTAAATCATTGTGGTCTTTTTGACCTTGCCACCGACGTCGGCCACATGTGAAAGGTCATTTTGTGGAATGAAGCGTATAAATAATTATTTGCGATGTGCCTTGGCCAGTGACCTTATATAATGACCTTGAAGAAATGTTTGAAATTTTAATTGAATATCTGTAGCAGATATAGAGATATTAAGTTGTTACACGCAAACTTTAACTTAAACTTTTTAAGTACAAAAAGGGGCATAATTCTGCTAAATTGCAGGTCAGAGTTATGGGCCTTGGTCAGTGACCTTATATAATGTCCTAAAGATATGTTTAAAGTTTCAATGGAATATCTGTAGTAGTTTTAGAGATATGGAGTTGTTGCACGCAGACTTTGAAAGGCTGAACTCCAGATGGTCCAATCGTAAAAAGGAAAGACATTTTCACAAATACACGATTTTCTTACATAATTGTATAGAACACGTTAAAAAATTAGACAAGTATTTTTTTTATTTACCTGAAAAACAAAGATTTTATATAGTTTTCGTCCTTTTTATCGTTTAAAATCTATAGTGACTGTAGACGCTATAACCCTTCGAGTAATTAAAAAAATAGCGCCGTTTATATTTAGGATAATCAGGTGACAGTTTAGTTGTTTTCAGTCGCTCATTCGCACATTTGAATCAGGTGCGTGTATTGGGAAAAGCCGCGGTATTTTTAAATCTGGAATACCGGTTTCAAGAAATTGCTAACACAACTTTATACAGTTTGTGACAGGATTTGATCGTGTTCTATACAAATAGTGACGATTTTACGCATGTTTTTACTGTTGAGGCATAACTACAAAAAAACGCACACTGTTATGCCCATCCCGAGTTCAGTATCTTTAACTGAAATTTTTAAGTAAAAAAGGGGCACAATTCTGCTAAAATGCTGGTCACCGTTATGGGTCTTGGCCAGTGACCTATATAATGACCCTAAAGGCATGTGTGAAGTTTCAAGAGAATATCTGTAGTAGATATAGAGATATGGAGTTCTTGCAGATAAACTTTAGCCTTATTTTGTCAGTACAAAACGGGGCATAATTCTGCTAAATTGCAGGTCAGAGTTATGGGCCTTGTTCAGTGACCTCACATAATCTTTAGTAGTTACAGAGATATGTACTTGTTGCACGCAAACCTTAACCTGAATTTTCTCTTGCACGAAAACCTTGACCTGACTTTTTTAAGTACAAAAAGGGGCATAATTTTGCTAAAATGCTGGTCACAGTTATGGTTCTTGGCCAGTGACCTTATAAAATGACCCTGAAGGCATGTGTGAAGTTTCAATTGAATATCTGTAGTAGATATAGGGGTATGAAGTTGTTGCATGCAAACATTAACCTGATTTTCAATTGTAGTACAAAAAGAGGCATAATTTCGCTAAATTGCAGATCAGAGTTATGGGCCTTGGTCAGTGACCTCACATAATGACCCCGAACACATGTGTGACGTTTCAGTTGAATATCTGCCTGTACCCGGATGAACCTAACGCATTGCAGCGACCCTAACGCGGTGCCAAAATGGCGGACACAGAGACAGAATGTGCTATTATTTTTCATGTTTTTATCATGCTGTTATATTTGTGTTAAGTATAAATTAAATTTTTTAATAGTTATAGTGTCCAGTGGTTTATGTACTTAATATTTGGTTTGATAATCACTCTTATGATGCTTGAAGTCATTAAAATGTACCCCAAAAGGTCCCGTTAAGAGCATTTTCATGTTTCCGACCTGTTAAAATACCTTAAAATGCAAAAGTACCTTACTTGAAAACTATATCAGTTAAATGAACATCTCTACGACAATGTGTAATCATAGCAAATTTTAAAGTCGATGTTTACAGCTAAAACATTGTCTCTATTGTGAAGTGGTTATTTGCTTGCGGATTATTCCTGACCGATGTAGGAAACTGTGATGGATAAGTGCGAACGTAAAAAGGATAATTACCTAACAAACTGAAAATTAAGATACCTGTTCGTCCTGTATATATGAAATAATTTATTTTAGTGTTATAAATGTGCTTATACCATATTTCTGATGGTTTTCTTTGCGTTTCGGTACTCAATAACTGTGATATCAGAACGCTGACTGGTGGGCGGAGCCTAATATGTAAGATTACCATGCAATAAGTAGCGTGCGGTATATTGGAATTTAGTTGTAATTTCTACGCATGCTACTTATTGCACTGTAAGTTTTCACATTAGGATCGCGCACCAGAAAAATTGAAAGAACTGTTCTGTATTGATTTTTTTTTAATTAAAACAAATAAACTCTTAACAGTGAACGGGGTGAACATGTCGAACTCAACAAGTTATAAACAATTAAAAATTGAATGTGCAGCCTGCGAATGACACAGATCCGGAGGCGTTCGCGAGCTTGCTTGTAATGTCCGTTAGAGCACTACTTTTCTCCACTGATACTGATTCCTTTTTCATTATCTTGTCACATTTCACGTTGGCATTAGGTTCTAGAGCAGCCGATACCTCCTTGAGAACTGTCTCTCCCGCCCGCTTGTACTGCAGAACGCCGGCCGTAGAGCGATGGCCGATGCGCGCCATGATCTCCTGCTCGTCCATTCCTTTATTGTAGAGTTCTGTGGCGCACGTACGCTTTCCGCTATGATTCTTGAACCTGCCCTTAAGACCGCCCAGGGCAGCAATGTCCTTCATGAAGTTACCAAGGGTATTGACTCCCACAGGATGCTTGCCTTACCTAAGACCATCACAAGCATGTGGCCTGCGATAGAACGGTCCAGAATTTTCAAGCGCATCAAAGTAACTCATGAAATGGTCTGCTATCGACATGGGCCTGAAAATAGAAGAAAACACTCAGTTTGGGTCCGAATTAACTTTAAAACATAAATTCTTTCCCTAGATTTTGCACTTGCAAATGAAGTAAAAAATTTATTAGTTATGTAATGTGCGTTGTTAAGAACGAGTCGCACGGTTAGCTTAGATGGTAAAGCGCCGTTTTCCGACGGTCGCGGGTTCGAGAACCGCACCGGCTTTACCTTTCATCCATAGTAACGACTATTAAAATAGAAAGGTCGAAAGGCGTTGTGGATATGGTGTCCGCCTAGCGATCGGGAAGTCCCGGGTTCGATCCCCACTCTGGGAGCGTCCTCAAGATCTTCCCCAAAGACACCAAATAGTGGTTCTACCCAGGCAACGGACTCGAGAGTGTCTCAATAAGCCTGAGGCTTTCGATGCAATCCAGTTAAAATAAATACCGTAGGTTTAAACTAAAAATAGAAAGAAATAATTCGCTTACTTTCTGTGCAGTAGTGTTTTATATCTTTTCGTTGCAGATGTCGATGCCCCAGTCCTCCTTTGAATGTCTTGTTATCCCTTCCGAGAAATCTAACGTGTATTGCAACCGTTTAGCATCGCCTTTTCCAAAAACGCCCAAATTCCACAATTTCTCTTCAGTGTCTTCTGGAATCGGATCTGCTTGTTTCACATCTGCACCAACTCCCTTCTCTAATAAATCCTTCATTAACTGCCAATTGTCTTTCTTAACGGACAGAAGTCAGGATCCTTTTCATCGAGGAAATCTTTGTCGTACACATTTCTGTCCCGAAGGTAACGCAAAAGTCCACACAGAATCAAATAAAGCGCGGTGCTTGTGTAGTAATCTCCTGTTTGATTTCGCACTTCCAACACAAACCTCTGCAGCCAGTGGTTCATCTCTTCTTTGCTCATAGAAGCTATGTCGGGAATATCACCTCCCCGTTTTTTTCCTCCATTCGTCGAATACAAGTCGCGTGCTTTTCTCAGTGTTTTGTTAATTTTTGAAGCATTGAGGTTATCAATGTCTTCATCGGTCACCGGCTTTGCAAATCTGGTTGCAGTACTGGAGGGTGGTTTCTGATGGAGGACCGTGGCGGCACGTCCGGCTTCAACAGCATTTCCGGTTGCTCCACCACCACTTCCGGTTGCTTCAACACCGATTGCGGTCGCTCGCGAGTCACCCTCGGTCTCTTCTGTCTTTATTAAGTCCAAAATCCCAATGCCACTTCCGGTTGCTCGTAAATATTTTTTAACAACCAACTTATACAATACGATTGGAATGAAAATAGAAATATATACAGGTCCACTATAGTAGTTCAGCATGTATACATATTCATTCATTTATATAGGGGAGACCGGGGCATAACGATACACGGGGCAAAGTGACCTTTTTATTATTTTGAATATGTATTACGTCATAATTTGCGTCATTGTCGTGATGTGCGTTTGCAGGTTTACAGGCGTCATTTATTGTTCATTTGTTGAATGCATCTGCAATCAAACAATCAAATTTGCAGTAAAACACAGTTTGGAAGCTTTTTGGAGCACGTAAATATTTTTTAAAGATTTTAGAAAGACTCGATTTTGGTCATCTTAAAGCCTTTGAGCGAAAATATAAACACTATCGATAATTTTGTTTAGGGTTGTTCTAAACCGCAAACGTTTGCTTTGGTTTGGTCTACCTTAGGTTTTATCGTGGAACATGTGTTTTTTAAAGAGGTCACCTTGGGGCAAAATGATACGCAGTGTAACATTTTGACCCGCTTGGGTTGTTTGAATTAATTTGTTACTTAAGATAACCACTGATGAGTTCTAAATCAATGTTTTTAATAAAAGAGACTTCTTGATTTAGACTAAGGAGACCTTTATGTTCATCTTACAGATTTTTCGAAATCAAGTTATGATAATAGGTTGAATAATAATGAAAATCTTTAACAAGCACAACATTTTCTTTCATATATGAAAGACATTTGTAATGAAACATTTTAAGTTTTTAACAAAAGATTTAGTCGCAATGGTATGTAAGATTTAATCGCAATGGTATGTAAGATTTAGTCGCAATGGTACGTAAGATTTAATCGCAATTGTTTGTTTCTGTAATCTATGTTAAGCATTTGCAAATTGGCCAGAATAATGTTATTTACACTCATTCTTGGTCCTATATAATAATGTTTGGGCTTATTTGAAGTTTGCTTTTAAGCATCTGACTAGAGAATAAAATTGCAGGAAATTATTGCAGATTTCCATATGTGTTATAATAAGGCGTTTTGAAATGGCATTTGCATGAATTAGTTCATTGTCTCGTTTTGCCCCGGTGAATGTAACATTTTGCCCCAACATACGGTAAAACGTTACATTTGTTAGCACATTTTTACAGTCTTTTGGTAAAGGTTCTATTTGAGTTATGAACTCAACAAACACGTAAGTGAACAGTATATGTCGAGTACTTTCATGCAAAATCGTTAGATCACAACTTTAACCAAAACCGTTCCAAATATGAACACAATTTCATTTTTTTGTATCGTTATGCCCCGGTCTCCCCTAGAGTATAAGGCGGTTAGGTGTTTGTTCATCAGGTTTTATACGTTAGTTTATTTTTATCCGTTCCTAGTATACATTGCGTTCGCTTATTATCAACTGAAAATTAGGTTTTAATCCATTTTCTCGCAGTCTGCACATTCAAACGAGTATTGTGTCCATATCCGATGGGATAACAACACAGTGTACACGGGGTTAGAAGCAGTATACGTTTGCTTCCAAACAGCGAAATAATATGGCAATTTAATGCATCTAAGTATTTTTAAAGATTTTTATAAATATTTTAATTGGGTGTTTGGCCTTGTTCCTCAGCATTCCATCTTACAACCCAGTAATTGCTATATGTAACATTAGGTATATTGAATTTAATACTTATTTTATCATTGGCGACGGATATTACAACCGAAACATACCTGTACATAGAAAGATATGCATAAAACAAAGTAGCCCCGACTTTCCATCCGCCATTTTGGCACTGCGTTACGGTCGCTGCACTGCGTTAGGATTATTCGGGTACAGGCCGTGTAGTAGTTACAGAGATATGGACTTGTTGCACGCAAACCTTGACCAGAGCATTACGCCGACGCCGACACACGGGCGAGTAGTATAGCTCTAACTATTCGGTGAATAGTCGAGCTAAAAATACTAAGGCTATCCCAGAATGTCGTAGACAAACTGCATAGCTCACTTATTCGACGCGCTATCTTTACATTAGTTATTTTTACTGAAGTACCTTTAACCATTTTGGCAATTAATTTGGAAGTATGAACTCTGAAATACGTACCATTTATGAATTACAAGCTTTTAATTCAGCGCCGGTGGAATAGACCGGCGCACGTCATTTTTGTTTTCATGAAATTCAGATTGGCTTAAATTAAATGTCATTTAATTCTGTGAGTAATAACTAAAAATAACAGAGCACACACGTTTAAGTCATTTTATGTGACGTCATTTTTAAAAAACGCGTTCAAAATAACTTGAGCGGGATCTACGAAAGCACTCGATTATCAACCAATGCAAAATGGCGACGTCCGAAGAATGGGCGGCGCACAGGAACATAATTGAATTCTGTGTAGAGTCGAAAATGACGCCTACGCAGAAGTTAACGAAAATGACAGAGACAGAAAAATACAAATCAGTTTTTGTAGGCGTTTGCCTGTCCGGGAAATAGCTACGATAGTGGGTTGCAGCAAGACGGCGATACATCGCATTCTACATGATGATTTAAAGATGTCAAGGGTGTGAGCAAGGTAGGTTCCGCGATTGCTAACGGTAGAAGAAAACAAACGCGTGCAGGTGTCATTAGAATTGTTGCAGTATAGTGAGACCGAGCGCGATTTCCTCGACAAGATAATATTGGTAGACGAAACGTGGCTCAAGTACTATGACCCGGAGGCACATCAATGACATGCATAATGTGAAATTCGAGCAAGACAACGCGCTATCCCATCGCTTTCAGCACACCGAATTAGAACTAGATGTGTTGGGCTTCCAGCGACTCACTCATCCAACCTAGAGCCCGGACCTGGCGCCATTATATTTCGCCGTATTTCCCTACCTTAAAGCACAGTTACGGGGGCAACGGTACGAACATTTTGCAGAATTGCAGCAGCAAACATCGTCAGTGTTACGTGCGTTAAAACCGACTGGTTTCATGACGTGTACGATAAGAGGGCGTCACGCCACCAGAATTGTATTCAGCAAAACGGCGAGTACTTGGAAAAAAGTGACGTCCCTGACGTTTGAGAAGTGTGAAATGACGTTGGCGTGTGAGAATATAGTGATATTGGTCACATTATTTTTTTTTACTGCTATTATCAACCGGCCACAAGTTAAACGGCCACACGTTAAACCGGCCACAAAAACGTCAAACCGACCACACAGTCATTCGGATAACAGTCAAACCGGCCTCATTTTTATTTCTCTACAATATAAATTTGCTTATAGTGTGAATTATATACATTTATGAAGAAGAGCTACTTTCCAATGCAGTATGCGAGTAATTAACATATACAGGTTAGTTCAATTTCATAAGTTTAGGATAGATATCACACCTTTTCTTCAAAGTGTGAAGGCGTCTTTCGATGTGAAACAAAAACATTATTTCATTTTAAGCAAAGGTGTTAATATATCAACAGATCTATCTGTTTAGACATTATCCTACATACAGAGACAGTAGAAACAAGAGGGCCCTAAGGGCCCAAGGGCGCTCACCTGAGACCTTGTAACCCAATTAGAACTTGCATCTCCGAGGTGTAGCTTATTTTTTATCCCAGGGGCATAATTTGAACAATCTGAACAAACCTCTGGGCCTTGCGGTTTCAGGTAAAGCTTTTTAAAGTCATTCTGCTATTTAAATCTATATAAACCATGTGACCCCTTGGGGTGTGGCCAGATTTGACCAGAGGGGCATAATTTGAACAATCTTACGTTATACATATAGGAAAGCTGTCGGCCTTGCCGCTTCTGATGAGAGGATTTTTAAAGTCATTTTGATATTTAAGTCTATATAAACCATGTGACCCCCAGGGCGTGACCAGTTTTGACCCCAGGGACATAATTTCAACAATATTTGTAGAGGACCACATATACATACCAAATATAAATCCTCTAGGCCTTGCGGTTTCACAGGATTAAAATTTTAAAGTCATTTTGCTATTTGCGTTTATATAAACAATGTGACCCCCAGGGCGTGTTCAGTTTTGACCTCAGGGGCATAATTTGAACAATCTTTGTAGAGAGCCACTATACGATGTTAAATACCAAATAAGAAACCTCTGGGCCTTGCGGTTTCTTAGGAGAAGATTTTTAAAGTCATTTTGCTATTTAAGTGTATATAAATCACGTGACCCCCAGGGCGTGGCTAGTTTTGACCTTAGGGGCATAAATTGGATAATATTTGTAAAGGACCACTATAGGATGTTACATACCAAATATGAAACCTCTGGGCCTTGCGGTTTACAAGAATAAGATTTTTAAAGACATTTTGCTATTTAAGTCTATATAAACCATGTGACCCCCAGGGCGTGGCCATTTTTGACCCCCAGGGGCATAATTTGAACAATTTTTGTAGATACATACCAAATATGAAACCTCTGGGCCTTGTGGTTTCAGAGAAGATTTTTCAGGTCATATTGCTATATATTGTATATAAACAATGTGACCCCCGGGCGTGGCCCGTTTTGACCCCAGGGGCATAATTTGAACAAACTTTGTAAAGGACCACTAAAGGATGTTACAAACCAAATATGAAACCTCTGGGCCTTGGGGTTTTAGAGCAGAAGATTTTAAAAGTCATTTTGCTATATATTCTATATAAACCATGTGACCCCCGGGGCGCGACCAGTTTTGACCCCAGGGGCATAATTCCAACAATCTTTGTAGAGGACCACTATAGGATGTTTCATACCAAATATGAAACCTCTGGACCTTGTGGTTTCAGAGGAGAAGATTTTTAAAGTCATTTAGCTATATATTCTATATAAACCATGTGAACCCCGGGGCGTGGCCAGTTTTGACCCCAGGGGCATAATTTAAACAATCTTTGTAGAGGACCACTATAAGATGTTACATACCAAATATGAAACCTCTGGGCCTTGTGGTTTCAGAGGAGAAGATTTTTAAGGTCATATTGCAATACATTGTATATAAACCATGTGACCCCCGGGGCGTGGCCAGTTTTGACCCCAGGGGCATAATTTGGACAATCTTTGTAGGGGACCACTATAGGATGTTACATACCAAATATGAAACCTCCGGGCCTTGCGGTTTCAGAGAAGAAGATTTTTTAAGTTTACACTTTTGAAATCTATTTTTAGCTCTGGTGACCTACATATGCAGCAGACGGTAACAGTTTGAACAGCTTTGAAAGAGGGTCACCCAATGATCATTCCTGTGAAGTTTGGTTAAAATCTTCCAAGTGGTTTAGGAGGAGATGTCGTTTGAATGAAAAGTTGACGACGGACGGACGCACGCACGCACGGACGACGGACAACGGGCGATCACAAAAGCGCACCATGAGCACTTTGTGCTCAGATGAGCTAAAAACGTATTTGAAACATTTTTAATAAGACAATTACACATAATTACACATATTTGTATATTAAATTTGATAACCTCAATCATATTTTGTTATCTACGGGTTAATTTTTACAACTGGCTAAAACACAATT
Organism: Congeria kusceri; assembly: GCA_027627225.1. Lineage (NCBI taxonomy): Eukaryota > Metazoa > Mollusca > Bivalvia > Myida > Dreissenidae > Congeria > Congeria kusceri. The sequence goes on from CM051033.1 coordinate 41,066,602, forward strand.
GTATGCTTAAATCTAATAAATTATGATTGTTATTGTTGTTGAAGTATATAAATATATATGTTGTTGGTGTGTAGATAAATTAGTCAATAAAAAGGATCAATATCAATACAGTATTTTGTTAGTACATGTGGCTCCACATCTACTGCTTTGGGACCGTGAAAACACCGCGTCAGTGTCCACTAGAGATAACGATCGGCGTTTATCAGTACACCAGACATCAAGGTGTTAAGGTGTCATAACACACTAGAGATAACAGAACAGAACAACAGAACAGAATATTTATTAAACTTAAGCATTACAAGCTTATCGTTATACAAATATACAATGAAAAGATACATGGTATGAGATATGTAAGGTTTTAACAAGTACATGTAAACATTTCTACTGTTAATATATTGATCTAGGAACACCCTCATTAGAGTGGCGTATTAGATCGGCGTATTACACCAGACATCAAGGTGTTAAGGTGCCATAACATCGCGAGTTCGGCGTATATCCGTACACGAGACATCAGGGTGTTAAGGTGTCATAACATCGCCAGTTTTCTGATAATGACAATCTTAGGTGTAATTCGATTATAGTAAAATATATGTTTGCTTTACTAATCTATTTGAATAACTCATCGTGTCGTTTTGTTTTACACACCAAGCACTCAAATGCCCCAAGGCAAATATTAATAGAAGTAATTTGAATTAAACATTGATTTTGTTATTTTTTATACTTACACCAAATGTTTAACGGGATATTGATTATTAATTAACTGTAATGCTGTAACAAATGCACATACCAAACAATTAAACAATGTAGTGTTGTGTATTGTATAATGTAATCGATAGCCTCGTAAATGGTCACAATATATATGTATTTTGTCCTTGTACTCATGTTGTCATATTTTCACGAACTGAGTTATTTTCACTACTGCAAACGAAGGACATACGCGTTTATACGATTGTAACAAAGATCCTTTTTTTTTTTTACATAGAAATCAATTACCTGTAAATATTAAAAATATTTTCTGATTACACCTTACTATGTACAGACCTTAATTTGCAGTGTTATTTAATTTTGAGGCCGGTTTAACTTTTTGTGGCCGGTGTAGGCTTTTTGAGGCCGGTTTAACTGTATTTCTCGCAGAGTGAGGCCGGTTTGACTGTTTTGTGGCCGGTTTGACTTTTTTGGAGGCCGGTTTAACTTGTGGCCGGTTTGACTTGCTTCCAATTCCGAGTGGGTCGATATTCCGATGATCCAGTTTTAAATAATCAGTGCACTATAAGGTAGGATTATTTATTTTGTTGGAATTGACTTAAAAACATGCAAGACAGAAAAAATCAAAGACATTTGGAGTAATTTTTCATGAAATATATGAAGCAGTCACATTTTCTGTTATTTTTCACACGGTGTCTACTATTTTGTCAACGATTCTGAAAAAGTACATAAGAAACCTTTAGTTAATGTTGTCTACAATGTTGAAATTGCTGAATGGATAACCAAGGTGAAGTAATGGAAAACAAAGCAAAAAAAGAATATGTTATGTTGTTACATTGCGTCACCCGAATTTGGAACAAATTTAAGATAGCGGAATTATGGTACTGGCAAATGCATTTTCCATTTGTTGGTCATGTTTATGTGACAAATGTGCAAATTATTTGTTTTAGTTGATAGAAATTTTTTTTTTTCAATATTAGTAGATATATTTTTTTTAAAGTTCGCTGAATATGTTTCAACTGATCAATTTCTTATGTCATCGGAATATGGACACTCCAGGATATTTGAACTATTTGTTTGAAATTTCTCCATCTAAAAATTGTACAATAATTAAACCGTCCAAATTTTATTGTATTATTATTATTGAATCTTTTTCAGAAGCTATTGTCTACGACAATCTGGGACAACCCTCGTACATGCATATCGACTAAAAAATGTATATGTCTAGGATCGAACCTCCAACTTCAGCGACTCAATGCGATACACTCACTCTGGACAGGTTAGCTATTCCCGAACTTTACATTTCGTCCTTATGTCTTATAGTCGGTATGCCAAATGCCAAATAGTGACCTGACCCCCAAAAATAGTATGCAAAAAATGTTTTGGCATAAAATGGATCTTTAAAATGTCCCTTCTAAGAAATCAAATGAGGCAACTTTGTCATCATTGAGCACTTTGATATGTTCAAGATCGCTGCTAAGATGGCGGCCGAAATTTTAAAATCGCCATCTGTCCTTTAAATTACATGACAACAGGAGAAAACAAAAACATTTTGAGCATATGCATTGTGTTTGTTGTTTGCAACACCATGAAAAACATTTTTTTCAAACATTTTAAGCGAAATTTATTTTTTATCAAATAAAATAGTATTTGTATAATGTTTTTAGATTTTGAGAACAAAATTAGTGTTTGTATGTTATTTATGAATAATAGAATGAAAGTAATAACACTTGTTCATGTGATATTAATATTTAGCTCTTTGAATGGCAGTTTTTGTAAAAACATTAACTTCATGATTATCTCCCTTAGTAGTTATTTTGTAATAAATGTTCAAGAGTTGTCTTGCAGAGTATGTCTTTCCTGCCATACTATAAATAGATGGTAACGTGACTGCGTTATTACCACTACGACACTTTACTCACCTCCATTTGGAGGCATTATGAGTCCGACGTAAAGAAGTCCGCGGAGGAATGGCGATTTTGTATAAATCCATATTATAATCATACTATATCATTATAAAGTAATTGTAAATACTTCATCTGATTAATATTGGTATTAACCTTGAGAATCCAATGAGAATCCAATGAATCAAATTAATATTATGACTATCTTTGTAGTATGTACTTTCACTTTCGGTTTTAATCGAGCAGCATGGACGAATTGATAGAACGTGTGTCAAAGGAAATTGGGTTTGTAGATCCACTTAAAGAGTGTCAGACGGAATGTCTGAGGTATGTTTTGGACAAACGTGATATAATGGCTATTTTGCCCACTGGGTATGTAAAGAGTTTAATCTTTCAAGTGGCCCCATTTGCATTGAAAGCAAAATACAACAGAAAATCATCTGTGTGTCTAATATTGACTCCGTTAAATAGTATAATGATGGATCAAATAAACTCTATGAGGAAACAGAAATAAGCGCGTGCTGTTGGACTATAACTGTCGAAGTGGTCAGACCTCAGCCGAAGTTGAAGACAGTTTTGACGAGGAAGACGCGGATGCTCAAAGTATTGTTATGTGCCTCTGGATGACATTATCAAAGGAAAATAAACATTGGTATATGCCCATCCAGAAGCACTTCTGAGCACTTCAAGTGGAACCTCTCTATTAAGTGCATTAGAAAGAGATGAAATTATTTCATGCATTGCAATAGATGAAGCACACATGATCCTTGAATGGTAAGTGCACGTGCACTAATTGTTTACATTCTAAATAGCTCCTCACAATTACAATCAGGGGTGTTCCCAGTGTTGTTTTTTTGTAAGCTTGAGTTCTAGTGTTCGAACCACAAAAGGCAAGATCTCATTACCACTCAAAATAGACATCAGTACTGATTCTTACCCATGAAACAGACTTTAAAATGGATGGCTGTAAGGTTTGATATTTTTCCATAATTGTGCAGGAACAAGAATCTTAGACGACGGACCATTAAACACCTTTTCGCAGCTTGTCTCCAAGTGCACAGAAGTTAAGTTTTTGGCAATATCACAGTTTTCAGAACCATTAACATCATCCTCAGATCATCACCAGCACCACCACCACTACCAGCACAACTTCCACCTCCACCATCTTCATTGTGATTTATTTTGGTAACTGTATAAAATTCCAAAAGTAATTCTCATCATTTTTCAACATTATTGGTAAAAAAGCAAGAACACAACAATAGCATTTGAAACACATTTAATTTTTCTAATATATTCTAAACAAAAATACAGAGCAGCAAAACGAATACCTAATAACATCATAATATAATAATATAAGTTAACTTAATACAATAATAAAAATACAAGATTCACAACATCAATAATGTAAATAAAGGTTGGATGAAACAAGTTGAGGGTCTGCATCAGTGCCTAATTGGAAAATCAATGAAAAACTAAGAGAACATACTAAAACATGAATACTCTGTTAAATAGAAGGAATATTTTGACACTATTAGTATTATTATTCACAATTTTAAAATGTCAGCCACAATTAAGGTAAATGTAAAGCACAAATAACAATGACCCATTCACAATGTCTCAAGATTGTAAATTCTGAAAATGATCATCAGATTAGCTAAAAACCTGTAATTTAATAGCTAAGTTTTAAGACATCTATTTCTAAACATTGATTATTCCATAATAAACACTCAACAAAAGTTATTACAGCATCAGTTGAATTGGAAATTCCTGTATTTTTGTTATAGACAACACACCAAAAAGAAATTTTTGTCTTTTAATGATTTATAAGAATTATAGCTTGTAATATCAGCATTTTATACAAAAATAGTGGAAAAAATACCATCACACAGGAGAAATAAGTTGTTACTGCACTTTTCTTACCTTGGTGTGTTATAACTTTAACCAAGTATCAGTTATTTCTTGGAATAACAAGTATGAATGAACGCCACAATGTTTGTATTAAGGCAAATTCAGTAAAAAATGAAAAGAAACAATAATAACAAATAAGTTGATTATTTGTCAGTGGTCAAGACTTTCAAACATCACTGCATTTGTTTTAATGAAAATTGGTCCTATGGAGATATAAATAAATTGATAGTTATTTCAAGTAACTGTACTCTCTTAGTGGATTTAAGTATGGTACTTAATTTTTATGCCCCCATGAATTATAGGAATTGCACTTGTCCTTATGTCCCGAAGCTTATGTACTCAATTCCTCTTTAAAGGCTGGGTGGATTTGGTTCAAACTTTCACAGCTGAATAAACTAAATATGTAGATGATCGTAATGGACACAATTTTGATATAAACATGATAAGTGTATTATTTGCTGCGACAAAAAAAAATTTGGCAGAACTATTGTCAGTTTTTCCACAGACCAGGGTGCTGAGCCTCACCTCCGCCGGCTTGCTCTGCACGCCCTTCTGCGTCACACCGCTCACACGGATCAGAAAATGGCACTGGAACTGGAGGTCGTAGATCTCAAACCTTGGCACCTGCCAGATAAGAAACACTGTACATTATATTACAGGATAATCACGAGTTGAATAGTCATGGGCACTGTGCACATAGAAAGTGCACATACTAATGCCAGTTCCTGACAACTGCCCTACTTGAATCAGAGGTAGGGGGAGAATGGCAGTAGAGATAATGTCATTTTCCTGACAGACAAAACATCCATCTGCAGTTCACCAGCTCACCTGACTGTGGATGGTGGGGCAGGGACCTAACCAAAATGTTTAAGACAAATTACACTGACATATACAGGTTAGTTTGCCACTTAACCTGACTGTCTGGGACATATTGAACACGTACGAATTACACTGACATATTCATGATAGAATATCAAATTCGCCAGCTCACCTGACTGTTGGGGGCACTCTGGTGGCACACTGTTCCCTTGCACCGGTATCATCTCACAGACTGGGGTGCGGAGCCTCACCTCCGTCGGCTTGCACTGTACGCCCTTCCGTGTCACACCACTCACACGGATCAGAAAATTGCACTGGTACTGGAGGTCGTAGATCTCAAACTTTGGCACCTGCCGGATAAGAAACGTTGTATGTTATATTACAGGATAATCAAGTGCTGAATAGTCATGAAAGGTCCTATGTATCCAGTAATCGAAGCTGTCGGGTTTATGCGAATGTATTGGCGAATCAACATGATAACATATATACATGAACACAACATGGTAATATATGCGCATCGAACATATAACACACTCAGTTTCATTTGTCTGGCACATTAAACACTGTAAACTGACATTTACAAATTAAAATTTACTGTAAAAGAAAAAACACACAGGAATGTTTTAGTTATCAATCCATTTTTTATTTCCTTGTACATGAAAAAAAGATATGAGCAATTTTTGTTTTTTACAGTTTATCTATAATTACCAAATAATGGTAAAATATTTTATTTTGTTAAGTTTCATGACTTTTGCACTTTGAAATTATTTTAGTGCAAAATGTCAAGTTGATAAGACAAGTATTTTATTTGATATTTATAATATTTAGAGTAGACAAGGCATTTTGTATATTTATTATCACTATCATTTATTCAATGTTAACATTCAAACATCATATGAGATATGTTACAACAGATATACATTTGCAATTGTATTTCTGAAAAAAATACATCTAAATAAGCCAAGGAGACGAATAAAAAAATTCTCTAAATAACATAGTTTTTATTGTCTTATCTAATTAATGTAATTTATTGTTAAACATTTTAACTAAATCAGTGACTCATTGATAGATTGAGGTATGGCGGGCGGATGATCTTTTATTAATAATAATAGTAACATAATACAAACATTACTCAATATAACGTTCAGGGGGCGAAACTACCAAGGGAGAATTCAACTACTACTAACCAAGCCCAAGGTCGAAACTGGTTGGGAGCGAAACAACCTTATACCTCACATAGAGGCGTTTCTCCAAATATTCTTCAGAATTACATATAAATATTTGAAAACAAGCTACAATTAACGAATAAATAAACAATATCTGGAGTGCAGATCACACGTGATAGATAAATTCATATGTTTTCCTTTTTTACCTTTTTCACTCATGTGATCCTTATCTTCTTCACGCCATGTTTAAAGTAGTGCGTTCCCATCATCCTTAGCGTGGGTTTACACAGGTCAGTAAAGACCGGTGTGTACACAACGCTTTCCTGCATTATAACAACTATAAAATGACAATTACTAGTATATTTTGAAGGCAAGTACCAATTACTATTTTATCTTCTCTTAGAAATGATTAAAGGTGCTAACTCTGGAGGTATGTCGTTACTTTTAAGTGATAGCGCTGGCGTCAACACATACAATTGACTTCAAAAATTTCATACAACAAATTCAGTCGGAAGAAATGGAAAATCAGATGTAGTAATACTTGATCGATGTATATTCTGACCTTCAAAATAGTACTGTACAAGTGTCATGGACAAGTACTGGTGGTATGTCTTCGACCAACATTACCAATACAACATTACGAGTAGCACACGAACACACCCTAGGAAGTCAGAAGACTGCAATCAATCATAAACTGAATCCTACGACACCACTACCGTCTCAACAAACTGTCCCGACAAACACAGCCATCAATGTCCGTAGCCACAGTTTGATAATAACTAGTTTATCCTGGTATCTACACTTTGGTATGTTTGGAAGGGCTCCTAGTTTGTTCCGGTTTCGTAAAATGCATCTAGTGTTCCAAATTTTATGCGGCTGTGATATATGGTACTTATTGTCCTGTGTTCACTATTCTATGTGTGTTAAATTGATATGAGGTCATAATACAAATCATTATCGCCCAGTTGCATAAAATCAGTGAATTTATATATGAATATAAGAATTTTAAAACTCCAGAGACATCAGCAGGAGAGAAGTCTCAGTACCAAGAGATATATGAGAATACTGCGAGGACAGTTGACTTAAAACATATTTTCTTGAGGTTATAGGCCTACAATGAAAGTTACATATAGTAAAATACATAACAGTTGTCAGGGTTATTTCTAAGCAACAGCTGGAAGTATTTTGGTCAAACTTTTTACAAAGCCCGTGGACCTTCTGTTTGATGGTTTTGTAGGAATTGTGCACGTTTGAGTATATTTTTGATTAATACACTAAAAGTCTTATATGAACTCACCTGCTTGATTAATTGTCGCATAAGATATTTTGACATACCATTGCTTAACAACCAAGGATATTAGTAGAACTAATACGTGCCAAATAAATTGCATGAAGTGAGGAGGTTAGATATATATTTCAAAACTAAAATTCTAAATACAACGGTTATATATCCTGAACCTCTCCAATTATGTTCTTTGTCAATAGTTACTAGTAAAAAGAAAATAACATTTTAAAATCTCTAGAATTGTTAAACGTATTCAACTGTCAACCCTGTTAATGAACATTACATTAAAATACCATACCAACATGCAGATGATACAAAATTGCCACGGACAGAACAGCGGCATCTAAAAAACTAAAACAATTCAACACTTGGTTACATGGAAATATCCATGACAAAAATGCTACACAAATACTGTTTGAAAATATAATCAAAATAACATAACCCCGTGAAAACTCATCAAAAAGGAACATCTTGCAATATGTTCATTTCCTCTTTGTATGAAAGCCACGAACAGTTGTCATTGAATTTCTACTAGTAGTTGCACTGCATATTAAGGACACAGAAATAATCAAAGGCCAATAGCACATAGAGGCAAAATATCACAACATTGTGCTCATTTTCTTCTGGTACGCTCACCATGTATTTTATTGAAATCTAGCCATTCGTTCTCGAGAAATAGCTCTGACCAGGATAATGCACCAACTCTCTTGATTTATGGTGAGCAGTCCTGATATATACTGGTTGCTATGTTTATTGTGTACGAAATATGTATTTGCAGAAGAACACAAGGGGACATTTATTTTAGTTATCAAAATCCTTTGCATAAACTGAGGTCTGTTGATTTTGCATCTCAGGCAAACATGCAGTCTCAATATTCCGGCATACATGCCTAAACTGCAAGCTGGTGTTTGCTGTATGCTAAACATGATGAATGACAGAAACACGGAACCAGTTACTTAATGATTCGTGTTCCTTGCAATAAATATGGTTTTCAGCTTTTAATAAATAAATACAAATATAACATGATTCATTAATAAATTCCTAGTTTTTACATTTTACTTCCTAGTTGTATACTAGTTTTTTATTATTTCAACTACTAGGTTTTGTACAGACTGTTGAAAAGCCTGTGACATTTAGACATGCATTTGGAGGACAGCATTTGACCCAGCTCCACTAACATAGATCCTATCAGATTTAGACGGAGCAAGAATCCAATGTCAAAGATTTTCATCCCAACAACAAATCTTGATGACAAATCCCCTGCCCCAATTTTGTCATGCAGTTTATCTGCCTACGGTTGAGCATCGGAGCAACTATGTGTAATTCTGCGTTGTGGCTGTTGCTTGGCTCGCCAGAATATTTTATAACTGTTATGAGACAATCAACTGTCAAAATAGGTTGACAAAAAGGCAAGTCAACAATTAAGCGATGATAGTTCTAGTGATACTGAATGCGAAAACGAAAATGTTGTAATTGGTTATGATGGTTTTGTAAGATTTTGTGGCGTAGTTACTTGCATATACATGGCATGCTAACCGAACACAAACTGTATTTAAGTTGAAATGTAAATGCTTTATTATACATATTTAAATAATTATGCCCCCATCGAAGGTGACTGGGTATATTAGTTTGCTAATTAGTCTGGCAGGTATTTCTGCTCTATAAGTCCATCAGTTTTCAACTGATCATCACCCAAACTTCAAAAAATTGTTTCTGGGCATACTGTCTTGGTCACATTCGATAATCCATCAAATCGCCTAATTAACTGTGGAGTTGTGGCCCTTGAAATACAGCATTTAAGTGCAACAGTTTTGATACGATGTCTATCAAAATTTATGAACATTTTATTAACCCAATCACCCCCGGGACCTTGATTTATATAAAACTGGATTCTATTAGCAGTTTACAACCTCTGTATCCAACTGGATATTTAAACCTAGAGGGGGCAAACTCTTTTACAAACAGCTCTTTTTCAAGTAGAAAACATTTAAGCATATTTTGCATAACTATTAATAGTATTGTGGCAAAAATGGTGTATTTAAAATGATCAAACCAACTAAACACCACTTTTCTGATTTGGCGGCCATTTAAAATAATTAATCCTTTATTTATGTAAAAATCAGTTGCACGTTTGTCAATACATTTTCTAACAACACATGCATTACATACATTCAGAAAATTGTAGTTACACTACATATTGAAAGATATATGCCAATTTTAAATTTTGTGGCGGCCATCTTGGTGGCCATATTGAATATTTAAAACTGCTCAATGATGACAAAGTTGCATCATACAGTTTCTAAGTTAGGGACATGGTGTAGAATCATTTTATGCAAAAACAATTTGTGCGTACTACCGTATTGGGTTTATCGACCGGTATACTGACTATTAGCAAGAATTGGTAGAACTTGTTTTATACACGCAAAATAATGAATATCAACAAGAACTAGAAATGAACTCTGTTGCATACAAAAGGTCTGGGATTTTTTGTATGACAGTCTCAGTACGTAACCAAACACTGAGGATTCGATGCTCAGTATCAAGATCTGGTGTTGTTTTCTGTAAAGATGTCTGCTAACAGCACAAATTCTCTCAATAACATACTTAGTAACGCATTTAATATTATAATATCCCATTGTAGTAAAATTAGGCTTTAAATAGAAGCGTACCAATATCAAACACTCGTTAATAGTGCAACATAAAAACATGAGAATATTATTCCCAGTGTCTACTTTTTTAAAGTTTTCTTAACAAAACAAACACACAGGTTAAGTCCTTATAATTTATAGATAATCTGTCAGATTTTAAAATGGAATTTATACAATGATTGATGTACATGATTAAATAAACACATGGCCATCTAGGCCGATCTATACAAATTAAAACTTTTTACAAAATGACGATACGTATCCCTGAAAACTGAATGCATTTACAAATGTGAAACATTCAAACATATTGAAATAAACATAGAAACATGAAGTTTCTAAGCAATGTTGTGTAAGGTAATATAAACCATGCCGTTGGCTTTTCACTTTTCAAAGTACAAGAGGGCCAAATGGCCCTGGGTCGCTAACCTGAGTTTCATTAGTCGAACAATTGTCCACGTGTTAGATTTTTATACGGATATGGATATACTGATATGGACTGATGAAAATGCGGCCTTAATCATCATGGTTTGAAAAACTTAAGTGACAACAGACATTCAAAATTTGGGAAGTACATATTGAAATTGAAGCTTTTTCTTCAATTTGACCTAGTGACCTAGTTACTGACCCCACATGACCCAGATTCGCACTCGGCCGAGATATCATTGGGACAAATGTTCTGACCAAGTTTCATGAAGATTGGCCAATAAATGTGGCCTATAGAGTGTTAACGAGGTAAATGTTGATGACGCACGACGGACACAAAGCGATCACAAAAGCTCACCATGAGCACGTTGTGCTCAGGTGAGCTAAAAAATAGGTGCGTATGGTTTGAACCGTTTTATATCTTTCACTAGTGCAGGCTTGTACACATTCCCTGTGTTGTTCCTTGTATTTAGGATTGTTTTCCAACAAAACATTAAGTATTAATGACTTAAGATGCACTTTATGCTCAGTATGGTTGAGAAGACAAGTAGAATTTTGTTAAATTGTACAGTAAATATTAATAACTAATTGAACAAGTTGCATTTGTCGCTCACTTTGGTTGAGACAAGTACCGTAAGATTTTCTGAATAGGAACGTTCACTTAATATTTGTCACTAATTGAACCAATTGAACTTTTTGCTCACTTTGAGATGACAAGTTAAGATTTTGTTGAATAGGAAGGTTCCAGATTGTCAAACATATGAGAAGTCACCCTGATTCTCTGAGATCGTCTTGCACAAACCGCATGCAGATGACCTAGAAATATCACAAGAAAGGCAGTGACTTCTCAGATATATAACAATGGACAGATTTGTGCTGAATTGTTATAAACAATAAGCACAGTTGCACCATTTTCCAACAATTTTAGAAAACTGTACATGATCTTGTTCATTATCTCCTGTATTTGTCGTACTTGTCCAGTCTGGAGGGACTTGAGTGTCCATTTCGATGGTGTTTTCTCGAGTACTTGTCTGGAGAATTGTACCGGTCCTTATTTTCCTTATATTCACGATCTTTGCCATCATAACTCTTGTCTCTTGAGCGTTTCTTGTGACTGGATTTATTATCAGGCGATGGGGAGAAGGAGGCACTGCGACTGTGTGATCTGTGCTTTCGCTTCCTAGACTTGTGAGTGTCCTTGGAGCGTCTTTCTTGGGAGTATTTGTCTTTCTTGGACTTCCGAGAGGGACTTTGGCTTCTGTGGTGTCTCTTCCGCTGCGGACTACGACTTCCACTGGACCGGGACGATCTACAGACAGACATTGACAATGAACAACATACTACATTCAAATCTGAAGATAAATAAGTAGTTAATCATGTGTAAAATCAGGATATGGCCTTCTAGGCAACAGCAATTTCTCAACATGGTTTGTCTTACACATTAGATTATGTTTACAGTGCATTCACTGCGATGATCAGGTTGTATTAACTATTTGCTTGTAAACTTTCCTCAACAACAGGGGTCTCGATCTCCGTATTTTGATGCCGAAATTCGGCATCATTCCCCCAACAAAAAAGTATATATTTTTCCCCCATTTCAGACCAAAATTCCCCCTAAATGAACTGCCATTGAATTTGTTTTCATTTTGTTCATGGGAGTAATTTTCAGGAATCAAATTTACTTAAGCACCGTTACTGTTAACGATAAAATCCGAAGAAAACCACATGGTCATGTTAAATGACCGTTTTGACTTGTCTGGTTCCCAATTATTTGTGCTTTCATAATAAAACTTGGGAAAATGGCTTCTGCTTAAAAGTTATCAAAACCAGTGAAGCAAAAAGGCACAAATACCGTGTCTTACAGTCGAAAACACAGTTTATTACTGTATTAGAATTAGTATAAGTATTTAAACTAAATTAATTAAGGTTAAAAATTGGAAGTTAAAAAACGATTTAAAAACGGAAGTGAAAATCTATTAAATTGCATGAAAATTATCTGTTGCACTGCTCCACCTTACAATGGTCAAGTGATAAGACTTTAGATGGTTAAAATTTGACTAGTTAATGTAATATTCAATTTATTGATAATTTTCATGAATAAAGTTGTCAGGCAAAGAGTTAGACTAAATAAAGTTATTTGAAAAATATATTAAATTGTTTTTATTTTTACTACTTTGCTAAGTCGAAATTTCCCCTTCTGTGCAAAACGACGCTAAAATTCTCCCGCCTGAGGGTACAGGTACTCTTCCCCCAAACCAGAGAGAGACCCCTGAACAAAAATTGCACTAACAATCCTGACTGTATTACTCATGTTGACTAAGATGTATTTGTTCATAGGCAATAAATACAATAAATGTTCTCAACACAGGAAACATACCGGGATCGACTTCTTGATCTTGAGCGATGTTTACCCTTGGACTTTTCACTGAAAAGAATAATAGGTATTCATATTTTAATAGATGTATTAGCTGTTGAACATATAGTTTCAAAATAATATTTTTAACTTTGTTTTTTTTTAAACATTTTTACACTTGAATCCTGAAAATGCATTTTTTTCTGTTCATGTGCATTGAAAATATTTATCTAAAATACTGTACATACTTTCTTTCCTCCTCCTCTCGTTCTTTCTTGATACGCTTCTTCAGCTCTCCTATAAGGGTTGTAGGGTTGGGGCTGACATTCTTTGGTGAACCTGCAATGTGAAAACAAACAGGAACTTTGGGACATACATATATAAATACATATATTAATGCAATAACTTCTTTTTCATGGCAACAACATACAATTGAATACATCAAGGTTGTCAGACTATATGGACCAAAACTTTGTCTTCAAAACTCTTGAAATAACCGACTTAACGAGCAACTGTTAATTCAAAAAGCAACAAGTCACAGTTTGATGTCTGTACTGTTTAATAAAAGGTCAATTTCAATTATAACCTCTTAATCTGGTCTTTAATTTTTATCGAAAAGCGTTGGAACTTGACAGACAAATTTATTCTTACTTATTTCTATACAGGGTCCTACCGTTTCTGGAGATGGAGTTTGGTGTGTCACGTTCAGAGAAAAGCCCCTTGGCCTTCTGTTTGGCCTCCAGCTGCAGGGTCCTGGCTGCATTCACCTTTTTCTCCAGGGCATCCGGGTTGGGCTGAAATAGGGAATAATGTTGCTTACATGAGATGAACAACAACATATTGACTTAACTGAAAACCAAGAAAAACTTTGTTGTCTCTTGCCCTATGATATAGGGTGAATTATTCTATTATATTAGCGAGTCATACTTCAATAATGCTGAAACTTGAATATTAAATAGCTCTAAAATAAATTCTGTGACTGATCTTAATTCATAGGGTCAAGTCTAAACAGTTTGGCTTAAAAAAACAACAGGCACGATGTAGCTATGATACGGTTCGTCACATTCAAGCTATTGTTCAATTACCTTTTGTCGAGCATACAGCCTGAGGATGGTTAGACAGATGTCCTTGATCTCCTCCTCCACCACATTGAACAACTCAAACCAGGGAGGGCTGTTAGGCAGGGGCACCTGCACATACAAGGAACAACAGGTGAGACTGTTGAACACCAGAACAAAGTGTGCACATCGATGTAACAGGTGAGACTGGTACCAGAACAAAGAGTGCACATTGATGTAACAGGTGAGACTGGTGAACACCAGAACAAAGTGTGCACATCGATGTACCAGGTGAGACTGTTGAACACCAGAACCAAGTGTGCGCATGGATGTATCAGGTGAGACTGTTGAACACCATAACAAAGTGTGCACACGGATGTATCAGGTGAGACTGGTGAACACCAAAACAAAGTGTGCACAAGGATGTATCAGGTGAGACTGGTAAACACGAGAACAAAGTGTGCATATTGATGTAACAGGTGAGACTGTTCAACAACACAACAAAGTGTGCACACTGATGTAACAGATGAGACTGGTGAACACCCGAACAGTGTTCACATTGATGTGACAGGTGGTACTGGTGAACACCCGAACAAACTGTGCACACTGATGTAACAAGTGTGACTGGTAAACACCAGAAGTGAGAACAAAGTGTGCACATGGATGTAACAGGTGAGACTGTTGAACACCAGAACAAAGTGTGCACATGGATGTAAACAATGGAATTACTTTGCCGATATAAACAAACATCAGTACTGCATTCCTGTGTTGAGTAATAAATTGATTAACAGGTGAGACTGGTAAACACCAGAACAAAGTGTGCACATGGATGTAACAGGTGTGACTGGTGAACACCAGAAGTGAGAACAAAGCGTGCACATGGATGTAACAGGTGAGACTGTTGAACACCAGAACAAAGTGTGCACATGGATGTAAACAATGGAATTACTTAGCCGATATAAACATACATAAGTACTGCATTCCTGTGTTGAGTAATAAATCTAGAACTATAAATAAAAAATACTCTAAAATGAAAATACTTAGCTGGGTCAAATGAGAATGTTTCAGGCTGTTCACCTACAGTTTTAACAAGAACTATTTCCAATAGCAGGGCTCGACGTTAACTTTTGAAACCACTTGTCCGGTTGGACTAGTGGCCCAAAATTTCACTTGTCCTGACGTAAAAAGTTACTTGTCCTGACCTTCAAATGCCACTTTTCGACCTTTAGGGGATTTTTTGATGTTTCTGCTGATTTTGCAAGGAAAAGCCAAAGGAAACCTGACATTTAAGGAGACGACATGGTACTTGAATGTGTAACTACCGTAAATTTATTTCCCTTCTTAACAATACGACAAATTACATGTAAGTATCAGAATACCTCGCGCTTTATTGTTAGAATGTAAACAATAATGTTTCGAAGGCAATTAAGCAAAACTACTGGAGTTTTTAACCAATTTTGTTACTACGTAATGAGAGATCAAGAACACGTGTCCTGTCGGACTCTCAGATTCTGTTTTAACTTGTCCGGACCAACAATTTGGTTGTCCCGAACAGTCGGACTACCGTTAATGTCGAGCCCTGAATAGTACTGTTTACCTGTAGCTGCCTGGCTGCCAACCAGATGCATGCACATGCAATTGTTTCTGGGTGCCAACGAACAAACACATCTGTCCGGAAACTGTCATTCATGTAGTTCCTGAAAATACAGTACTCTCTTACACATTATAGAAATTGGACAGGTCACTGAAAGCAGAAATTAACGTTAACATACAAGAGAATTTTTCTTTTTGCCAAAGCTTGTGTGTAATGAAATACATCACTGATTAAAAAATTATTTAATTTTTGCTTTAATTGCACTTGCAAAATAATTTAAATAACTTACATGAAATGCTTCACAAAAAGAAAATTTTTCTTGAATTTGATGTCATTGTTACATAAACCATTTTCAAATTAAACATGTTTCCAATGTGTCAAATATGTGGAGAGTGTAGAAATCATTTTCAAGAAAGTAAATGAATGCTCACCTTTTTAGAGCTCAGCATTTCGGTACTAAAATCAAATATAATTACAATAATCAAGCCACATATATAAGACAATTAAGCCTCATTATCTCTCCAGTCACTCAAATCATTGTCTCCATGCCCATCAACAAAAAGATGTCTTCACTGAACCCTCCATTGGTGCATCTTCATTCAGCTTTTGGACTGTCTCGCCTCTCAACATAAAACACCACCCATAATGTCATCTGAAAATCTAAGGACTGAAAGATTAAATAGTACATGCAATCCTGCCAGTTGAAGCCCTCTTATAATCTAGCATGTACTTGCAGGTTTGATTAAAAGGTAAATACAAAAACTGACCAAGCTCAGAAAGTTAACTGCAATTATCTCTTACTCCAATATGAAAAAATATTGTGGAAAATTGGGTCGGAATGATGCAAGGTTGCACTGAATTTAGCAACCAAGTTTGTTTCTACATCTTGAAAAAAATCACTTTTTCTTCAACACATCACACAACTATGTTTAATTCCACAAAAGTCTGGCTAGTGATACACTGATGAATTATTCTCCAGCTGCCTTTAATCGGTGTATGTCCAAGCACAACCCCAACCGATACCTTCTCCGCCATCTGTCCATATCAGCATTTCCAACACCATGTCGGAGCTAGGGGCTTCTGCCCTGCTTCAAGACTGGGCTGCATGGTTGAGCAGATGGGCTTTTAACCAGAGGCTTTGAGTGCACATTGGCTACCCACCTAATCTGGGGTAGGCAAAAGGAAAAATACAGAATTAAACACATGTGAACAACCAATTCCTATAAACTACACAGTTCACATAAATATTTTAACTAGTTTCTCCTCACATACTTGACACACTGATATCACGAGCATGAAAATGGTTCTAGACTGAGACATAAACATATTCAAAAACATTATGCAATGAGGGTGTATGCATTGTTCAATGTTAAATTAAATGCTGTGTTTGTCAATAAGATTACTGATGTCAAAATGTGTGTACTTACAGATAAAACTCCTTTAATGGAAAACTGATACATTTTCCAGTTTGTCTCCAAAAACCAAACACTGACTTAAAAAAGTTTTTCCAAGGTCTTTGTACTTATTTACAACACTTATCAGTTCTGTTTCTCTGTCTTTGATAAGGTTCGTGCTAATTGTACTTAAAACATACATGCAGAAAACCAAATATATGACTCCTACTCCTGAAAAGTTATGCACATTTAAAATCAAATGCTCAACAATGTGTCACTATGTAAACTAAGTGACAAGTACATACAGACAATGGACAGAATTGCTTATGGACAAAGGCAATAACAAACCGTAACTGAATTAGCCATGAGCAATAACCTGCCCTAATATAATCTGCAGATACACCAGCTGCAGAATTGTCTCAGTAATTTACATATGACACATTTGTAACATATCTTTTGTGAAATAGGTTCAAAAGATGAAACCCATCAACTTACCATGCACATTGGACCAGTTTCTGATTCTGGTGCGTATCCAACACTTGCAGATACATGACAATCACCTGAAATTGACAAGGCACAAGTATACAAGTGACCAGGAGTTCAAAAGTGTCAAGCACATGACAGGACCATTTGTAGGAAGTCTGTCTTAGATGTATTGTAGTAACTGAATCATTTTATTGTTTCCCAATGCTATGTTTTTAAAACAGAACGTTTAGCAATTCCCTAGGTCCCAGTTGCTATTGTAATTCCTACAAATAGTCATGTATTTTGACCTTTGACCATGACATTGATGCAGGACACATTGGTCGTTGATTATTCTGCTCGCAGTAGGAACCTGTGGACAAAACAGAATGTCTAGATATCAGTCTGGATAAAGTATGTTTGTGTGCATACTAACCACTTGAAAGCAATTTACCCAAACAAAGGAACATAACCTACCTTGTGCGGATGCTTCACATGAACACAGAAGCCCAGTTCCTTGAGAACTCTCCTTTCTGCTTTTATCACTTGATTTTTCAAATTGATGTAGTTCTGATCCAAAACTAAGGGGCGGATGTTTCTGAAATAGAGCAGCAACAAACTGGTAACTGGATTGCACAAAATTGTATGTTTAGTAATGTACGATTTATATAAAAATAAATCATAATACACTGCAGATCCGCTATATCGCGATGTCCAATATATTGCAAATCGGCCGTGGATCCAGATTTTTTTCATGTACTTCAATATTTTACTATTACCAAATGCTCATAAATAAATCCAGTTTGATTCGGATTTTAATGCCTTCACTGTGTCTCTTTTATTCACACTCTTGTAGTGCGACAAACAATACGATGATTCGCTCAACATCAAAGTGCACAGCGCGCGTGCCACCCATGACATTGCTATCGCCCTATTTAGCACCCGAATTACATGCAGTCCACGTGGAGGGTGTATACAGTAACTGTATGTCAAAAATCAATACTGAGCTACCTAAATGACAATAACATAAACAATATGGCTTATCTGTTTCTTTTTTGTTTCAGGAGAAATGCTAACTGCATATTGTTCACGATATAGACACCTAATTTTGTTGCTGTGTGCTATGAAACTTATACAAAAGTAAAGATCCCAATGTTTTCTGCGCTACAAAGTTTTTATTTGGCGATCAATACAACAAAGCTTTCCATGCGGACGACATGACATTGTACATGATTGTCAGCAATTTTTCGCGTGCTTTTTCTAACAGAACAAAGAGTTTACACGAAATACATGTGTGTTGTAATTGTTAATAGAATTTCTGTTTACTTCACGTCAGGGATCTCACTAGGATTTTCAAATAGGAGTCCTGGGACTCCTAAAAAGTAGGAGTCCCAAATAGAAAAGAAATAAAATTATGTGACGCGCGAAAGTGAATGGAATTTTTACAATTTATACATTTATGCAATATATTACAGTTATAAATAAAATAATAATCATGATATTAATAATAATACTAATTATTTATATTATTATTTATATTATTTTTATTGAGTTATGTAATAAAATGATAATATATAATACTTAATCATGTCTTATAAAACAATATTTTGTACCAATAAATAATTTTAAAACAGGTTAATTCTGGACAATTAGCAATTGATGGTCTAAACTTGTTGACTGATTTGTAATGTGTAGGCCTATTAAAAAGTTATGATGTGGTGATTACAGTAAAGCATAAGTTACTGTCAAGTAGAGCAATTGTGAAACAGGATAACAACACAAAAATGTAAAAAGGAGCACTTATTGGAGATATTAAACACCAAAGTATGTGTTTGCATGTGTTTTACAAATGTTGGTGACCTGTAAAATTGACGACGAAAATTTTCCCGAGGTCGCGAAAATGTGACGTTGCAAAATTTTGTACTTAAATTACCGCCAGTATTGTTAATTTATGTCTTGTCAAAGGTGTTATATACTAGAAAGTTACTTTATGTATGATTATTGATTGAAGCTTTTATATTTCTGTCAAATTTCAGCCCTAGATTTTCGTATAAAATTGCTGTCAGAACAAAAACTCCTATCACCGTATTACTGAGATTTAGTTGTTATTCATGAAATTGGACTGACAGTATAAATTAATGAAATCAGCTGAAGCTGTTTTTCACTCATTTTAACAATGTTGTTTGTTTTAAGTTGTCAAATATGTTCAAAACTGTTCTTAATTAAGGACGCCTTTTGACACATTTCGGTGATTTCGCACATTCTAATTGACTTGTGCATTAAAGCACAGTAATGAGTGACAAATGTAATTTACCAATGAAAATTAACATTAGCTGTCTGGAATTGTGTGGGCGGAGCTAAATGACTACTGTGGGCGAAGCTAAAGGACTAGACTTTGACAGCTGCAGTGTGTACTGGGGCCGATATTGATTTTATCGTGACTACTGCCGAGTTTACTGCAGGCACTCATGTATGTGTTAAGTAACAGGGTATACGCAGTAAGCCAAAAAGCATGCATCCCAAGGACTCTTGGCATGGGTTTGACATGCGTCCTTTTGAAAAAATATGCGTCGAAATACACTTGATTTTGCGTTTCCGAGATCCCTGCAAGTGAATAGTGAAATTCGGATAGGCGTTTCGGACTTCATATTTTTATACGCGATTTGAAATTTATTCAACAGAATTAAAAGAATATTATATTTTCATATACAAATTGAATAGTTTACATATGGATTTAATACATAATGGATGTTAACTACATTTAAAAGGGTGAGTTATTTATTTAATTACATTTATGATTGAGATCGGGGAAAAACTGGCAAGTGTATACATGTATATCTACTGAATGGCCAGGCAAGTTATATCGCGATCGCGATCCGTGGACCCCGCGAATCGCGATATAATGGCGTTACAGTGTACTCTCATGAAACATTGCAAATTTTTGCCCATGTATGCATGTTCACAATTTTTTTTATACTACTGACAGATGCCATTAAATTGGCACATTCAAGTTTGGCAACCTGTACTTTGACCGATCCATAAAAAAACTAGTAACAATGTCTAAAACACTTACTTCTTGTTTCGAACTTGTTTTACATGATGGAATGTATTGATGACATCTCGTAGTCTTCGTGGGCATTCTTCAATCTTTGAGGCAAGATTAACACAGGCCATTGCAAGTACCTAAATTAATGGAATACAAACAAACGCTTATTGCTACTGAAAAATGTGCAATATACTTTATTATTTCACTTGAGTTTACGTTGTCAATATACGAATTATCAAAATGAAATAGTCTTTCTTTGCTATTATGACTAGGTTGAACTTCCAAAAAAAGGAAAATGATTGTTTATTGGCTCTAAAAACCACAACACTTTTCAATATCATTTACAGACATCATAAATATCAATACAATTAATATTATTGTCACTAACCTCCATATTGTGCTTGACGAAAGATTTTGAGTAATAAAACCTCTGAAATAACACTTGTCCTGTCGCCATTGCCACCTGAAATACACAAAAATTGCGCGTATATACTACTTTACTTTATTCGAAAATTTGTGATATATGAAACGCATAAAGTTAGCAACAATGCGCAAAATACCTGTGGTAACTTGAGCAGAATGCCAGACGTTTGAATAAGCTCGCATCCTAATATTCTTAGATCGGTTTCAGTATCCAAATCAAGGCCATCTTGCATCGATGGTGTTGGGGAAAGTTTTTCGTCTGGTATCAACACGTTTTCCAATGTAATTATAATAGAACTGAAATCTCGTTCCATCGTTGGACCCTTCGATTTTGTTTCCGCCATCTTTGTTCGCGACTACAACGTTTTATATCGTATCCTTTCGCGTAATTTCACAATATATGTTTAAATAGGTAAACGTTTTCAATTCATATTATAAACAATATAACTACCACATATTAAATTTTAAAACATGCCGAACAATACGATTAGAAAATATTTTAGCATTTAATAGCTGAAACTTGAAGAACTATTTTTTATTCACGTCACATTTTTAAATATAGATTGACTGTCACAGCGTTTACGAATGGTTCCGCGATTTGCATTTGAACCAGTCATTTTTTTAACCAATGGATTTTTTTATATAAACTTGCCGATTTGATTATAGATTTTTTACGGTTACAGATGACTAAACTATTTACTATCTCTTACAGGCAATGGGTGCCATCCGTTTGTGCTATCCCCTTTGACGATCAAGTTTAAATACCTGCCGTCTATCGCTTCCAACAAATTTAAGTACACATATGTCTCTGTCAAACGATTACGTGGCGACGTCATACAGGCTAGATGAATTATTATATATTCACGTGAAAACAGCCACTTGGACTTCAGAGTACTGAGTGAGAGTGAAATTGATTGTGAAATGGAATACAGTTTAAATATCTGCCGGCTATCGCTTCCAACATATTTAAATACACATATGTCTCTGTCAAACGATTATGAGGGACGACATACAGACTACATGAATTATTATATATTCCCGTGAAAACAGCCACTTCGCCTTCTGAGTACTGAGTTAGAGTAAAATTGATTTTGAAATGGAAGACAGTTATGTAAGTTGGCATGGGATCGATGTAGTACTAGTGAATTTACACGAGTAACATGATTATGATGGATATGTATCATTGAGGGAGGGGGGGGGGGGTATACTGGTTTGCTAATGTCGGTCGGTCGGTCGGTCTGTCGGTCGGTCGGTAGACCACTTTCGTTTTCGCTCTCTAACTTCAACAGTTTTTATCTGATCTTCACCAACCTTCGTGAAAATGTTTGTTGGTATAATATCTAGGTCAAGTTCGATAATCAGCCAAATCGCCCTGAGAATTGTGGAGTTATGGCTCTTGAATTATTTAAAATTGGTCTTTTTAGCTAAGTCCAATATTTTTCATCCAATCTTCATCAAGCTTCATAAAAATGTTTGTAATAATAATATCTAGGTTAAGTTCGATAATCAGCGAAATCGCCCCATGAATTGTGGAGTTATAGCCCTTGAATTGTCTAAAATTAGCCTTTTTTTACCGTTTCAGCTTTCTAAGTCGAACAGTGTTCATCCAATCTTCACCGAACTTCCGAAAAATATTTGTTATAATAATATCTAGGCCAAGTTCAATATTCAGCCAAATCGCCCCAGAAATTGTGGAGTTATTGACCTTGAATTATCTGAAATTAGCCTTGTTAGCGGTTGCCGCTCTCTAAGTCCAGCATAATAATTTATAGTTGTCCAACAAGCTGTATAATTATGACAACATACAACGAAAGCTAACGAATCACCCATGGCACACACGAAAATGTCCATTATAAAAAAAATATACTATTGTTGTTCCAGCATTCATATAACATATTTCATGATACCTATACTTGGTCTAATTAACAGACGATGCATACAAGAGTTACAGAATGATTGCGCATTTAGTTATTTAGAACATATAACTTTTGCTTTTATTTCAGTTCTTCAGAACTTTTTGCTAAAAACGTCAGGTCTTCAAGCAGAACCTTTTGCTACCTGTCCGAAAATGTATGCTGGTTCTGTAGTAAAGTTTAGGATAAGATATATTTAGTCCTTGTAGTAGTCGAAAACGACCGTGATTTCGAAATCAAATTATGGATCTTTAGCGCGCTAGATTCATTAAAGTCATTAGTTACGCGTGGGTATTAACGTCAGTGAGTTGTGCCGACTGCCAGACACACGCTCTCGTACCGGACTACCGGACCCATGAGCAACACATACGTAGTCTAGTCTAAGATCGAGTGACAAGTCAGATTACAGTGGATGACCAGCAGTGTTCTGCATGTGTACGACTCCCTGGTCCCGTTTAGCGGGTTCTGAAAATCGTATTTCAGTTCGTTGAACCAAAGATGGTTTCTTATACAAAGTCTCTCAGATCCAAGAGGTTCACGCTACTGTGACGCTAGGTAGAACAATCCGGAATGGTGTTGGTTTGCAAAAGTTATAGCTCGAAATTTTCCCTGCACGTTAGTTAGGCGACGTGTTGGCTCCACCTGATCATCGGTTGTCTCGCCCCCAGAATGTTTCTCTTAAGTGATGAACTAGTATATTATCCCCAACACAGTGAGGCGCAGATTTTGGCATCAAAATTAATTCAACCATCAAGAGCTCACAAATATTTCAAGAAGTAAATGTACAGTCATCACTAAAAGAAGTAAAAATATATGGAACCAAATTATGATGACCTATTTATGTTTGCAACATCTGAAATGTACGATACAATCTAATATAATTTCCAAGGTGAATTTGAGATTTAATTTTTAAATATTGCAGTAATTGTGCCTAATTATGCAGAAAGTATTTTTAAAAAACCCATAGGTTTTCACAAATGCATACAGAAAAGCAACATCAAACAAAGAACCATGTGTACGCGTGTACAAGGGGTTTTATAAAAGCACGTGACGATGTTAATATTACTATCCAATTCTATATTAAACGGGTAACTGCACAGTGTTCAGACCTCTTTTATTGACTGTAAACGAGGGTGTTAACACCTATTCAATGAGTGTGAATATGTGCATGTATATTGCCTATATATATGTGTGGTACAAATAAAAGGTGCAACAGTGGTATGGTATTAAAGCAGCACGATGATGTATAGTGGTACATATACGAATTCGAAGTATCATACATCCTTTACCCGTATTTAAAAAGAACAGGACGGTAAACCTCATCTTAGCTGGAAAAAAAACAAGCATTGTCACTGTAAGTGACGACTGCCCCCCGGGATATGTTTTGACAGAAGAAAGATTTTTGGTCCATGTACTCTGCACTCCCTTTGAAAAGCCTCTACCATTATATGAAGTATCATTGAAAACCCTTCGATCAATACTTATCGAGTTATGCACCGCACAATAACTCCAAAAAAATTAAGAAAGAGCTGTATTCCTTGTACTCTGCACTTCGTATAAACATTCTGTATATGACGTGGTTTTATTTTAAATCCCTTCAATTCTAAGCACAAGGAAATTAACCGAAGAGCAATAACTCCATAAATATTGAAGAATGAGTTATGATCCTTGTACTCTGTACTCTGCACTTCCTCTCAACATCCTCTATCAATGTATGTGGTTTTATTTCAAACCCTTCAATACTGATGGAGTTAGTCTTAGCACAGGAAAATTAAACAAAGGGCAATAACTCCTTAAATATTGAAGAAAGAGCTATGGTCCTTGTACTGTGCACTTTTTCTTATTGTCCTCTACCGTTATATAAAGTAGTATAAATCCCTTTAATAGTTTTTGAGTTATAGTCCGCACAACAAAATTAAACAAATGGCAATAACTCCGTAAATATTGAAGAAAGAGTTATGGTCCTTGTACTCTGCAGGTCTTCTCATTGTCCTCTACCATTATGTGAAGAATCATTTGAATCCCTTCAATACTTTTCGAGTTATACTCCGCACAAGAAAATTGAACAAAGGGCACCAACTCCGTAAATATTGAAAAAAGAGTTATGGTCCATGTACTCTGCACTTCCTCTCTTCGTCCTCTATGAAGTTTCATTAGAATCCCTTCAATACTAATGGAGTTATGCTCGGAAACAATAAAATTAAACAACGGGCAATAACTCTGCAAATATTGAAGAAAGAATTATGGTCCTTGTACTCTGCACTTCCTCTCAATATCCTCTATCAGTATACATGTATGAATTTTCATTTGCATCCCTTAAATACTGATGGAGTTATGCTCAGCACAAGAAAATTGAGCAAAGGGCAATAAGTCCTTAAATATTGAAGAAAGTGTTATGGTCCATGTGCTCTGCACGTCCTTTCTTAGTCCTCGATCTATCATTATAATTATGAAGTTTCATTTGAATCCCTTCTTTTAGACTTTTAGAGTTATACTCCGCACAAGAAGCGGGACGGGCGAGCAGACGGACGGACTATGCGACTACTATATGCCCATAAAAAACTTTAAGCACTGTATGTAACTGTTTTGACAAATACAACTATCCCATTGGCCTCCACCGTTTGATTTAAATTATGATGGTTTGCAGCCTACGCAGTTGTCATTAACTAATCGATTAACTCTACGCGGAATGAGTCAAGAAAAACGAAATGAATGCAGGTTTGTTATGTTTTAAGTGTTTTCATTTATTATTATATTAAATGCTTGCGTACAGAGACTGTGTTTATGATATCATTGTATAAGCCACTTGTTTCATATGTTGTTTTATGTTCATGACACAAATAACGATAGCAGTCGTCTAATTTATGCAATGTGATGAGTTTTCGTGACATAAGTCATAACATAATTCGGGCCATATGAAAAAGGCAAAAGGTCCAACTCGGCCCACTGACATACGACCCGGTCCAACTCGACCCACTTTGTTTAAAACACAGCAGTGGAAATAACTGTGAAATCCATACTGTTTGCATAAAACATTTGTGGTTCAACAAACTTGATGTTGCAGTCGTAAGAACGGATATTTTATGGCACAAAGACAAAAAAGGAAATCTTTTATCTAAGTAACAGTGACTGGGAAACCCATGAGAAATGCGATATTTGCACATATAATTCAGAACAATCGCATAGAAATGTTCATCGATGCGATTTTACGTCACACCTAAATTTTTGAGTCAGAATTTAAAAAAAAAACGCAGACTGCTGCAGTTCAGTACATTACAATATCTCGGTCTGCTTTGCAGTTTTGTCACTATGCGATGAGATGTTATCTGAACATAACTCATATTTCCTGATAAGAACATAGACATTTCAACTTCATACACGTAAAGTGTTTAGTTTGGCTTTCACAAAATGTAATTGTTGTAAATCTCATAAAAATTAGAGAAAATCCCATAGATTTTTTTTAAATCCCACAGATTTTTGTGGAGATGAGAAATTATCTCTTATGGAAAAATCCTTTTCCAGTCACTGTAAGTAATCTACATGTACAAATATTTATATTAAGATTGTACAAAACATATGACTTTATTATGGTATATCATCATAGTATGTTCTGTAATGGTATGGTCTATATCCAGGGTTTCCTGCAGGCCTGTATTGCTTGTCAGGCCCCGACATGCCTTCAAATCAATTAGTCGTTTACTAACATGCTTAACCCTTACTGCGCGGGAACCGGGTAAACTCGGGTCCGGGATTTAGTGCAGTACGAACGGGAACCGAGTATACTTGTTTTCAATAGTGGTCTAATTTTAGTAGTTCCGGGAGTTTCCCCGATTTATGTCATCGGTATTTTTCAGTATTAACCAATGAAAAAAGGTCTTCCCTAATTTGAAACGATATGATTGGTCTTTATTTTTTGATTTTATGACGTCGAAATGTAAAATCAACAAGCCTTGAAATTCAGACCAAAACGAGACAAAGAAAATGGCGGACGTTAGTTTTGATGCAGAACTATTCTTTGGTAATTCGGACAGCGATTGTGATTTTGAGGAATTTGAAGGGTTTGATGAGCAAGATATACGTGATGTACAGCCTGGACAATTACCAGAATACGATGCTAACCAGTTTGAAGGCGACAGAGAGTCTCCAAGTGACATGTTAGCAAATTGGTCGTCGAGTGTTGTTGAACCTTTGGTACCACCATTCGTTGCAGAAAGTGGTTTGTGCGTTGATTTGGAGATCGATTCAGTTCCATTAGACTATTTCTCGTTGTTTCTGAATGATGGGGACATGGATCATATTGCATTCGAAACGAATAGGTATTTTGCACAGCAACGAGCCAAAAAGCAGCCGTCTTGTTTTTCGAGAATGAACTCTTGGTATGACACTACTGGGCCTGAGATACGAAAATTTCTGGGCATGACCATTGTTATGGGACTCGTTGACAAACCTGCACTCAGCAATTACTGGTCTACTGAAAAGCTGGTCTGCACTCCAGAGTTCAGCCATATGATGCCACGAGACAGGTTTCTGTCTGTTGTCATTTTTGCATTTGGCAGACAACAGGACAGCACCCACTCGTGAACAAGAAGGCTTCGATCCGTTGTACAAGGTGTGTATATATTCATAACTAAACACTTTACATGCATATTTTATTTGCCATCTTGAAATAAAAACATACCACAAGTTTATACATTTATTCTGCATATATGTGTTTACAACAATGTTACATATCTACATTCAAATTTGACACGAGTCACATGAACAAATTATCAGCCTATTTCGATAACCGAACGGTACCTAATTATTGTCTCACATTTTGTATGAAATTTTCTTTTAAAATTTTTAACACATAAAGCAACAGATACAATCAGTTCAACAAAGTAAAACAATAAAGTAACATATTTGTTATTCTGTCGTTTCAGGTGAGGCCCATCTACGACGTGGTAACAGCTCGCTTCAGGAACACGTACACTCCGGATCGCAAGATCGTGGTGGACGAAGGTATGGTGCCATGGAAGGGACGACTACGGTTCAGACAGTACATCCCAAACAAGCCCGACAGGTTTGGAGTGAAACTCTATGTGCTAAGTGAAAGCAAGTCAGGCTACATGTGTGACTTTGACATTTACACAGGAGCAGATTACGACCCCGATCCTAATGCCGAGGACAGCGAACTCACCCTCGGACATTCTTACGGAGTTGTAATGGGCTTGCTAAGGAAGTCCAACCTGCTAAACAAAGGGTACTGTTTGTACACAGACAACTACTACAGTTCCCCTATACTGTTTGACAGACTGGCAGCAGAAGACACTGTTTTTGTTGTGTAACAAAATGAACTTTATATGGAGTATAACCAGTACATATCATAACACACCTGTATTTACCTGTAATTACCTTGCATACCTGTTAATAATGAAATAATCAAATCTTTAATAAATAAAAACAAATATTAAACAATTATTTGATGTAATGATGCTCTACAGAGTAAACGGGGTATTTTGTAATATGCATTGTTCAAGAAAAATGTTGCTACTCTTTACCAATAATGGACAGTCAAAACAATTTACCTGTATTGTTAATTAGGCAGTATTTTTGTCTATTTTATGTCAAAATTTAACAATTACAAGTTGTTTGTTGTACTCTGACATTGTTTTATTATTTATTAAATAAAAAAGAGAGATTTCTAATAATAAAGCTAATAAAATCGTTCATTTGTTGAATTTTACCTGTATTTATAAGTTTATCTCACCTGTACTGGTGTAAAAATAACGACAGGTGAAAACAAGTTGCGTCAAAATGTCCGTCTTTCAATTACCTACACATATTGTATAGGTTTTATATATCAAAGATAAACATATAATGGTGAAAATGAAGGTCAACTAACATGACTGTAAAACCAGGAATTCTCCAAAAAATAATCAGTACCAGGCTGCTGATAAGCCAAATACATATTCAGCGCAGTAAGGGTTAAATAATGCCAATATGCCTTAATTTTCAAAGCCACAACTCTTAATCCCCCTTTATCTAATTATACAGATTGTTTTTATCAATAAGGTCTTACTTCCAAGTGTGATTGACAAGGGACTGAACAGTGTAGTCCCGCCCACAATGACAGTGTTTTTTTTTAGTGATTTGTTGATATGCCCTTTTCTGTGAAATTGTGAAAAATGCGTCGTAAAACGCCAAAATTGTGAAAACTAGTATCAAATAATAACTTGTGATTTTGTTATATTTAATCATACTTAAAGTACAAACACATGATATTAAAGTGTGATCTTTACATTCATGAAACCTTACCATGAAACATTCAAGTTAAATTTCTCTCTTTTGCAGATTTGATACTGTCAAATATTCTTTAAATTTGCAAAATGTCCAATGGCTTCACTTGAGTCAGACACAAGAGTCAATAGAAATGTCAGCTGAGCCTGGCAAAAGCATTTTCGGGTTGGGCTTTGATCTTGCACAAGTTGAAAAGGGCTTGCGTGTCAATAAGTATACCGTATTTTGCCTTATTTTACTTTTTCGGGATTGGGCTTTGATCTTGCACAAGCAGTAAACAGCTGGCGTGTCACTTGTGTACCGTATATTGCCTTATCTATCACTTTATCTGGACATTTAATCTGGGAGCTGGTGTGTACCTTGCTGAACATACATCAGTCATGGTGTTCGAGTGGCTGGCAACATATTAATTGGTAGAATAATATTTGTCACGCGTGCCTTTCCCCAGGCGCTTTAAGAACAGCGGCACCGCTGTGCCTTAATTTCCTAATCCTTGTCACCGCAACGCTTAAAATCCCAAAATCAGTCTACTGCAGCACAGTATAATTTCAATAAGCGTCTAACAGGGGCTCACTCAAAAATCAATAACAGCAGATGACATTTCAGCCAGGCAGATCTCAGCACAGTAAGGTGTATACAGCGTGCTATTTTTAGATCTTATGAAAGCAGCTATCCAGTTACACAGTGTTGTGACCTAAGTGTCAGAGTGTTAGAGCTAAGAGGTGATTAACACAATGTGGTAATTGTCAGCTTCTGTGTGTTTTGACTTATGGCCATAGTCAACAGCAGATTAATGACTTCAAGTTAAGTTAGCTATTGAGTTGGAATTACCTGTTAATAAATGCTCAATCACTCAATGGTGCTATAGAGGATCATTGGAGATGACCACTGACATGGAAAATGTTCCTCACCGGAATGTTGTTGGGTAAGTAAATTAGCATGATGCAATGTTGAGGCAATGTGTTTGAAATGTAGTCAATCAGTCTTAGTATATAAGACAGTCTTATATCATGGAATTTTAACTTTAGAGCTTCTGCATTGAATTTGCTTACAGGCAAAGTGTATATTACTAATTTTATAATAACAATAGATCTAGATCTAATCCAACTTAGGTGGAAAGACAAATTGATGCAGCAACTGAGTCTGTGGCTCTGTCACTGAAGTTCGTTTCACCAGCATGTACAGAAACGTAGCATAGAGTTTAAGACTAGTCATCTAATTTAAACCTTTTCATTTGTACAGTGTAATTAAATGAGTGCAGCACACAATTATTTTTTTTGCAGATTGTGGCAGGGGATTCTCAACCATGAACAAGGTGAAAACTACACACAGATCATGTCCCTCCAACAAAGTTCTGAATGCTTTGTTGGCAACCTCCACCCAAGGAACTCTTCTCGGAAGAACAACTTTTTAGTACCAGATATTGGAAGTGAACACTATGTATCTTCAGTATGTTCATGGACACATGGCACCAGCAGAAACTATGAAGAACAGCTTTCTAAATATGTGTACAGGGTTTGCACTAACATGCAATTTTTATGTTGGATATAAGTGTTGGATAGTGCAAGACCTGAACATTTCCCACATGAAATGAAGTATAAATAAAGCTTTGTTTAAGGCCATTTCTAATAATTTTGTAATAATATGCCAATTACATCATTCAAATTCAATGAGGTATACATTTAGGTAAACAGTGTCATTATATATTTCCATGTTACATTATCTATTTCCAGGTTACATTACTTTTGCCACTTGTGTTTTTTTCTTTCTTTGATAAATTTTTAAATAGTGTGTGTGTTTATGATTATGTTATGTCATTCGGAAACAAAAGAGAGAGAAAACTATTCAAAGGCTGTTTATTTGTATGTTTGTGTTAGCTCTGAAGTACTGTAGATTTTGATATAGTACACATAAAAAGTATTTTTAAAATCGGAACGTGGAAGGGAGTACACCGCTTCACACCCAACCCCTACCACGGGTATTTGCCCCTGTGCCTTAGCAAAATCCTGGGGAAAGGCCTGGTCACGGGCTTCCACTTAAAAACAATTTTTAAAATATTACCGATATGTTTTGAATATATATTTTGTTTTAGAATCTTAAAGTTGACCATTTACCAAATAAAAAAAAAATAAAAATAAAAAAATCCCTGCCTATCTACCCTAATTTTTATGGGGCATGTTGAAACAATCATAATATTTTTTACGCCTTATTCAAACTATCTGGTTTAGGTAGAGGTATGGCACATACTTAATAACAATTTTTTTTTTTTAGTTTTTAAGGCTGATTGATGATGGGACTGAATCCCAAAGATTTTAGGAAAAATATGTACACAATACATTTGGGTCGTACAGAGATGTATCGATACAATAATGATATAATATTAATAATGTTATATAATAGGAATACCCCCGTACAATCCTTGTGAAACTTGTGAAAGTCAATTTAGTGTGAGAAGCTCTTGATTTAAAAATTGCAAACATATGGCTACATATGGTCCCTGCTATATAGTATATGGTATATAGCCTATTTTGTTATAGGGCAAACTTATTCTATTGGGTCCAAAAATATGTGCTTTGTCAAATTTTATGTACGACAGTTGAAACAGTCCTATTAACATAATGAAAAAAAACAAAAAACAAACAAAACTAGTCAAAGCCATCACAAATTCATTATGACCATTCCAAATACAGGGATCTCACTAGGATTTTAAAACAGGAGTCCTGGGACTCCTTATTTGTAAAAATTAGTTAAAGGAGTCCCGATTATCATAGAGTGCGGCATTACATTTTTAGCTGATAAATAGCAGTTGAATAACAACAATACATATATATACAGTCTTCACGAATAAGTTTTAAAAGCAGTGGACCATCGGTCCACCAAACCAGCCAAAACAACTGGACTGTACAACGATTTAGTGGACCACAATTTGTTTGTAGATTTTCATTCACTCTAACGTATATATATCAATGATTTTATAAAAAAAATAAATTGAAAGCAATTATGGTTTTCATACTTTTATTCTAACACGAATCATGTATTTATTACATTACTCTTAATAAAAATCTGGTGAAATATAAATACCAGATCGCCAGGTAAATCAAATACCAGGTGTATATTTTGTTTTAGCCTATTTGAGTTCAGTACTGGCCCAAATGGCCGAGCTGGTATTTGGGACCATATTTACTAGAATGCGCAGATCAAATGGAAACTGCTCCGCTCGCTAGGATTGCAGAACTGCCTACTCCTAAAGAGTTGGGGTCCCAGTAATTGTTACCAACGCACCCCTCCCCACCCACTCCTTTAACAATAAATGCTTTGTGCCCAAAAATTATTTTAAAATTCCCTTGTTGAGTAATAAAACGTTTTTACTTTCACTGACTTAAGTTACGCTAACTTTCATGAAAATGTGGCAGCATAAGTTTTTAGGTGTAATCAGTGTAGTTAAACTTTTGAATAGCTCGTTTATTCGAAAACACACATAGTCATAGCAATATTTTATTTTAAAACAAATGAAGACGTACCTTTGACATTACACACTAAAATTCTATGCGATTTGCAAACACAATTTGTCAACATCCCATTTCGTATTTTAAGTAAACATTTTGCAAACAATAATATACTGACTTTTTTAAGTATGTAGTATTTTATTTATTATGTGGGTGTTACAAAAACGCAGCTAACAACATGCATACCTCACGAAAATGTGTTACAAATTACTACACCTTTACCAACAATGAGGGCGTGATAAAAATTCTATTGACACCGCTCATCTACATATTGGAAATTTAATCCCTTCAGTCTACAAGTCTCTGACTTTCTTCACTTTCTTTTGTCGCAAAACTTCCGAATACTACTCGTCGCTTCAAATTCTTCCACATCTGGGCCATCTTCCTTTATACGCATCAGCAGTTTCATAGTGTCGTGGCCAAGACGAGATCGGCCTTTGGTTTTTATGTGGTTATGAACGCTGAAACCACGTTCACATGCCACAAGTCCGTATAGATTTTCTTTTAGTTCTCTAGAATGTGAGTGCATGTGTCACTCAAGTCCAGAGTTAGAAATTTCAGCAGGACCTTCACATCAGTGTAATCGTGTCTAACACGATCATCATCTATCAGGCCATCTTTGTTGCCATACAGTTTTATCAGAGTCTCAATTTCACTAAGACCATGTTTATCCAAGTCCACTGTGTTTTTTGGAATAAGTGATGGGTTGAGAACTTTGTTCAGCAGTTGGAGAGTTGCCATCGACTGTTCGTCAAATCTGTTGTCAATGTTTTCTTGTAACTGTGTGAGATAGTCATTGGCGTTATTTTGAAACTCTATACGGAGTTGCTGTCGGTCAATCAGTTTACATCCACGATATTCACTGGACTGCAGGTTGTCGTAGATCGTTTGAAGCTCTATTCCATTGGCTGACTGGAGTTTGTCTAGTCTGTGTTTAGTAATTTCTATTGGAGTGTTCACAACACTTATATCTATATGGTCCTTTTGAAGCTGGACACTAAGGTTATTCAGCTGCTTCAGAACATCCTTCATCAATCCAGTCAGCAAAACAAATGTCAGGTCGCGGTGGCGTAGTGGATATGGTGTCCGCATAGCGATCGGGAGGTCCCGGGTTCGATCCCCATTCTGGGAGCGTTCTCAAGATCTCCCCCAAAGACACCAAGTACTGGTTCTACCCAGGAAATGGACTCGAGAGTGTCTCTATAAGCCGTAGGCTTTCGATGCAATCGAGCTAAAATAAATAGGTTTAAACTAAAACAAATGTCACACTTTTTATTTTAGTGAAAAGTCCTTTTGCTTCTGGACTGCCTATGGTGGCCTCGTGCTCTAATGTTTGGTATAAGGCTGGGTAGCAGTCATGGATGGCATCAACAGCACAGCACTTCCCAGAGATAACCATCGGAAGTTGGTAGGTTCTTTCAGTGTAACGTACCAAAAGTTTTCATCATCTAGAATTGCCATCATTGAGCGCAGTTCATTATATCTGACAGCTGAATTAGCAAAATGTCTGTACACCATTTTTAATGTTTGCTGGTATTCATTCAACAGACGGACATTTCCACAGGCTTGACCGGCAGCTAATGACAACCTATGGGCCACACACTGCAGTTGCAGCATTCTTGGAGAGCGCTCCTTCAACCTTACACCTACGCCATTATGTCTACCAACCATAACACTAGCACCATCACTTGCCAAAAAAATCAGTTTAGAGAAGGGGATTTGTTTCTTTTCAAAGATTTTAACTATTTCACACACGATAGTTTTTGCTATGTCCGTGCTTTCGTCCACAATAAGTCCTATGTACTCGGACTGCTGTATCCGTGCATCCGTCTGCTCTTCTATGACAGAGTTTATCGCCTCCAGCATCTCTGATTGTACCTCCTCGCTGGTGTATAACTTTGACGAATCCTGCAGATCTTGACATTTGTTCTTGATCTGAAGATATACAGAAAAGATTGTTACTGTATGCCATGTATGGAAACTCATTTCAGCAGATGCCTTGTCATTTGTTTGTTAATTGTCCTAGATTTGTGCTATGTGTATATGATTGCTTAGAAACGTAGGGAATAAACTTACACAATAATAATTTATTCCAACAAAGTGTAAACCATAGCACACTACTGAATATTCTCAACCCGCTATATGTCTAACCATGTTTACACACAAGTAAATGACGTCACAACGCGTGCGAATTAAAATACGTGCCCTAATGTCATTTAATTAAGACTAAATATGAACGACTGGGTCATCTTGACACGCGCATGTTGTATTTGGTTTTGACGTATTTTGAGTTACAAGACGTAAACTATACGAATAAGCATGGATAGCATTTTCAATCACTATTTCAACAACATACCTGTAACTTAAGGATTTTGTTGTACTGGGCGAGAGGCTGGCTTTCTTTTGCGATGTAATACATGGTGTTGAACTGTGTGATTTTGGATGAATTGCCCTCTTCAGCATCCCGAATGTTTAATGTCTCAACCACATGTGTGACTGTGGTCTTCTTTCTTATTGCAGTCAGGGCCAGGGCAGCCAGTAGATGGCCACGAGTGCTCTTGTGGCGACTAAAGGTAGAACTCTGGAGGTTAGGTGTTCCAGTCCATGCCATAGCTGTTTTACGATTTGCTTGTTTACACCAAGTACACACAGCTGTAACTGATCCATCAACAACACTCTTCAATCCAAGGAAATGTCTTAATCCATGCATCACACCACTTTCGATCTTTTTTTGTCTGCTCTTTACACTGATCGCTCTCACTTGCAATTGCCTCACAACTATCACTCACAGTCACTGAATCAGCAACCTTGTCGCTGTCATCTTCCTCATGCTTCCGTTTTATTCCGAGTGAAAATAGAGTCCTTTGCGTCGACATGTTCACTTGTAAAATAATGTAATCCACGAGATGCACAATATAAAACAATACTATTAACACTATTGTAAAAACGTATATGGTGATTACAGCACAATACAGCCCTATTTATACCACAAGATTCAGTTGTTGTTTTAAGAATTAACAAATTTGTGGCAGGTCAAGTGTCTACGGAGAAGCCATGTTACCCTCTTCCTGTGGTCTCACGAGGTCCTATTATGGGATCTTGGAGCCCTAACTTGACACCAGAGGCACTTTCCGTGACAGGTTTATACAGGTGGGAAAATGTGCCAACTAGCGGATTATCGAAGCAGTGAAATATATCGACTGAATTTTAATGTATTTTACATATTACAGTTACTTACCTGAACTGACATAAAGAAATGATTAAATATGTTGTTCATTAAAAGTACCATGATGTAGATCAATGACAAAACTAAACGTGTTTTCCTTGTTGATTCGAAGATGATTCTAAGCAATTAGTAAAAGGCGATAAAATATTATAGAATAGTTTATTTTTACTATTACTAGGGACTGGTATGCTCACGAATTAAACAAAATTATCAATATTTATGCTGTCCGTCATCCGAAAAGGACTATTCCATTCACTAATCTATAATGGAATAATATTTGCAGATATAAACCAAAACGATAAAATAAAAAAATTGATTATGCATAAAATGAGTTTTAATTAAAAAACAAAGCAATGTATTTATCGTAATTATTGCCGACTTGTTATTCACAAGTACCATTTAAGTGTTATATATTCATGGCAAACAAAAGGCCGACGTTAATTTCAATTCATTACCAGCGATTTAACGCCATTTATCTTGAAACTGTCAATCATCAATGAATTGAACTAAAGGAACGCCCATTTTGATTTCCGATTGAAACTATTCTAATCGGTTACAACTAAATGGTAACTCAACCAATCAAAACATGGTATGCGTCCCAGTAGACAGTAGGCGGAGTTTACATGTCGCTATTGTAGATTGGGGCAATTACCGACTGTCGCAGCCCAATGCACGAGTGGGTAAGTGTACTCGGCACACAGCATTGTTTATTGTGTCATACGCGGTCATGAGAAAAGCATGCGTCCCGGGGACTCTCGATTTGTTTGCGATAAGCGTCCTTTGTCAGATTTATGCGTCCAAATACGCTTAATTATGCGTTTCCGAAATCCCTGAAATATATTATAAAGTGGTAGCCAAAATAATATTTTTAACCAAATTTTTTGGAAGAAAAATTTTGGTTAGTAGATTGGGGTATGTCGTAGGGCCAGCCGGAGGGTGGTGGTGGCGGCGTTAACTTTTCGTTTCCGCTCTCTAACGGAATGAGATATTTTAATGAAACTTCATACGTAGATACCTTATATCGAGACCTCGCTTGGGATTGCATATGGGGTGGGTGGGGTCAAGGTCACTGTTGCCAAAAATAGAAAAACGGTTTACGCTGAATAACTTGAGAATGCATCGTTGATATTTTAATGAAACTTCATATATAGATACCTTATATCGAGACCTCGCTTGGGATTGCATATGGGGTGGGTGGGCTCAAGGTCACTGTTACTAAAAATAGAAAAAAAGTTTTCGCTGAATGATTGAGATCTCGTCAAGATATTTTATTGAAACTTCATACATAGATACCTTATATAGAGACTTTGCTTGGGATTGCATATGGGGTGGGTGAGGTCAAGGTCAAGGTCACCATTACTAAAAATTGAAAAACGGTTTCCACTCAATAGCTTGAGAACGCATCGAGATATTTTAATGAAACTTCATACATATATACCTTATATCGAGACTTTGCTTGAGATTGCATATGATATGGGGTGGGTGGGGTCAAGGTCACCATTACTCAAAATAGAAAACGGTTTCCGCTCAATAACATGAGAATGTATCAAGATATTTGAAGGAAACTTCATACCAATACCCTCTACCAAATTCCATGAAATCATTTTGATTCGTTAAAAAACATGACGGCCAGGGGGCGGTGAAGTTTTCCTTATATGGCTATATTGAAAACTTTAAAAATCTTCCAGTTTGAAACTACTGGCTGATTTCAAAATAATTTCACAGAAATGTTCACAGAAATGCTCCTTGGGTGACCCTCTAACAAATTCCTTGAAATCATTTTGATTTGTTAAAAACCATGACTGCCAGGGGGTGGGGCAGTTTTCCTTATATATCTATATTGAAAACTTTGAAAATCTTCGTCTCTGAAACCACTGGCTGGATTTCAAAATAATTTCACAGAAATGTTCCTTGCATGACCCTCTGCCAAGTTCCTTGAAATCATTTTGATCCGTGAACAAATATGGCCACCAGGGGTCGGGGCAGTTTTCCTTATAAGGCTATATTGAAAATGTTCAAAGTCTTTTTGTCAGAAACCGCTTGTTGGATTTTGAAATAATTTCACACAAATGTTCTTTGGGTGATCCTCTACCAAATTCTTTCAAATCATTTTGTTTCGTTTAAAAATCATCGCCGCCATGGGTCAGACAGTTTTCCTTATATGACTATATTGAAAACTTAAAAAATCTGCTTGTATTGCATTGCATGATATTGCATGATATTGGGATCATTCTATAGTTGCTGAAAATATTGCTGTAGAGATGGGTTCATTTGGTGAGGATTATTCCATGAAATTTCATTACACCAATATAAATTCTTTGTATAAATAAATTGCTAATAAATGCATTTTAACAACATTTATAATTCAGTTTGATGCTGTAAAGTAGTACAGGGTTGCCAGCAGACTTGAAAAGTCATGGAAATTTGATTTGAATACTCCAATTGAATATTCCCAATTCTTAAGGTAATTATCATATTCTACATTCTTATAATATTTGAATACTCCAATTGAATATTCCCAATTCTAAAGGTAATTATCATATTCTACATTCTTATAATATTTGAATACTCCAATTGAATATTCCCAATTCTAAAGGTAATTATCATATTCTACATTCTTATAATATTTGAATACTCCAATTGAATATTCCCAATTCTTAAGGTAATTATCATATTCTACATTCTTCTACAGAAAATCTCATCAGAGAGAAACACACTAACCACAGCCATGGATCTTGCTAGGATTTTAAAATAGGAGTCCTGGGACTCCTTACCCCTAAAAAGTAGGAGTCCCAAATAGAAAAGAAATAAAAATGTAAGTCCAGCATGTGACGCATGACATTTAATGATTTTTTTAATATTAAACAATATATGACAGTTCTAATAATAATAATTATTATTAATAATTTATTATTATTAGGTTATGTAATTATAATGTAATGATTATATATAATTTGTTAATGATCATTTCTAATAAAACAATATTATTACCAATGTTTAATTTTAGGCAGGTTATTTATGGGATAGCCTTGTAAGCTGCATTGAATGGCCTTGTTATTAAAAATGTATGATGTGGTAATACAGAACAGCAGGCATGCACAAAATCAGAAGTTACTGTCAAACTTGTAATTGGAAACACGTGAAAAACACAAAAAGCCAGACAAGGAGTAGTTATTTTAGGGATATTAAACACCAAAGTGTGTGTTTGCATGTGTTTTACAAATGTTTGTGATATGTAGAATCGGCAACGATAATATTTGCGAGGTCGCGAAAATATGTGACATTGCAAAATGTTGAACTTACATTATCACCAATGTTGTTAATTTATGTATTGTTATATATATAATACTAGAACGTTCCTTAGTGTATGTTTACTGATCGATTCTTTTACAATCCTGTCAAAATTCGGCCTTAGATTTTCGTATGAAATTTCTGTCAAAGACAACAACTGCTATCATCGTATTATTGACATTTAAGTGATATTCATTAAATTTGATTTGTAATTTCAGTAAATTAAATGTGCTGAAGCTGTTTTTTTACTCATTTTAACAATTCTGTTTGATTTAGGTTGTCAACCATGAGCTAATTGTTCTTAATTGCGGATGCCTGCTGTCACATTTTCGCACATTCTAATTGACTTGTGGATTAAAGCCAACCGATGAGTGACATAGCAATTAACCAATTAAAGTTAACAGTAACTGTCTTGAATGGTGATGGCGGATTTTGATACTGCTTTGGGCGGAGCCAAGTGACTTGACTGTGACAGCTGCAGTGTGTACTCGGAGCCGATAATTGATTTTATCGCCACTACTGCTGAGTTCATTGCAGGCATTTATGTAGCCTCAGGGTACCAATTCTCGAACAGTACCAACGTTTTATGTAATAGGGTATACACAGTAAGCAGAAATGCATGCGTCTCAGGACTCTTTGTCTAGTTTTGACAAGCGTCCTTTTTGAAAAAGTATGCGTCCAAATACGCTTGGTTTTGCGTTTCCGAGATCCCTGCACAGCAACTGTTTACTTGAATCATATTTGACCTCCTACCCTATTTCATGTATTGCATAACCTTCTCCAACTGACCCAATTTTGACCCAATAGCAAGTCTTGGGGGTGATGGCCATATGGGACAGCAGTGCTACAGATAAGCATCGTTTTTTCGTTAAAACACATTGATTTTCTAGAAAAACAATTTAATTTTTAAAAGTTATAGTTAAAAAACTAATTATTATTTCAAAAAACGAATTGCAACCACATTCTTAACGTTTTTGTTGACAAGGATTATTTGCCTGAATTAATAATTACTATAGCACCACTTCAAAATAGAGACCGTTTTGACTTGCCTGGTTCCCTACTTTTGCATTATTATCAACCAGATATTCAGGGTAGAGTGTAAGTTATAAGAATTGGGAACCAGACGTGTAACCATTTTTGACTTGGAACCAGTATTTCCAATTAATCGGTGTGGTTTCACGATGTCTGATGAATGCATGTGTTACTGGCAACAGACGAGTTTCACATTCCCATTTTTTTGCGATTGTCACGACACAGTAATTTATCGGCGAATCGAAAACGAGGCTTGCGATGTATTGATAGTGGTTAATACTGGTTGCGTGGCGGTCAATTTTAGTTTATTACTTATAAAATGTTATAAATATTCACTAATTTTACTTCTTAACAAACAGAAATGACATGATACATAATGTAATTATATATACGATAAGAGTGTCAGTTTAATTAGTATATTATTGCTAAAAATGCAAAAATGCAATTAAGACTGAGGTACTTTCTCTGAGACTGACAGAATTCTAATTGTCCAAACCTGGGCTAATAAATTATTGGATCATAATATTGTATAAACACATGATCATAATTATGTAATCAGAATGTGTATATTAAGGTCCTAATCTTAAAATAGCATGTGGCACAATTACGTAATCAACACGAGTACACTGTCTAATTAGTGAAGTAAAACATTGTCAGCCTCGTTTTCGATTCACATTATCAAGGGAGACAACTCTTTCAGTACTCGATAACGAGAATGTGAAAGGGGTCTACTAGAGGAGTGACTGCTGACACTTACTCGTATATTCAATATCTTTTAGTCAGACTTTAGACAAGTGGGTTATTTCGAAGACGGTCAACCTTTGGGGATAGCTGCAAATAGTACATACATAATATAGTGCACAATTCTTGTGTGGCCTATTTCTCAGAAATCACGGCAGATTTACAATGATACTTTATTGGAGGTTTAAGCATGATACTTAATTGGAGGTTTAAGTATGATACTTTATTGGAGGTTTAAGCATGATACTTTATTGGAGGTTTAAGCATGATACTTTATTGGAGGTTTAAGCATGATACTTTATTGGAGGTTTAAGCATGATACTTTATTGGAGGTTTAAGCATGATACTTTATTGGAGGTTTAAGCACCGAGGGTAGATGTGCATGATTGTCCAAGCAACCACTATCAGAAACTAAACAATTGAATGAAACTGTATGGGATGATCATCTCATTATCAGAGAATTTCGCTTCAATTTTTTTGTTAGTTAAGGGCCTTTTATTATGGCTGCATTTTTGTATGAGCTATTTCACAGTAACCGCGGGCAGAAATTCATTAATGAAACTTTATTGAATGCTTCAGTACCAAGAGATTAGCATATTGTCAGGATGTTCCAATTTTGGCGGAATTATGGCTCTTTGTCATTCTTTCCGCTATAGGACAATAATTATACTTCCTAAAATTGTGTGGACTCAACTCCTCTTTAACTGCTTGTCGGATTGCGCTGAATCTTTGACAGCTGAAGAAACTTAACGTGTAAGTGATTGTAAAGTAAGACATTTTGGCCAGGCAAATTTTGGCAGAAAAATGACCCTTTGTCATTTTTTCCATTAAAGCATTTTAAATGATATCAAAATAAATTTGTGGAGACAAAATTTGTGGACACGCCCTTCGTCTGTGTCCAAACGTGTCATGGGGGCATCCATGTCTGTGACACATCTAGTTAAAAATATGATATGCCATTCTCATTTCATTTTCATCAATTGACTAAGCCTGTTATTGGTGAGCAACTGAGCATCTATCAATTTTACTTATTAGCTCGCCTGAGCACTAGTAATTACCTGTTTTAAATATTAACATATAATGTTCTTTTATTAGACATAATAATTAATTAAAGTATTAAATTATAATTACATACCTCATTATTATATATTATATTATATATAACATAATATTAATAGTAATGATTCATAGTAGTTAATAATAATAATAGGCATTATTTCATTATTAATATAATAACAACTGTCTTAATTATATGGTACATTAATAGTTCCATTCAATTTCACACATAAAATGCTAGACTTATCTATTTGTGACACCAAGAATTTTGTGTTGCCTAAAAAGGCGACATACAGGGTTTACTTAATGCGGCGGTGGAGGCGGCGTCGCCTTCAGTTTGTGCAGACAATAACTTGAAAGTTTTTGTGCAATCATTTTCATGAAACTTTAGGGAAGTGTAAGTAGGCATGAGAGGAAGGTTAAATTCAATTTTTGGCATAATTGCTCTTATCGTACTTGAGTTAACCTGCTTTTTTAGCTCACCAACATGCTCATGGTGAGCTTTTGTGATCACCTTTTGTTAGTAGTCCATCGTGTGTTGTCAGCGTTACCTTGTGAGGCCACATTTATTGCTTAATCTTCATGAAACTTGCCCAGAACATTTGTCTCAATAATATATTGGACTTTGTTGAAACTGGGTCATGTGGGGTAAAAAACTAGGTCACTAGGTCAAATTGAAGAACATGGCCGCCAGGGGGCAGGGCAGTTTTCCTTATATGGCTATAGAAAAAGCTTGTGAACACCCTAGAAGTCACTTTTTTTGCCCAATCAACATGAAACTTGCGCAGAACATTTGTTCTTATGATATCTCGGCCGAGTTTGAAAATGTTTCCACTCCGTTGAAAAACATGGCTGCAACGAGGCGGGTCAGTTTTCCGTATATGGCTATATTGAAAACTTTAAAAAGCTTGTGAACACTCTAGAGGCCAAAATTATTGCCCAATCTTCATGAAACTTGCCCAGAACATTTGTCCCAATGACATCTCGGATGAGTTTGAAACTGGGTCATGTGGGGTCAAAAACTAGGTCACTAGGTCAAATTGAAGAAAAAGCTTGTGAACACTCTAGAAGTCACATTTTTATCCCAATGAACATGAAACTTGCTCAGAACATTTGTTCTTATTATATCGAGGCCAAAGTCGAAAATGGTTCCGCTCCATTGAAAAACATGGTAGCCAGGGAGGCGGGGCAGTTTTCTTCTATGGCTATAGTAGTGTTTTATCCAGACCTTATCAGTGCGGCGCCGCGCCACGCCCCTTTATTGATCCGCCACCATGCCATTTTCAAAGGCAATTAGCGCCTCTTGCCCTCTTATCTATCGACTGTATTGATTGTTAACGAAGGCCCTTTGTGATGGCATCTTATTATAAACTAATCTGTGACCAACTGATAAGATCAGCAGGGGGGAGCAGTCAGATTACCAGTTTGTGTCCAGATACAATAAAAACTTTTGCTTTTCATCATTAATCAAAACAGTAGTAGCAAGGTAATCATCAACAGCATAATTCATATAAACCATAATGATGAAAATAAAAATATTTCCTACAATAAAAAATATGACAAATCACAATTATACCTGATTTATATTAGGATTTTACCATTAATAAACATGATTTTAACTAGCCCATAAACCGTTTTAGTTTAAAAATTGTCTTGTTCGATGGCTTAGGCCAGGATTTTTTGATTTTACGGTTTACAAAACCGGCGAACGTAATTTTTCCG
Source organism: Congeria kusceri (assembly GCA_027627225.1). NCBI lineage: Eukaryota > Metazoa > Mollusca > Bivalvia > Myida > Dreissenidae > Congeria > Congeria kusceri. The sequence continues at coordinate 41,110,556 of CM051033.1, forward strand.
AAAGTGAAAAAAAAAATAAAATAGAATTACGATTTTTTTTTTTTACGATGAGGGACGACACGCTCAAAATTTCGAAATATTTTGAGTACGAATGTAATAATTTGCTCGGCAAGTCCGTTTACTTCCGTGACACTGCTTTTTGTTTTTGACGGTATCACGCGATGATTGCCGATCGAGATCGACAAATTGTTCCGGAATTTCACGGTCTGTTCTTTTAAGCATGGCGTCCGCCAGGGAAAGCGATGTATATTTCCAGGTGGCGTTAGTAACTTATAACACGGTGACCAAAAAGATCTTCTTGCGGGCCCATCGCAATGAAGATGTGGGCTCAGCTTTGGCCCGTATAAACCTACAAGAGAACGTCATGGTTTGTACATGTTTGCATGTTCTTTTTGATATATGTTTTCGCGACACAATGAGAAATTCTTATTTGCCTTGTAATTTGTATTTTGTTTCTGTCAAAATTCAATGTAATGCAATAATTTAACACGCACACTTTGTAGCAGTTCAGTTTATGACTGATAAATTTCATATATACATGAAGATTTAGCATTTACACAGAATTGATTTTTTGAAATATGTTAAAACTGGTTTCTCTTTTTTAATAAGAATTTAGATTTAATATTAAAGAATCCAAAAAATTAACGTCATGTTATTCGGACTTATCTCTCAATATAGTTAAATTTTATATTTGTTTTTTGAGACCTCACAGCAATTATTTTCAAATTTGCATTGTGTGGTTAGCTAAGCTGGCTCGGTTTGCAAGAACGGTTTGCAAGAACGGTTTGCAAGGCATGTGTTCTAGCCATCGTGGATTCCAGTCGTGCACAGGTTAACTTGTTTTCTTTTTAAAAGGCGTTTCACGCCAATATAAATAAACATTTATTTTTATTAAATACAGGTGAAAAGTATTGCTGCAGCTAGCGCGTCTGATACCAGTTCTACCAAAACATTGCTTGATCCATCAACACAAAATATAAAGTATATAAATGATATATAAAAAACCAAATCAGTACCTTCTGGGTATGCTTATTAAAATAAATCGACTAGAGAACGTAACTTTCCCTTTGAGATGAACACCATATGCCACAACTCCTAGTCACATTTATGAAATGCTAAACTAAATATTAAAGCCTTAAAAAAGCTTTAAAAAAATTCGAATGGATTGGTGCTAGTTTTCATATTATATTTGTGAGAGACTAAGATTGGCAGAAACCACATGCCATGTGAGGAGATATGAGTGGGCTTCTTGTGTTGGTTTTCTTTGTCTGCTAAGACAATAATTTATAATTAAAATGATAAAAATGACAGTTCGACCGAGCTATACCCTCTGTTAGTGTCTCTGTTGTTGTTAAAATAAACAACAGACAGGCCATTCCAAGGTGAGCATGGATGCTCCAAATATGGCAACAGTTATAATTAGATCAGACGTTTAGGGGCCATTCTTGAAATTCGATTGGTCAGGCCTAATAATTATGCATATTAATTATTTGAATTTTCTCTTGTAAGTCGCCCAACTCCTCAGTGTACCCGAAACCTTAAAATCAGTAGGTTGGTCACTCATGTGCTAGTTTAGACTCTGAAACTAGTGGGTCTGGCACAACTGTTTGTCACTCGTTTGGGGACTACAGATAGGAATATGCAGTAAGTAATATATTTTCTTCGGTATCTCATAATTGTCAGTTTTTTATGAGAGAAATAATTGTTCTTTATTGATAGTATTTCCTAATATTTTCTTAGTCCATTTTTTGATACTCAGTTAAGTTTACATTTTTTGGTAAAGGGCAGGAAAACCACACATAATTTTATATGTAACTTGATTGCTTTGATATACGTGATCGGTATGAATGTATATGTATTCATAAGATATTGTTTGTATATCGACATTTATGACCTTTGTTAAATCATGTATTTCTTAATATAATGCACGCGTTTGATTGATTGAATGATATGCTATGTTTAGGTAACATTGTTACTTTCAGATAACCGTCTTTATAGTCGTCTAATGACAACATCTTGATAATCGTCTTGAATTCAACATCAGTTAACAACCAATAACTTCGTCTTTAACACCTGCTGACGACATTCCATTAATAAAGCGAAGAATACTATTAAGACGCGTGTGTTGCCGTGTGTCTTAACCCCCCAAAGATGACCGTGACACTGAAAGCCAAGTAAAAAGGGCATAGTTAACTGCCGAGTGCAGCCACAATATTGTCTTAACTGGTTAATCTCACAGAGTTTAATATTAACATCATAATATCGATACATTTTAGCCCAGGTCAGAGAGTTTATTGTCTGCCAAGAGTGCAGAAAAAGAAGAGTCGTGTACTGCAGACACAAGTTGTCACCAGCTCAGGTACTGAAATCTTATGTAAATATCTATCTATCGATGTATATATAGTCGGTGTCAGTGTAATATTGATTTCATTCCCATATTATTAAAGTGAGGTCAGAAAGTCATATATTTACAAGTTTCCCATGAATGAAAATGTAAATTGTTGTGATGTTACATTAATAAATGTATTAAAAAATATGTATTACTGACTAATCCCAAACTTATGTTGTGTACAGAAGACGCAGTTTAACCGACTCCTCGAGTCTCAATCATACACCTGCGGGTCACCACTGTTTTCGGAGTTGCACCCGCTATATGATGAGGTGTTCGTTCGTGAAGCTGTCCTGTGCAGCACTGAGATAGAAACCACTTACTACTCGGGTAGATTCACTTGAACATTATGCACAAAGTGTTTCAATGCTATTAATATAAAGAAACTATGGTCAATGAGCCAAGTGATTATTAATAAAGGATTAAATGTTAGTGTCCGCAGTTTCAAATATGTAGACTGGTTCAAGTGTTTGTTAATTTCATTCTAGTATGCATCAATATCAAATACACAAGTACAATTGCCATCCAAGGAATGTATTAATTAATATGAAGCATGCATCAATATCAAATACACAAGTACAATTGCCATCCAAGGAATGTAGTAATTAATATGAAGCAATCAATTTTTGTCGTATTTAAATACTAGTACAAAGTCAATTTTACCCAGCCACTCCATCTTCAGTTAAATAGTATTTATTTCAGTCTGATCATTAGTATCATGTTTTTCATATACGAACAACGAAATGCATATTTTATACTATTTATTTGTATGCATATTAAAGAAATGTAAGTCTACATGCATGTTGTTTCTAAAATAGCGGCGACACTGAAGTTTCTGCTGATCTGCTTCTTCTGTGGAGACACTGACATACTGGGGGCTGAAGAAGAGCCAATTCTGTCCCTGAAGAAGCAGTACAGTATAGCGAGGCCTATGTGCCGTGGCTGCCTTGAGTCCGGAAAATCTCCTGCTACAAGAAATGCCCTGAAAATAAATAAAAAGAAACGATAGAACGACCACTCGTGATGTTGATATTGTTATGAAGTTAATGTCAGAGTAAATTGCTAAATGGAAATCGTTTGTTGTGTTAAGAATCGGATTTTTTTTTTTTTTTTTTTTCGACCTGCCAGAGGACATATTTCCCAAAAAAATTTGTAAACCAGAAAATATAAAAATCCTGGCCTTATTGGAAATATTTATGAATAATAAATAAAATTAAAATTTCTGATCTTTGCGAATAATATAACTTAATAATACTAAGAACTTATAATATTGGAAAATTAAAATGTGTTAATAAATTTACTTAATAATCATCAAACATATAAAAGGAATCGGTCATTAATGCTTCAAGAAAAAACTATTTATGTTCTCTTTTTAACAGTGTCACCGTGCACAAACACAAAATGCCCCGTTTCCAAATCAAGCGCCATCCCCCTCTGCCCTTCTAGATTAAACACTAGGCTATAGAATAAGCTTGTGAACGCTCTGAAAGTCACATTTTTTGCCCAATCAGCATGAAACTTGCTCAGAACATTTGTTTCAGTGTTATCTCAAATGAGTTAGAAACTGGGGTAAAAAACTAGTTCACTAGGCCACATTGAAAAAAAAAGAAAAAGCTTGTGAACACTCTAGAGGCCACATTTATAGGCCAATCATCACGAAACTTGCTTAGAACACTTGTCCCAATGATATCTGGGACAAGTTCAAAACCAGGTGACATGGGGTAAAAAACAAGGTCACCAGGTCATATTGAAAAAAAAGCTTGTGAAAACTCTAGAGGCCAAATTTGTAGCCCACACTTCATGAAACTTGCTTAAAACAGTTTAGTTCCTTAGCCCCTCAGGTGAACTACCTAGGGCCTTGTGGCCCTCTTGTTTTTAAATGGCCATGCTGTGGGAGACACATTGTCACATGGTTTATATAGACTTAAATAGCTAAATGATTTTTTAAATCTCCTCTGAAACCACAGGACCCAGAGGTTTAATGTTTGGATTGTAACATGGTGTAATGATCCTCTACAAAGATTGTTCAAATTATGCCCCTGAGGTGAAAGGAAGCCACACCCTGGGTCACATGTTTTCTATAGACTTATATGCCAAGTGGACTTTAAAAGTCTTCTCCTCTGAAACCGCAAGGTCAAGAGAATTTGTATTTGGTATGTAACATTGTATAATGGTCCTCTACAAAGATAGTTCAAATTACGGCCCTGGGGAAAAAATGGCCATGCCCTGGGGGTCATATGGTTTTAACAGACATATGGCAAGTGGGCTTTCAAAGTCTTCTCTAAAACCGCAAGACCCAGATATTTCATGTTTGGCATGAAACTTTGTATAGTGGTTCTCTACAAAGATAGTTAAAATTATGCCCCTGGGGTATAAAGAAGCCACACCCAGGGGGTCACATGGTTTTTTCTTTATATGGCAAGTAAGACTTAAAAAATCTTCTGTTCTGAAACTGCAAATCCCAGAAGTTTAATATTTGCCATTTTGGCATGTAACATAGTATAGTGGTCCTCTACAAAGATTGTTCAAACTATGCCCCTGGGGTAAAAAGTGGCCCCGCCCCGAGGGTCACATGGTTTATATAGACTTAAATAGCAAAATGACTTGAAAAATTTCCTCTGAAACTGCAAGGCCCAGATCTTCATACTCAGGTAATCGCTATAAGGCCATGTGGCCCTTTTGTTTCTGATACCAAAAGTAATGGATACACTGAAAGTATAACATTTGCATACATTGCAATTTAATCCTGTGTTAATTGTGAAGTGTGTGACTGGCATTTAAACATAAATGTTATCTTGGTACCTCAACTAATTGTAGACAGCAGATTATTTCAACAAGATTTGTTTGCCCTATATTATCTAGATTTGAGGCTGCAGTGACTGTGTTGCCCAGTATACATGCTATGTGGTGGTGTAAAGAATTTAAGATGAGATTTCATTGGGATAAGTTTAGCCTGGTAAGTGAAATCAGGACTTTCAGTTAGCAATATAATACCTGTATCAATAATTGTGGCACATTTAATAGATGTTGTTGCATGGCTCACACTGGCTTAATATTTCTTCTTATCATGTTTGTGGTTTACCTTGCCACATATAACTCCTATTACTTTTGAGTACATTGACTTAAATTTAAAGAAAATGTTTGTAACCAAAAATAATTTTCTTTAGGTAAATGATTAAATTTGTAGCCATTGGCCAGACTATGCAAAACCTGTCAGACATTCAGACAAATCTGACAAAAAACTACTATGTTTGACAGTCATTTGGGGGCCATCTGACAATGTCTGACAAGAAATTTGAAAATTTCACACGTAGGAAGCATGAGTGTCTGACAGATTGACCAAATGTCTGACAAGATTCGAAGCTGATAAGACAATGTGTCTGACAGGCCCCTCAGAGGTTTCGCAGGGTCTAACTGGCTAATATTGCTCATGGCAGTGAGTGCTGAGCTGAAACTGTTTAATATGGGGGATGCCACCCTTAGCCCTCAGATGAGGGAATGTTCACTTTGTTTTCTTATAACATGGAATTATAAAGTAACATACTATTACTTGCCACATAGATTAATAAGAGCCTTACTAGCTAGTTTATAGAATAATAATTATTGAAGTCAAAACAGTTGATACTTTGCATAAATTATTGGCAAATAAATGCATATTAAACATATGCGTAATGCCAGATTCATGTTGTTTGTAATGTTAATGAGTGGAATTACTGACAATTTAGGAAATAACACTGTTTTGCTGCGGGAAGCAGCCAAATTTCCGCTGTTCTTGTAAAAAATGGCAGATAGAGGGCCCTGACTGTTCCAACTCATGCCCATTATATTTTGAAATCTTCACTGGCCAGCTATTTCTGTTAAACAATGTTTTTCCCATAAACCCACTTATAGTCCAATAATAATAACAAACACGAATGTTCAATTCAATAAATTCAAATAATTCTTTGTAACAAGCACTTGGGCAAATTACAGTATTTATGCAAATGTGGGTATTTCTATAAAATCTGCCTATCATAAGATTAAGGAAACATACAATATAGAATGTCATTATAGTGTTGAAATAAATACTTTTCTTAATGAATAACATATCTTATATTGATATTTATGAATGTCAGCGCATCAACAGTGTAATTTTTCGTAACAAGGCGTTTAGTATGAGTCAGGTGTCAAATCGACGTCATTACCGCAACGAACCTTCAGCGGACTCGCATATCGCAAACGCCAAAACAACTCAAAAACACGTAGTGATAAGTATGGCCAGCCTAAACACGACGTTGCGTAAATATCGATCATTTTCAAATCAAATATGGTTTGAAGAGTTGTCGTTTTTATTTGTCATTTCGACAACACAAACTATAGACTTTTTTCCGTTTTTATTTGTTTATGAGCTTGACGCTGCCAATTTTATGAAAAATTCCGACGCTGTATATACTTTTCAACATAATGCGTAAACTTAATGACGTGACAAATAGTATGCGTTGCGGAAATGATGAGCTGTTGGGGTAATGATGAGAAACATGGAATAAATGCAGTGTTCTGCCGTGAATTTGGACTATTAGGGACAAGGGCCCGCTAGGCTTGAAAAAGTGGGGACAAATTACAAAAATGCAGGGACACAGACAAAGTTGTTCACCTCATGAATATTCCCAAAGCAGATTTTTGTTTTGAAAAGTACATACAAGCTGTTTTCATTCATGTTTGTTGTTATTTTCTGTTCAAAAAAGGATTAATACATAATACTGTGTTCTTAATTAATTCATAATGTTCTGTTGATCAATGTTACACTGCATTCTTAAATACCTTTGTAACCTTGCATTATTAATTTTAATTTGAACAAACAATAAAATCCGTTATAAACACAAGGCGTTAATAATGAAACCTGTTAAAAGTACAAAGTGTAACAGTGTTACATCATCAATTAGCCGGGCATCCAAAACTGCAAGCCATTAGCAACACTCATAGCAACGGTGTCGGTAATTCGACTTCAGAAGTCTTGATGTTTCTGCCGAAATGCGGCTGTCGTCTAGCAGTTTGTCGCTGAAAAGCGTGTTTCACGCTTAGCACGAGGACCGTGTGTACAATTATCGATTGATACTACTGTATCTGAACTGTTCAAGCACTGCCGATAGAGCTTTACTGAATTAGTGTTGTAGTGAAAAAATTGGTTATAAATTGATGTCATGATCAATGATATAAATTTTACTAAATACACCGAATGATTTACTTGTAAATTGTGTGCGCCCGCGGACCCGCTTACGCAAATTTGGTGGGGACAAATCATTTATTTTTGCGCCAATGGCGCAAGGCCGCATCCATGGCAGAACACTGAATTGTATGTGCATTCAACAATGTGACTTTCCAGCGTTTTTACCTCACCACTTTGGGAATGGTACCGGTACCGGTCAGATTGGGAAAATAAGCGTCGTTTTCAGCCAAATTGGGAATTTTATCACTTTCATTAAAAGATGTCATAAAAAATGTAAAAACAGTAAGTTACATCCCCTAGCTGTTAACAGTAACCCAGGATTTTTTCTCAGGCGCCCCGGTCCCTATGTCGAATTTTTTGTTTGAGACGTGTCATATGATGTCTTGTGCGGTTTAGCTATTAAAATTAAGTCTAACACGTTTTCAATTTTTTGTAAACGTTTAAACGAAATGATATAAATGAAACATCACCGTTTAAATGGTATACCTCTAGCCTTTTAAAAGCAAAATCGTCATTGTAAGAATCATGATTAAAATACATGTATATTATACATGCTTTGTTCTTGCAAAAACGGCGGGAGAATTTCCCCGTGCACATTGTGCCTACGCGCATCAAATGTTAAAGACCTGTATTTAGAAAGCACATGGTCGGTACTCGCATGCTTTCCATGCGTGGAACGTGACATCATCGTCGTCAGCAGACATTCCGCGCTCGATTGCAGAAAACACGGGTTTTACAAGGCATACATATACATAAACAAGACAGCTTGTGTTTACGAAACGACAACACTGAGCAGTAACACTGGATAGGCTTTTTCGATTACGATTTCATATTAGCGTATTTGAGACAGATTTTTTGCAGTTTATTTTTTATTGTGAAATTTATTAAATAAATAAGTGTGCATATTATAAAATATGAAAGCTCATTCCCTTTTTAGGTCGATAATACGCTTGGCGCGTGTATAAGGTTACTTATGTGTGGATACATGCCAACTGCGCCGATTGGTCAGTCATAACATCATTCGAAAGCGAAGATAAACTGAGCGTTTCTATTGGCACATATCGATTTTACTGCATGTTGAAACTCCGCCTACAGGGCGGTGCTTCACTGTGATTAATTGCGGCTTAGGAATAACTGTAAATTGTTAAAATTTTCGCCGAAGTGACACTCGCTTTGATCATTCACTGACTTTATAGAGTGGTGTACATGTTTCTCGAGTGAAAACGGCCATTGTGACGTAAGAGATTAGCTTTCACAGCAGGAATTGTCGGTCTGCTGCAGTCAACACAGCTAAATAATTGATAAAATACACGTTGCCCGGGCGATGTTTATAAGCGCACTCTAATTTTAGGCGCCCCGGATATATTCAAGTTAAAATTTAAGCGCCCGGTCATTGGAGCGCTAAAACAGCCCGGGGAAGGCCCTGCAGCTGTGTGTGGAGGTTTACGCTTGGGTAAAACAAAAGTAAAATACAGGAACATCGTCGATCTTTTCAGGGTCTTTTTTCTTACATTTGGGAATTGTTCAACTTCAAATTGGGAAAAATGATGAGAAAATCGGATTGGGAAAAACGCTGCTTTCTGAACCCAGCAACATATTAAAAAGAAACGTAGCACTTTATAACAGATAGAAAGTAAACTTTATTGAAACGAACATATTCATCACGAAAATTCATGTTGAACCAACTTTAAGCACATCATCTGTTTCTACAATTGTGTCAAATACTCATTGATCATCATATCATTCTACAATTGTGCCTCTAACGTGCATGCTTCATAAACATATAACACGCAATACATGTACAACTCCACAATCAATAATCTATGTTTAAAGACCATATTTATCCTTGATTGCTTCCCATATCGGATTAGGCAGGGCGCGGTGCCTGCCCTTAAGCATGGTGATTAGACGATCTTTCTCATACCAACATTCATCATCACGTAAAGGCCAGAAATACGTATTGATTCCAACACAATGCATTGCATTAACTTTCACACTGGTTTTGTCCACTTCAGTTATCTTTCCTGGATATGGTTTACCATCATACTCAACCACAATAGCTGTCAATGAGGCTTTCGTCATTATTGAGCGGTACATCGAGAACTTGCAAAGAATTTGACAAAGAACATAATTTGATACTTATAACTGTCATTTTTACTAAACAATGAAATTAACAATTAGAAAAAGTAAGTGCTGCACCGGTTTAATGTCGACTGGGAATTCCAAACCGGTATACAAAGATACACGATTAGCATCCCAATCTAAACGCTGACGTTGTATTTATAAAAAGATAGTATTTTGATTTAAATAAAAATTGCTATTACCTGACAAGGAGCATCAGCATCGTTCTGTGGTTCTACGCTGCGATCATCATCTCTCGGTGCAGGATTCGCAGACAGCTGTAACTGGAGAAAATAATGAGATAACTTGTATCAGAATACTTTTAAATAAAAAAGGTAATGTAGCAACAGTATAATCGTGAATTGATGAATGGAGATTGTTTGTTAACTTAACACCTGACAAATGAGTATTTAAATAGCGAACTTTAAAGGTTGAATTGTAATAATTAAAAAAACAAACTTAAATATTAACGTGTTGAACATGTTACCAATTAGTATAGCAGATAAAATACATATAGAATACCTTGCCATTAAAATTAGTTGTTACAGGCTGGTAACACGAACAGACGGGCGAACAGAAACAACTCAGGATTCTTAATTGCACAGTGCCACTTTCTTTGACAACAACCTGAAAGGGTACATCATTTGAAAACATATCAATAAGTACACTTTGCTATTGCAACTAATTGTAGGGAATCGTATTCACACGCATTAAGGTATATCTACAACAACGTGTGAATCCATGTTGTAAAAAACGAAAAGACAATTCGAAATCCAAAAAATATCAACCTGATGAAGTTTCATGGTCTCTGGAACTCCGGCAATCTTGGTTGGAATGGCATCTTCCTGTTGGGTGATTTCACTGTTTGTCACTTCGAAGATCAACAGACGGCTACGTAGCTTCTCTAGTCCTTGCGAAAACACACAAGAAAAATGTATAAGTATAATCCGTAGAATCAAAATGGTTTCTTCATTAAATATAATTTACTCAAAAAGTACTGTAAGACTACCGGTATACACAGTTCACTCCTCGAAATAAATTCCATTAATGGCCTAACTCTAAAGTAGTTGTATTAAAAAAGTAAGTTTAATTATTTACTAGAATTAGAGCTACTTTTAGCGTTAAAAGTGAACTGTTTGTAATTATAACATGTTGAGTATGCAATGCATGGCATTTAATATAAAAACAATTTTGATTCGGTAATATGTAGTATAATGAACTATTTTAATGACGAGTGTTGCGCGTAATCCAATTTACATACGATAACTTAAGAAATTCATAAATAAATACCTTTTATCAGATCATTAGCAAAATGACTCTTGAAAACAATGTATGTTAATTTAATATGAGTAAAATGCAGCTTTTAATGTAGAGTGTTGCTAGTATTTCCAAAATCACTAAATAACTTAAGTATAGTTCACTACTTTAATAGATCATTGGCACACACGTTATATCCGTTCCATGGGTGTTGACGAGTGCATCCGCCTCACGCTTGACCACGGCCCCAATACCGTCAGGAGCACCCTTGCCGTGGCCCGCCTCCATAGAATTCCAACTTCCACCGTTTACAAAGCCATGGTCGAATATTTTGGTTGAAAAGAGGAAGAAATTTGCTTAAACCTATAGGGGTGGCGAAATCAATTGTCCGTATTGTCCGGGTTGTCCCAGAGCATGAACGGACAAGTTAAAAATTGACAGAATTTACTATATAATTGCTTTAGGGGCAAGTTGCAAACAGCATTTTCAAAAAAGGACAAGTAAGGCAATATGAGATTTCGCCACCCCTGACCTATATTGTGTTGTAGGCCCATCGGAGACGAAATTAATCTTGTTGATGTGCGGTTTGGTCCGCCTGATGTGCAAGAGGATAGGATCGAGATGGGCCCATATTCCAGGAGAGGAGTGTTTCAAATCGTCCGATACTGTTGCGAAGGATATGTGATTTTATTCAAAATAGGCAACGCCGGTGTAAATAGAAATTTGGCGTTTTGACGAGCCGAAATGAATGCTCTGAATCTCGGCCGTATATTTACATAGATAGTTTTCCGAGAAATCTATATGTACGATAACCTCATTGTCTTTGATTGTTTGTTTCAGTTTATTAAGCGTTATATACTGGTGGTGTATGTTAAATTGATGTCTTGCCAGTCTAACGATCTCGGTGTGCAATTTATCGATCAGCGTTTCTATAGTACCACTTTGTTTGCTTTTTAAAGTCATGTTTGTTTTTTTAACTTGCGATTCACCATTAACAGATTTTTCTTTTTAAATTCTTTTGCTTTTCCACATTTTCCACTCTATGATCTTTCCTGTATCTAGGCTGTTTTTCTCGACTGTAGTTTTAAATGCTTTGTTCTTGCACTCCGTGCACGTGCAATACATGCACGCAATTGACTTTGTATCGCACGTGATGTCTTCAATTAAAGTATTCAGGTCTCGGTGTTCAAACACACGTTCACTAGCAAAAAAGTTTGTTTAATTTCATGGATTTTACATAAACAAGTCTCACGATCTTTCTCGGTTGCACGTATTATCAAAAAAGGCTTTAACATTGCGAAAAGACTGAAACTTATGTTAGAGTTGTTTTTGTATAGAAATTTCTGGTGCAGGTTTGTTAAACTATCGATCATTAACCGAATCTGCATTTTCACTTTCCTTCTTGTGATTGTGGATTTTTGTCCCGCCTTTATTCGTGAGTTATTGTCTCGTTTGAAGAATTCTGTTATATTCTTACGAAACAGTGTGTTACTCTGTCTTCGTGGTATGTTTGTGTTAACCCGTATCCTATGCTCTGAAATTCCAGTGGCTTTTTTGGCGAAATCTCCTATTCGATATTTCTGTAGGACTGTTTCTCTGTATATTAAAGATTTCAGCATTCTTTTTTCGCTTCTTTCAGCCTTTGAATATCTGTTTCAGATGTTATTGATGAGAACAGAGCACAGGGTTATGGCTGACTTTTTCTTCTTTTCATCTTTCATGATTCTCTCTACTCCGCCTTTCGCTTCGTTCGTTGTCCGATTTCTTCAATCTGTAATATCTTTTCTTATACATATTCTTCATTCTTCTTTCTTTGTTAAGTGCAATTCTTAACTTGAATTGGTCCCTGTACGCCTTTGCACGATTAAGGTTCTTCTTTCGTCGACCTCTTTCTCTGTTCTGCACCTCTCGACGAGGCCCTGGTGCGTTGTCTGGTGGCAAATTAGGTGGTGTAATATTCGACTAATGCCGCCACTATCTTTTTCGTTTGATCCCGATATGTCTGGCTATGGATCTTCCATGACCGCCGCTTAGATCTTTTCTCCCTATCTGACATTTTATCTACTGATTGTATGCTCCCCCTTTCCTTCCTCTTTAAATAACGCTCTCTTTCTTTCTGCTTGTATCTTTCGTGACTAGCTGGATCCTCTCTCTGTCCTCTATGCCACAGTGCAGCCCTCTCGCCACTTGTAAGTGCCATATTTTCATGAAGAGAATGATACGTTTTACTAAAAGAGAAAATATATCACAATTTCGTCATTACCAAACCGGTCGGTTTGCAATTATTTTGTAGACAAATGCAGTCTATATTGACAGTTTTTCGGATAGGAAAGATTATATGAACACACCTGCTATATACCTGTGTAAATTATTAAAATTTACAATTTATTTAGACAGTTATATTTTTAGAATAACAATCCTACCGTCTTAAATGAACTCTAAAATTTTACCACAAGAAATACGTCTCTGCTTTATCCTCATAAGTGCATTTTTAACACTTCGTATGATATGTATGCATTGTTACTGTAGCAAACAAACTTAATTATATTGCTGATGTTAGAGTTGATCGTAAACATCATTACCAAAACAATCGCACCATTACCGAAACGATTTCACCGTTGCGGAGATGATCGTTTCGGTAATGATGTTTCTAAATATTTTCTTCATGAGCATCTGGGTGACTGAGATTTTTTCACTCTTTACAATGCGGGAATAAAAGATTGAATATCAACTAATCTTGGAGACAAAACTACTTTGTTTTTTTTACTGATCATTTCATTACAAATCAGCATACGGTAATGATGCATATAAAACATACGGCAATGAAATACAACCTTACCTAGGCCATTTAAATCTTTTACTTCGGCAGTTCGCGACCCTGTCACTTTTCAAAACATTCGCGCCCAATCAAGCATCTACATACGTCATCTACATATGTCATAAAACATAGGTTACAATCAACCAATAATTTATCTGTCTGGAAATACTGATTACGCTGTGGTGATGACGAAAATCTCAGTGACAAAAACATCCAAGTTTTTTTCTGTATTTTTGCATGGTGAAATGAATTTAAACGTTTTCTTAAATTATATTTATACGGATTTAATGCTTAATGATTAAGCTAATTTGCTTACTAATGCAAAATTATACAGAGAAAGATACGCTGTTGGAAAAGTGACACACATTTTTAGCTCACAAAGTGCTCATGGTGAGCTTTTGTGATCGCCCGTTGTCCGTCGTGCGTGTGTGCGTGCTTGCGTGCGTGTGCTGCACGTCGTCAACTTTTCATTCAAACAACATCTCCTCCTAAACCGCTTGGCAGATTTCACCAAACTTCACAGGAATGATCCTTGGGTGGACCTCTTTCAAAGTTGTTCAAATCTTTCCAGTCGGCTGCATATGTACACTACGTCTAGCGTGATTTCTGCCTAAAACACAGACCCACCGTGGACAATTTTTCGTCAGCGTGGAAAATCACCGCGATTAAAAGGTGGTTCCATCGCGATAGAATCGCGGTGATAGTGGGTGAGCACCGCGGCGTTATCGGGAAATCAATCTCACGGTGGACCACTGCGGTCGCGGTGGGTCGCGGTGAAATACAGGTACATGTGAATGAACAAGTACAGTTCGATATTTCAGACCGTATACTATTCGCAAAGTACAAATCGTCTTCTATTAACCGATACTTACCAATTAATATAATCACAGTCTGCAACTTTAATCTTTTTTATTTTGATCTCTTTTTTATTTTGATAATTTATTCCGAAGTTCCATGTTCGCAGTTGTGTTGTGAAATCGTAAACAAAGAGTCAAGGGCATTAATACAAGTCTCGCGAAAATTCGCAATCTGCTTGAATTGACAGTTTGACGTCTTCAAAGTAAAGCCGACAAGAAACCATAAAATAACACCTTTCTCGGCGATAAAATTGGCTTCTTTTGTTTAGAGAAGCGACATGCTTAACCAATCGCGTGTTTGTTACTCAGTGGCAATCGTCCTATTATGAAAGAGCACGTGCATAGCTCCGCCTTTCGAACTTTTACAGAGAACAAAGGTGTTGGTTATGTCAATCATTGTTATAAAATCACGTTTTTTACCTACATGTTAATCAATTGTTTTGATAGTCATATTAAAAATGCAAAGATTTGTCATAGAATCGGACAACGAATTTGATGAGGTCTTTGTGATTTGACTGACGCATATTTTCATTTTCCCGTTTTGTCATAATGTTCCGTATTTTCCGAAAACCATGTTCTTGGTCGTACCTGAAATAAAATGTAAAATATTTTTTAAAAAGCTCAATGTGAACTTATGACTCGCTAAAATCACCGCGATCCACGGCGATTTCTTATCAACATTTTTTATTGAGACTGTCAACGCGGTCACCGCGATTCGCCACGGCGACATCACCGCGTTCCACAGTGTTCCACGGTGTATCGCGGTGACTATAGTAGTGTGTCACGCTGGGCTGAATCACGGTGGTGCGTCGCAGAAGGCAGAAATCACGCTAGACGTAGTGTAGGTCACCAGAGCTAAAAAGAGATTTAAAAAGTGAAAACTTTAAAAATCCTTCTCCTATGAAACCCCAAGGCTCAGGGCTTTCATATTTGATGTGTGACATCCTCTAGTGGTCCTCTACTAAGATTGTTGAAATGATGCCCCTGGGGTACAAGGTGGCCATGCCCTGTGGGTCACATGGTTTATATAGACTAAAAAAATATCTGAAATTGCAAGGCCCAGATCTTTATACTTAGGTAAGGCGTTTTTAGTGCCATTTTTCCCTCTTGTTACTAGCCATTATGCCTTAAACTCAGGTGAGCGACCTAGGGCCATCATGGCCCTCTTGTTTTATTTTTTGCCGGGACTTGTGAGAGAAAATTATTGTTCATCGGGATAAATAGATCGACTTTACATACAAATCTTTTCCAAATATCAGTTAGAAAGTGTTATGCAGTAATAATATTAACAAAATTGCGCCATATGTCCCCCAAAAATGATGGATATATAAAATCGAGTGACACGAGTTTCGCAAATTTTATAGAAATACCCATGTGCTCACAGTAATATTTAACAGATAGCTAAAAAATAATAGTGCCACCTAGCGGAGGATATATAATGTAACCTGATTATTAATTTTCTGTTAATTTGTTCACTTAAAGTAAAAGAATCATATAACTATGATGATGGACAATGTAATGCGAAAAATCTTGACGAGTATTCACAAAACACACTATTATATGAAGTTGGAATAAGACGTCATAGAATAAACTGTTTTATTACAGCAATGTTTTATATTCAGTTTACCATTTGTAATATAAGAATTTTGTAGAGTAATTAGTGCAAGAGACACCTGCATATATAACTGCATCAGAAAAATTGATTTTAGCACAAAACTGTATTTACAAAATTTTCACACACAAAATTGAACTGTGTCCATGCGTGCATGAACACAGTTTATAAATACAGCGAAAATGATCAAAGACACAATCAATTCTAATAAAAAAGTCATGGAAAAATGATTATTATGCCAAAAGTATTGACAGATTATAACAAACATATATAAACAACATGAAATGCTCAGTTGTATGTGATAAAATAGCAAAAATCATGTCCATTCTATGTTTGATGTCTTATTCTAACTTCACTTTATACAGTGTTACAACAACTTTTTTTTTTTTCCAATTTTTATTTCTTCCCAATATATACATCCATTATATTTTATATACACAAATACATACTAAAATCAACAGTGATTAATATTTCACGAGTAACAATAGTATTTTTAAACAAGTGTATATATTAAATTAACTATTATATACATTTTATATCGTTATATACAGTGGATTTGAGTGTGCATGTGAGTGTGTGTGGGTGTGTGGGCATGCGTGTGTGGGCATAGAAAGTATCATTAAAAATAAAGTGTATGCATGGATATGCATGTATGTGATGTCGACAAGAAAAAAAAAATTGCGATTGGATGGACATGGGTGTTTTGCGGATGGGAATAGATATCTGAATAGCTTGAATCTAATTTAAAAAGTAAAAACTTCTTCTTCTATGAAACCGCAAGGCTCAGAGCTTTCATATTTGATATGTGACATCCTCTAGTGGTCCTCTACAAAGATTGTTCAAATAATGCCCCTGGGGTAAAAACTGGCCACGCCCCAGGGGTCACATGGTGTATATAGACTTAGCAAAATAACTTTTAAAATCTTTTCCTCTGAAACAGCAAGGCCTAGAGGTTTCATATTTGGTATATAACATTGTATAGTGGTCCTCTACAAAGATTGTTCAAATAATGCCCCTGGGGTCAAAACTGGCCACGCCTCAGGGGTCACATGTTTTATATAGACTTATATAGCAAAATAACTTTAAAAATCTTCTCCTCTGAAACAGCAAGGCCTAGAGGTTTAATATTTGGTATATAACATTGTATAGTGGTCCCCCTCTACAAAGTTTGTTCAAATAATGCCCTGGGGTCAAAACTGGCCACGCCTGGGTGGTCACATTGTTTATATAGACTTTAAAAATCTCCCCTGAAACCCCAAGACCTAGAGGTTTCATATTTGGTATGTAACATTGTATAGTGGTCCTCTACAGAGAATGTTCAAATGATGCCCTTGGGGTCAAAACTGGCCACATCCCGGGGGTCACATGGTTTATATAAACTTAAATAGCAAAATAACTTTTAAAATCGTCTTCTCTAAAACTGCAAGGCCCAGAGGTTTCATATTTGGTATTTAACATTGTATAGTGGTTCTTTACAAATATTGTTAAAATGATGCCCCTGGGGTCAAAATTGGCCACACCCCGGGGGTCACATGATTTATATAGACTTAAATAGCAAAATGACTTCAACAATCTTCTCCTCTGAAACTTCAAGGCCTAGAGGTTTCATATTTGGTTGGTAACATTGTATAGTGGTCCTTTACAAAGATTGTTAAAATGATGCCCCTGGGTTCAAAATTGGCCACACCCCGGGGGTCACATGGTTTATTCAGACTTCAATAGCAAAATGACTTTAAAAATCTTCTACTTTGAAACTGCAAGGCCCAGAGGTTTTATATTTGGTATGAAACATTGTATAGTAGTCCTCTACAAAGATTGTTCAAATCATGCCCCTGTGGTCAAAACTGCCCACACCCCAGGGGTCACATGGTTTATATAGACTTAAAATAGCAAACAAACTTTTAAAATCTTCTCTAAAACTGCTTGGCACAGAGGTTTTATATTTGGTATGTAACATTGTATAGTGCTCCTCTACAAACTTTGTTCAAATAATGCCCCTGGGGTAAAAACTGGCCTCATCCCGGGGTGTCACATGGTTTATATTGACTTAAATAGCAAAATGACTTTAAAAATCTCTGAAATCTCAAGGCCTAGAGGTTTTATATTTGCTATGTAACATTGTATACCGTAAATACCCTGTCACAAGTGTAAACGTCTCATAAGTCAAGAAGTTAACATTCATTCCAGAAACGTATTTCTAAATAATAACCATTCCATAAGTCGAGTTAGAATGATCATAAAACACCATCTGAAAATTGACCAGAGTATGCCCTAATAAGTAGGTATATGGTACAGTCTGCAGTAAATGCCTTGAAGCTGAAATCACTGCCAAATCCTCTTTAACAGATCTTGATGCACACAAAAACCGGTTCCAGCCAGTTTAATTAGCAATAAGCTATACACAAAAATCATGGGTTTTGTCTGCAGGTTTATTGATTTTTTATTGGTGGCTGATGGTCTAGCTGAGGCCTAAAGTGGGGAAATTAAGTCAATTAAAGTAGATAGTTTCATTCACAGTTTGCATCTTAATTAATAATGAAACAGTTATGCATTTTGTCTTAATTGTCGGTAATTAATAGAAAGGGCAAACTGTGATTATTATGAATGGATTATAGTGTGTGGATTAGCAAATATGCAGGTAAGAAATAAAATGCATTTGACAAATATTTCAATATAATATGCTACGATTTTTTGTGAACTCATGAGTCGAATGTACTTTATAACCACGATTTAAGAGGCTTAAAATCTCGACATATGACTGAGTAATTACGTTAGTGGTCCTCTACAAAGATTGTTAAAATGATGCCCCTGGGGTCAAAACTGTGCACACCCCGGGGTCACATGGTTTATATAGACTTAAATAGCAAAATGACTTCAAAAATCTTCTCCTCTGAAACTGCAAGGCCCAGAGGTTTCATATTTGGTATGTAACATTGTATAGTGGTCCTATACAAAGATTGTTCAAATGATGCCACTGGAGTCAAACTGGGCTACCCTGGGGGTCACATGGTTTATATAGACTTAATTAGCAAAATGACTTTAAAAATCTTCTCCTCTGAACCCGTAAGGCCCAGAGGTTTCATATTTGGTATGTAACATTGTATGGTGGTCCTCTACAAAGATAAAGATTGTTACAATGATGCCCCTGGGGTCAAAACTGTGCACACCCCGGGGGTCACATGGTTTATATAGACTTAAAAGTTAAATAGCAAAATGACTTTAAAAATCTCCTCTGAAACTGCTATGCCCAGAGGTTTTTTATATGGTATGTAACATTGTATAGTTGTCCTCTACAAAGATTGTTCAAATGATGTCCCAGGGGTCAGAACTGGCCCTGCCCTGGGGGTCACATTGTGTATATAGACTTAAATAGCAAAATGACTTTAAAATCTCCTCTGAAACCGGACTGTTTTTGTATTTGATATGTAACATTGTATAGTAGTCCTCTACAAAGATTGTTCAAAGTATGCCTCTGGGGTAAAAAGTGGCCATGACAGGGGGATCACATGGTTTATATAGACTTATATGGCAAGTGGGCCTTAAAAATCTTCCTTGTTTAACTGTAAGGCCCAGAGGTTTTATATTTTGCGTGAAACATTGTTCCAACGATGCCCCTGGGGGTCACATGGTTTATATTGTAAGGCCCTGGAGTACGCAGTAACTATGCATTACCATGTTTATTATTGTCAAGTTCATAAAGTAAACAATTATTATTTGTTTATTGTAAAATCATTCATCCATCTAACTCATTCATTAAAATAGCTGTTAGTATGTTATCACATATGAACTGAAATTAATTATTAAGGCATGTTTACTATAATGAAATGAACATAACTTTAATTCCAAAAAACTTACTGTCACTGTCCGTCTGCAATGATGCTAGCCTTACCATCATCTTGTTGCGATTTTATTGTTATATTATTATCCAAGCGATTTAACTTAGCATATTTATAATAATATGCTGATATTTTACTCTAAGACACTATTAATTGTTGTTAACTGTTTATTATTATTGTTATATTCGTAAATTTTGCCATTCCTAAGGAAGTTTTTAGCTGTGGCATGTTTTTGGATATTTTGTACCCAAAATATTTCTTCTCTGTTATAACTGCAAATTTGTTTAGGTCAGACAGTAGTGTATTTGTCTATTGTTTAATGCAAAGTCTTTTGTTTATATATGTAAACATAAATTGTTATTGTTAGTGTAAAATATAACTTATATCGTTAAATATTTGGCGCTGCAGAACTAGTTTTAGGATTAGGATTCCTAAATGCATTTGATTGGTTGTTGTAAATCCGAAGTCATTTTGATTGGCTGAGGAAATTCCTAAGTCATTTTGATTGGTTGGTGCTCATAATCCTAATCCTAAGTTGCTGTGCGACAGGTATAAATAGCGCAGATAAACAAACATTCGGCATCTTTCATGATCACCAAAGTCAGATCTTTCATGATCACCAAAGTCAGATCTATCAAGATCACCTAGTTCCGATCTTTATAATTACTAAGTCGATCCATAGTTTAGATCATATTATTAGATCTTCATTCAACATTCCCAAGATGGTAAGCTTAATCATTAACACAGTATAGATCTTACAGTAAGCTTCTTAAGCTCTACCGAAATGAGTTATATGAAATCCAGAGAGCTCAAAAGTTTATCAGCGCTATTTCAACTATTCATTTATACATGATAGTAAATTGCTGCATACGTGCATGATGCTCAAATTTATGCAACGATTAAATATATGTTGAAACAGAAACCGGTTGTCTTGGAATAATTCGTAGTTGCCTTGTTGCCATCCCGAACAGAATAGAACTATAGTATACCTAGAGCGACCTAGGGCCATCATGGCCCTCTTGTTTAAGGATGCTATCATTTCTTCAATCTTTATTTTGTGCTTAAAGTAAGTATTAAATGATATGATATTCGGTAAGGTTCTTTCATACTTGCATTTGAAGATGAAGTACTTTGCTAGAAGTATTATGAAATTTGTACAATTTTCAGTATATGGATTACTGTTTCTTATATTACAAAAGGAAATTGTTTTATAATTCAGTTCTACATTAACATCGAGTTTAACAGTAGTTTGTATGTATGTTTTTAAACAAAACGAAAAATGCTGTATATGTTGGCACTCCCAAAACTGGTGGATATTTGAATCAGTACTCATAAAACAGAAGTCACATAAGTTAGAGGGTGTTATCCTACATTTAAACAGAAACTTGTTGTTTGGTATGATCCCCATTATATACTTATACTGGAAATTTCTTAATTTCGTATCTATTGTTAATTTTGCTGGTTGTATAAAAATATTTTTGCTGTTCACATCGGTTAGGTTTAAATTGTTTTTCCACTTTTCTATTTGTTTGATAGTTTCAGGTTTGCTTTTGGAAATCAAACATTTATATAGTAGCTTACAAGCTTTTGTCGTTTCTGTAATTTTGTTAATAAGAAATTCAGGTGGAGTATATGATAAATTTTCATTAATAAGCGATATTTTAAGGTCGTTCTGAATTGATGTTATTAGAGAGTAATACTTTAGATAGTCACCTTTATTTAAACCATAAAGAGTTAGAATTTCATCGAAAGTATAGAAAGCTCCGTTTCTATAATTAAACAAGTGTTCCAAATATTGAATACCTTTTGCGTAGAAACTTTCGAAGAAGAATGTTTACTTATTAACGTCAGTAATGTATTTGTTATTCCATATAATTTGTTTCCTCACTGGGTTGTTTTGTTTATAATTTGCACGTACCGATTTGAATAAAATCTTCTAGTAATTTTGATTGTATATTTAGATGTTCGAGATTGTAAGCGTTTAAATTTGATTTAAAAAAAAGTGCACCCCCAATGTGACTTATCGTAGTTTTGTATACTTTAACAATTTTTGAATCGTTTTGATGTAGTAGACGTTTAATCCAGCTTGATTTAAGTGCGTGCAATAAACATTCAATGTCCAACATTTTTAAACCGCCGTCGGCATAATCTTGAATTATTTGATTTTTTGCTATTTTGTCAGGCTAACCGTCCCAAAGAAATTTGTAACTTTGTTCTTTTATATGTTTGAGAGTATCTGTAAATGGATTTTTTAATGTGGATGGACAAGTTTTGGGAGTGCGAATGTTTTCAGTACAGCAATTTTTCGTACCAGCTATAATTTCCATTTTTTCCATCTAGATAAACAATTGTCAAAGGATTTAATTTTTTCCTGTAGGTTATGTTCTGTCATGTGATGTGTATTACTGTGAATGTGATGCCTAGTGAAGTAGCGTGGTTTGAGCTCCAGTTGAATTTTTTATGTTTTGCAAAGTGAATGTCTTTTTTTACCAAAGAACCTATTTTAAGAACAATTCATTTACTTGTGTTTAAAGTGAGTCCGGAGATGGAGCCAAAGTCGTCTCGAGTACTGACTAATGTTTCAAATGATTTCTGACTACCATTTAGCATAAAGCAAGCGTCATCTGCAAAAAGAGTCTGTTTGATATCAATGTTATTAATTGAAACGCCTTTAATATCGCTGTTGTTTCTTATTTCAATAGCTAATAATTCTATGCATATAATATATAGGTATGGCGATAAAGGACAGCCTTGACTTACCCCTCGTTTAATTGGAATGATGTCAGACATATACCCGTTATTTATTATGCTTGATTTTGCATCCTGATAGAACAGTTTTATCCAGTTGACCGTAAAATTGCTAAAACCTAAATTTTGTTAGACATTTAAACATAAAATTGTGATCTAAACTATCAAATGCTTTATTAAAATTTCAGAAATTTTCATTTGGTCGGTAATAACTTCATTATTAATTGATAAAATTTGTTGTATCGTTTTAGCTTCGGCCTTTTTCTTTGCCAGGTTAGCAAAATATTTTGTATTTTTTTCGAACCCCTCCACCCATTCTACTTTAGATCTAAGAATAATTCCTTTTATTTTTTCCTCAGTATGCTTATCAAATTTTTGCTTAGTTTCGCTTAAACAGTGTAATATATTAACGTTATCTGGTGTTATAATCAAGGCTGATTCCAGTTCTGTTGTCCTTTTTTGTAAATGTTGTTCAATATTGTCGTGAGTTCAGGGCTCAGCCTAGGGACAAATTTTAGGGAGAAGTCACTTCTCCCTCAGTTCAGTTTAGGGAGAAGTGAGGCCACTTCAAGGAGAAGTGTTTTCCAAAAAGAGCATGTTATTACCATCATCAGACCATGTCAGTCATTATCATAGTACCAAGTCCATCATCGTCATCATATTCAGGTCATTATCATCATCAAATTCTCCATAAATTAATAACAAGATATTTTCAAGTTGTATTACATTATTCTAGTTTCCAAGTTTGTTTTTTTCAAGTTTCCATTCTAGCAATACACACATCAATAAAAGTGTTTTTTTTTGTATCTAAACGTTCACAGTGCATCATAAAACATTGTTTTTTTGGAAAAAAAAATTAATTATATATTAATTATATTTTGTTAGTTATTAATTCTTTTTTTTTTTCAATAACACACTTCGTTGGAATTACCTTGCAATTATTTATCTAATTTCAAACAATAAAATCGGTTAAAAACACCAGTCATTGATAATAACACATGTTAAATCTAAGAAGAGTGACAGCGTGACATAATCAGTTAGATTGGGCTTTCAAATCTGCAAGCAGTTAGCAACAGCTAATAGCAACAGTGTTGGTTTGACTTAAAAAAGTCTTGGATGTGACTGCTGAGATGGGGCCATTGTCTAGCAGTTTGTAGAACTAAGTGTGTAACATGATTAGCATGTGGTCAGTGAAAAAAGCATAAATCAATACCACTGTACCTGAACAATGCAAGCACTGTCGATAGAGCATTAATGAATTAGCCTTCCAGAGGAAATGTCAATGGTGTGAACAAAATCAGACAGTTTTCTTTATTGCATGGAATAAAATGGATATTTAAATGGGGTGATGAAATAAACCTCTTAGAATTAAAATTGAAACTGTATTACCAGGCAAATTATTGGATATTAACATGAATATTTACATCTAGTATGGATTGATATGTGTTTTGCATATCAGGTAATTATGTGCGTTTTTGAAATTTACTTTGGTTATGTTCTCTTTTTTATGGAAGTTGACTTCAAACCTTTTATGACTGGTGTTTGATTGATAATTATTACTATGCAAAGTTTAAAACAGACTTAATGGTTTCGTCTCTAATTCTACCTTTGATTATTTCCCATAATGTGTTTGGGTTAGAATTTTTATTCGAAGATGTGATTTCTAAAATTGATTGTTTAATAGTATTTTGATAATCAGTTTCCAAAAAAAATTGATTGTTCATTTTGAAACAACCTGGTCCTTTATTGTTTTGAATTAAATCAATGGAAACATTTACAAGTGAATGTGATTTAAAGCCTGGAACGATGCTGCACGTTTTGGTAAAATTGATTAGATTGACAAAAGAAAGTAGTCGAGGCGGGATAAAATAGGCGGTTTGGTATTAAGAGCGGCAAGTAAATTTGTTCGTCCAGGTTTTGTACAAGCCAAATATCGCAAATGTCGTAGTTTTCGAGAATCTCGTTAATTTTGCTTGAGCACTTTTAATTTGTATTATCCCGACAATTTAATTTGTTGAGCTTATAATTTATAACTGTATTGAAATCACCTCCAATGATAAGCGACTGGTCATTATGATCACGTATAATAGTTTCTAAAGTGTTAAAAAAGTCAATACTGTTGGTATTAGGGCCATATACGTTAATAAGCACAACGGTTTTATCATTTATTTTTATTGTCAATTTTTGCATGCGGCCTTCTATAATTTCCTGGTATTGTATGAGTTTAGGGTTAAGTAATTCTCTATTTATTAAAATACAGACGCATAAAGAGTTTGTACTATTTCCACTCGAGTAAAGATCACCTTTCCATTCGCTCTGCCAACCTGACGTGTTGTTCGATTTATCATAGTGAATTTCTTGTAAGAAACAGATTGAATATTTATTTTCCCTAAGCCAATTTAATATGTGGCCTCTTTTCACAGATGACGATACACCTTTAACGTTCAAACTGCATATACTAAATGACATATTGAGTGTTTAATTTATATATTTTATCATTTAAATCGATAGCTATATTGATGTTATGTATGTATGTCGTATAGATGTTTAACAAAATCTTGTCCCATCCGCAATCTTTATAGAAAAACATATTAGTGTTAAAAAAACTTTCTTAGAAATAAAACTGTAAAAAGTGTAGTGTGTGAGTGAACATGTAATGTGTGACTAGGATTGCAAATTAATTCTGTTCTTAACATGTTATAGCGCTATAAAAAAAATAAAATTATATTCAATACTTTTAATCATTTTTTGTCTGGAATATATGGTATAAATTTATGTTACCAGCGTAAAAAACTAAATAGTGTTTATCTAATTACGAGTGTAATTGAACCCTAAGATAGGTGTATCTCGAACATAACACAATGTTGCACCATTCAACATGTAAACAACATTATACTACATTCTACCATATGTTAGCGTAATGTATTTACAAAAAAGCTTACGCGTGATACGATATTCATTGTTTATAAACTGTAGTAATTGTGCTTATGTTTTATATCTAATATATTTTATAATTCTATGTTACCAGCATAAAAATCTACTCTAGATGCAAAGGTGGCTGTAAGAATCCACCGATCCATATGGGTTATATCAGAAATAGAGTCCAGTAAGAAGTACACACTCATATCTTCTATCTATAATCTGATTCTCTGTATCCTGTACTGTACACAACAGTGAACATGCACAGATTATATTGCAACAGTCTTTGTTTACGATAGAGCTATGTTTAGACAAAATAGCAGAGCAACAGTTGAGGCGCGTATTTGTGTAAATACGCAATTCTGAAACTGCTCTTTAACTGCTTGTCGGATTGC
Organism: Congeria kusceri; assembly: GCA_027627225.1. Lineage (NCBI taxonomy): Eukaryota > Metazoa > Mollusca > Bivalvia > Myida > Dreissenidae > Congeria > Congeria kusceri. The sequence continues at coordinate 41,136,714 of CM051033.1, forward strand.
GCTCAATCTGCAACAGCTGAAGAACCTTCAACGTGTAAGTGATTGTAAAGCAAGAAATTTTGGCTGCGACAATTTTGGCAGAAATATTTCCACTAAAGCATATTATATGATATCAAAATAAATGTGTGGAGGCAAAATTTGTGGACACACCCTTTGTCTGTGTCCAAACGTGTCATGGGGGCATCCATGTCTATGACACATCTAGTTAAAAATATGATATGCCGTTCTCATTTCATTTCCATCAATTGACTAAGCTCGTTATTTATTGGTGAGCAACTGAGCATCTATCAATTTTACTTATTACTCAAAAAGTACTGAAGATACTTTGATGAAACTTGGTATACATATAAACGGCAATGTGAGTATTATGCACGACCTTTTATTTTTTTACCAGAGATCAAAGGTGTTCAGCGTTTTTTTTTTCTCATTTTCATGCCAATATTCGGTACCATTCACAAAGCCAAAAAGTATACTTTTTTCACAATTTTTGGCCGAAAATTCACAAATGGAAAAGTGGATAAAAAAATATAAATTAATTAATTTTGTGAATTTTGTTTTACAACGCATTTTTCACAATTTCACAGAAAAGGGCATATTCACAAATCAATGAAAGAAAACACTGCTGTTAATAAAAATAGAAATAAACGAAAACAAACTGGATCCTGCGATAACTCACAAAGTACTGAAGATATTTCGATGAAACTTGGTATACATGTAAATGGCAATGTGAGGACTTGCAGGACCTTTTATTTTTCACCAGAGTTCAGAGGTCACCTGACTGTTACTAAAAATAGAAATAAACTAATTTCTGTTATAATTCGAGAAGTACATAAGATATGACCATGAAACTTAGTACAAAGATTGAACTATAGGTTTGCCATCCGTCTGTGTGTCTCTCTATCTGTTCGTCTGTATGTTTGTCCATCCGTGTGTCTGTCCGTCCCAGAATCCTGGTTCCTGCAATAACTCAAAAAGTACTGAACTTATTTCGATGAAACTGGGTATACATATAAACGGCAATGTGGCAATGTGAGTATTATGCACGACCTTTTTTTTTCCAGAGGTCAAAGGTCACATGACTGTTACTAAAAATAGAAATAAACTTAATACTGTAATAATTTAAAATGGACATAAGATATGACCATGAAACTTGGTACAGAGATTAAACTATAGGTTTGGCATCTGTCTGTGTGTCGCTCTGTCTGTTCGTCCGTATGTATGTATGTCTGTCTGTCTGTCCGTCCCCTAAACCTGGATCCTGTGATAACTCAGACAGTACTGAAGACACTTAGATGAAACTTTGTATACATAGCAACAGCAATGTGAGAATTATGCACGACCTTTTATTTTTCCCCAGAGGTCAAGGGTCACGTGACTGTTACTTAAAATAGAAATAAACTTAATACTGTAATATTTTGAAAAGTGCATGAAACTTCATGAAACTTGGTACACAGATTGGACTATGGGTTTGCCCTCCGTCTGTGCGTCTGTCTGTCTGTTCGTCCGTCGGTCTCACTCTGTCTGTCTGTCCCATCCCCAAAACCTGGATCCTGCGATAACTCAAAAAGTACTGAACATACTTTGATGAAACTTTGTATACATAGAAGAGGATTGTACACGACCCTTTATTTTTCACCAGAGCTCAAAGGTCACATGACTGTAACTTAAAATAGAAATAAACTTAATACTGTAATAATTAGAAAAGAACATAACATCTGGTCTTGAAACTTGGTACACATACTGGACTATATGATTGCTCTCTGTCAGTTTAGTACTGCAATAACTCAAAAAGTAACTCGAATGTCTGGTCAATGTTACTAGATTAGAAAAAACAACAACTTAATACTGCAGTGACAAATGGGATTTGAATATGAAACTTTGTACATCTACAGATAAAGGGCGATTTGACTGTTTTGCACAATGTTTAATTAGTAGGGGTTTTCACCAGTAGGGGACTCCTGTATTGCTTGCAATACTATCAAAGCCTTGTTAATTAAAGTATTAAATTATTAATATTATCATTACAATTGCATAACTCATTATTATAACATAATATTAGTAGTAATGATCACAGTTAATAATAATAATAAGCATTATTTCATTATTAATATAATAACTACTTTCTTAATTATATGGTACATTAAAAGTTCCATTTAGTTTCACACATAAAACGCTAGACTTATCTATTTGGGACACCAAGTTTTTTGTGTCGCCTAAATAGGCGACATACAGGGTTTACTTGTGGTGGTGGTGGCGGCGTCCCCTTAAGTTTGTGCAGACAATAACTTGAAAGTTTTTGTGCAATCATTTTCATGAAACTTCAGGGAAGTATAAGTAGGCATGAAAGGAAGGTTAAATTCGATTTTTGGCATAATTGATCTTATCATACTTGAGTTAAGCCCCCTTTTTTAGCTCACCAACGTGCTCATGGTGAACATTGAATATTGGACATTGTTGAAACTGGGTCATGTGGGGTCAAAAACTAGGTCACTAGGTCAAATTGAAGAACATGGCCACCAGGGGTCGGGGCAGTTTTCCTTACACGGCTGTAGAAAAAGCTTGTGACCACTCTGGAAGTCACATTTTTTGCCCAGTCAACATGAAACTTGCTCAGAACATTTGTTCTTATGATATCTCGGCCGAGTTTGAAAATGTTTCCACTCGGTTGAAAAACATGGCTGCCACGGGGCGGGGCAGTTTTCCTTATATGGCTGTATTGAAAACTTTAAAAAGCTTGGGAACACTTTAGAGGCCACATTTATTGCCAAATCTTCATGAAACTTACCCAGAACATGTTCCAATTATATCTTGGACACCCTAGAAGTCAAATTTTTTGCCCAATCAACATGAAACTTGCTGAGAATATTTGTTCTTATGATATCTCAGTCAAGTTCGAAAATGATTCCGCTCTGTTGAAAAACATGGTCACCAGGGGACAGGGCAGTTTTTAGCTCACCTATGCACAACGTGCTCATGGTGAGCTTTTGTGATCGCCTTTTGTCCCTCATGCGTCTGGCGTCGTCAACATTACCTCGTTAACACTCGAGAGGCCACATTTATTGGCCAATCTTTATGAAACTTGGTCAGAACATTTGACCCAATGATAGCTCGGTTGAGTTCGAATCTGGGTCGTGGGGTCAAAAACTAGGTCACTAGGTCAAATTAAGAAAAAGCTTGTTAACACTCTAGAAGTCACATTTTTTGCCCTATCTTCTTGGAAGATGCGCTGAACATTTGTTCTAATGATATCTCAGCCGAGTTTGAAAATGGTTTTCCTCCATTGAAAAGCATGGTCACCAGGGTGTGGGGCAGTTTTCCTTATATGGCTATATTGAAAACTTTATCAAGCTTGGTAACACTCTAGAAGTCACATTTTTAGCCCAATCTTCATGAAACTTGGTCAGAACGTTTTGCCCCAATGATATCTCGGCCGAGTTCGAATCTGGGTTATGTGGGGTCAAAAACTAGGTCACTAGGTCAAAGTGAAGAAAAAGCTTGTTAACCCTCTAGAAGTTACATTATTGCCCTATTGTCATGAAACTTGGTCAGAACATTTGTCCCAATGGTATCTTGGCCGAGTTCAAAATCTGGGTCATGTGGGGTCAAAAAGTAGGTCACCAAGTCAAATTGAAGAAAAAGCTTCAACTTCAATATGTACTTCCCAAATTTTGAATGTCTGTTGTCACTTAAGTTTTTCAAACCATGATGATTAAGGCTGCATTTCCATCAGTCCGTATCAGTATATCCATATCCGTTTAAAAATCTAACACATGGAAAATTGTTTGACGAATGAAACTCAGGTGAGCGACCGAGGGCCATTTGGCCCTCTTGTTCTTATATGGCTATAGAAAAAGCTTGTGAACACTCTAGAAGTCGCATGTTTTGCCCAATCAACATGAAACTGGCTCCAAACATTTGTCCTAATGATATCTCGGCTGAGTTCGAAAATGGTTCCACTCCGTTGATAAACATGGCTGCCACGAGGCGGGGCAGTTTTCCTTATATGGCTATATCAAAAAGCTTCTGAACACTCTAGAGGCCACATTTGTCCCAATGATATCTCGGACGAGTTTGAAACTGGGTCATGTGGGATCAAAAACTAGGTCACTAGGTCAAATTGAAGAAAAAGCTTGTGAACACTAGAAGTCACATTTTTAGCCCAATGAACATGAAACTTGCTCGAAACATTTTTTCTTATGATATCTAGGCCAAATTTGAAAATGGTTCCCCTCCATTGAAAAACATGGCTGCTAGGGGGCGGGGCAGTTTTCCTTATATGGCTGAAGGAAAAGCTTGTGAACACTCTAGAATTCACATTTTTTGCCCAATCAACATGAAACTTGCTCAGAATATTTGTTCTTATGATATCTCGTTTAAAAATGAGTTCTAAAAATTGTTCCGCTACGTTACAAAAAATGGCTGCCTGGGGACTGGGCAGTTTTCCTTATATGGCAGGGTTTTCCGCAGGTCTTCTTGAAGGCATGTCGGCATCACGAAAATCATCCCCGCGACAAAAATCGGCTCGAACCTCTCTCTTGTTCCAATGTGACCGATTAGCCCCTCCGCCGAAATTGGCCGCTCTGTTTGACCCCCCACCTCTTCGAAATCGGCCGCATCGCCCGACCCCAGCTTAATTTTCAATCACACATGAACACACGATTATGTGAAGTTGGAATAAGACGTCAAACATAGAATAAACTGTTTTAGTACAGCAATGTTTTATATGCAGTTTACCATTTGTAATTTCCGAATTTTGCAGAGTAATTAGTGCAATAGACACATGCATATATAAATGATCAGTAAAATTAATTTTGCCACAAAACTGTATACTTTAATGCATTTACAAAATTTTCACAAAAAAATTGAACTGTGACCATGCATGCATGAACACAGTTTATAAATACAGTCAAAATGATCAAAGACTCAATCAGTTGTAATGAAAAGGTCCTGTAAAAATGCTAATTATAACAAAATTATTGACAGAATATAACAAACATACATAAACAACATGAAATACTCAGTTTTATGTGAAAAAAGAACAAAAATCATGTCCATTCTATGTTTGATGTCTTATTCTAACTTCACATAATACAGTTTTCATGGTATTCAGATTCGTTGAAAGCCATATCAAACTTTTAATGCAATCCCACGGTCACTATCAATCAAAATCGATGATTAGAATTAACATTGACTTGAATAGGAAAATAAAGAACTGTATACCTCAAACATGCATATTTTGGTCAATCATTTAAATATCAAAATTGCACAGGTTTGCATTTGAATATATAATATCATTTGAATATATAATATAATTTGAATATATAATATCATTTGAATATATAATATTTTCTCTTAACGCTCCGCTGATTAGCACGATAAGGCAAGATATGATAATGGTACATAAACTTGTTATGCTAGCTTTTTTCCGCCTTGAAATTCTGTCATGACCGCTCGTTTAAAAAAAAAAAAGTTTTATATTTCATTAATTGTTTTCCGATGCAAAAGAAATCAATAATTAATATCAGTTATACTACATGCCAGTCTCATTGAAATCAAAACCTAACATTGTTAGGATCTGAAGACATCGTATTACAGGTCATGTTCAAATGACCTTCCGAACAGTAATGAAATTGCACAGCAATGTTTTGCCACCGTTTTTAAAAAGTGATGCATTTCCAGCTGATCCTCGGGATAAATCATTTACAGTTAATTTTCACAGGGATAACAATTGATATAGTGATACCTTAGGCGAGTAAACATACAAAGTTCACGTTAATTTCGTGCATAGTATTTGTGGTTTATATATGAAGTTATACCGCAAGATTTTGAAGGCAACAGTTTGATTGGCTCCTTAAAAGGTCACCTGAACGTGACCCCTAATGCGAAGTCATCAGATCCAGTCAGCGGATAATATAGTAGCGTCAGACTGGAGATGATGTTAATGAGATTGACTACATTAGGACATTCAAAGCCGAAAAAATTACCGTTGGTTTTAAGTACTTGAATATGCGGTTCCTAATAGACATAAAATGTGGTCCATGTAAAACGCGTGTTTTGCTACAAAAGCGCGCGAAAATTGCCATGCACAAGGTCACGGATGCCTCATGAAAAATGTGTGTGTACTGGTCACGTGTTTAATTGCAGTGTTTATGAGCAACCTCCACGCATAGCTGGTTTAAATCCCTGCGGGCACGAAATTTCACGTGACCATAGGCATACACTTAGCGCGAAATAAAATCGTGGGCAAGCACATAATAAAAGCGTGGACAACGTAAAATCCTTGCGTTGTTATGTTTACTTATTTATTTTGTTTTTGTTTTTTATTTTAACTCTTAATGTATATACCTGGACCAATAATGCAACATGTCTGTGCCATTGTTAAAAAAAAAAAATAATGATAAAATTAAAATTTTGCACAAAATAAATCTTCATTCTCCTCATAATCGTCTCCCCTGAAAACTTCCAAATCTGTAAGTTTTTAACTTGTCGTGGCAGTGGTATTACTGAAGAGTACTAATGGGGAAGTAACCACTGCGAGGAGTTTGGTTTAGGTCTAATTACCCCAAAACGGAAGTCACATCTTAAGGGTTACATGCTGTCAGTTAGATAATAAGCACATATGGTGGTGTGCAGGATGCATAGAATTTGTAAAATACATATTAAATGATATGTTTTGGTATCATTTTAAAGGGATATATGTAAGCAATAAGAAAAAAAGCCTGTTTTTGTGCACTTCTTTGTCTAGTGGTTTCCAGCTTCATAACTTTTGGCCCATGTATTCATGCGCAAAATGGCAGCCTCCATGCCTGTTAAAACCGGTGTGTTTTTTCTAAGGTAAATATTTTGAGTTACAACGTATTTAATTTTTTGACATGCTGTTATTTCAAAAGGTTTTGAGCTCATTTTTCCAACAATGTATGGTGATATATTGGAAAGTAGCTTGGTCATGGTGAAAATTGAGATCAAACATTGAATATTTTATATGTAACAAAGAAGGAATTTATTTGCGCTTGCGTAACCTTTATGGGAACAAAACTGAGTTTGACGATGTTAAATTGTGTTTTAAAATGAGGCTCTATATTACATTATTCGTTTCCATATTTTTGATTGTCAATTTGTGAAATGGATAAGTAAATTACCAGGATAAAATTTTCCCGGCAACGCTAGTATTTGTTGTCAAACACGTTTTTAGTTGTTATTAAGGTATAAACTCTACCCTAAAATCGCCGTATTTGATTGGCTAATGAGATTGTTGCGGAATGGACTACACAGTTCAGTCACTTGTCCATGACACTGTTGGAAGTAAGACCTTATCCATAAAAACAGCATTCGTGTATTGCCTTGTGATTAACGATCGGTGTATTAAATAAAGGAATTATGGGTTGTCGCTTTGAAAATTATAGCATGTCGGCGTTAATTAAGTCTGTTGGGACCGACAAGCGAAACAGGCCTGCAGGAAAACCTGATGGCTATATTGACAACTTTAAAGAGCTTGTGAACACTGTAGAGGCAACATTTATTGCCCAATCTTCATGAAACTTGCCCAGAACATTTGTTCTAATAATATCTCGGACGATTATGAAACTTTGTCATGTGGGGTCAAAAACTAGGTCCCTAGGTCATATTGAATAAAAAGCTTGTGAACACCCTAGAAGTTATATTTTTTCCCAATCTTCTCAAACCTAACTCAGAAGATTTGTTTCAATAATATCTCAAACAAATTTGAAACCGGGGTCACATAGGTTAAAAAACTATGTCTCCAGGCCAAATTGAAGAAAAAGCTTGTGAACTCTCTAGAGGACAATTTGTAGCTCAATCATCACGAAACTTGCTGAGAACATTTGTCACAATGATATCTCGGACGAGTTTGAAACTTGGTCAGGAGGAGTTAAAAACTAGGTCCCCAGGCCAAATGAAAAAAACAGTTTGTGAACACTCTGAAAACCACATTTATAGCCCAATCATCATGGAACTTGCTCAGAACATTTGTCTCAGTGATATCTCAGACGAGTTCGAAACTGGGTCATGTGGGGTCAAAAACTAGGTCACTAGGACATATTTAAGGAAAACCTTGTAAACACTGTAGAGGCCACATTTATAGCCCAATCATCATGAAACTTGCTCAGAACAATTGTCCCAATGATATCTTAGATGGGTTCAAAACTGGGTCACATGGGGTCAAAACCTATGTCACGAGAGCAAATTGAAGAAAAAGCTTGTGAACACTAGAAGGCACATTTTTTGCTCAATCTTCTTGAAATTTGCTCATAACAGTTGTTTTAAAAAAAGCTTGTGAACACTCTAGAGGCCAAATTTGTAGCCGAATCTACATGAAACTTACTCCAAACAGTTTAGTTCCATAGCCCCTAGTTACCAACATGACAGTCAACCTCTGTTACCAACATGACAGTCAACCTCTGTTACCAACACAACAGTCAACCTCTATGACCAACATAGCAGTCAACCTCTGTAACTAACATAAGGATCAACCTGTGTTACCTACATAACAGTCAACCTCTGTGACCGATATAGCAGTCAACCTCTGTTACCAATGTAACAGTCAACCTCTGTGACCAACATGACAGTCAACCTCTGTTACCAACATAACAGTCAACCTCTGTTACCAACATGACAGTCAACCTCTGTTACTAACATGACAGTCAACCTCTGTTGCCAACATAACAGTTAATCTCTGTTACCAATATAACAGTCAACCTTGGCTACCAACATAACAGTCAACCTCTATTACCAACATAACAGTCAACGTCTGTTAAAAACATGAAAGTCAACCTCTGTGACCAACATAACAGTCAATATAACAGTCAACGTCATTTACCAACATAACAGTCAACCTCTGTTACCAACATGACAGTCAACCTATGTGATCAACATAACAGTCAACCTCGGCTACCAACATAACAGTCAACCTCTGTTACCAACATAAGGATCAAACTCTGTTGCTTACATAAACTTCCAACCCTGTTACCAACATAACAGTCAACCCATGTTACCAACATAACATTCAACCTGTTACCAACATAAGGATCAACCTCTGTTAACAACATAACAGTCAACCTCTGTTACCAACATAAGGATCAACCTCTGTTACCAACATAACAGTCAACCTCTGTTACCAACATAAGGATCAACCTCTGTTACCAACATAACAGTCAACCTCTGATACCAACATAAGGATCAACCTCTGTCAGCCTCTGGTACCAACATAAGGATCAACCTCTGTTACCAACATAAGGATCAACCTCTGTTACCAACATAACAGTCAACCCATGTTACCAACATAACAGTCAACCTGTTACCAACATAAGGATCTACCTCTGTTACCAACATAACAGTCAACCTCTGTTACCAACATCAGAGTCAACCTCTGTTATCAACATCACAGTCGACCTCTATTACCAACATAACGGTCAACCTCTGTTACCAACATGACAGTCAACCTCTGTGACCAACATAACAGTCAACCGCGGCTACCAACATAACAGTCAACCGCGGCTACCAACATAACAGTCAACCTATGTTACCAACATAAGGATCAAACTCTGTTGCCAACATAACCTTCAACCTCTGTTACCATCATGACAGTCAACCTCTGTTACCAACATAAGGATCAACCTTTGTTACAACATAACAGTCAACCTCTGTTACAAACATGACAATCGACCTCTGTTAGCAACATTACAGTCAATCTCTGTTACCAACATGTGTGACCTACAAAACAGTCAACCTCTATTACCAACATAGCAGTCAACCTCTGTTACCAACATAAGGATCAACCTATGTTACCAACATAACAGTCAACCTCTGTGACCAACATAGCAGTCAACCTCTGTTACCAACATAAAAACAGTCAACCTCTGTTACCAACATAACAGTCAACCTCTGTGACCAACATATTAGTCACCCTCTATGACCAACATCGCAGTCAACCTCTGTTACCAACATAAGGATCAACCACTGTACCAACATAACAGTCAACCTCTGTGACCAACATAGCAGTCAACCTTTGTTACTAACATAACAGTCGACCTCTGTGACCAAAATAAGGATCAACCTCGGTTACCAACATAACAGTCAACCTCTGTTACCAACATAGCAGTCAACCTCTGTGGCCAACATGACAGTCAACCTCTGTTGCTAACTTAAGGATCAACCTCTGTTACTAACATAACAGTCAACCTCTGTGAACAACATAAGGATCAACCTATGTTACCAACATGACAGCCAACCTCTGTTACCAACATAACAGCCAACCTCTGTGACCAACATGATAGTCAACCTCTGTTACCAACATAACAGTCAACCTCTGTGACCAACATAAGGATCAAACTCTGTTACCAACATGACAGTCAACCTATGTTACCAAAATAACAGTCAACCTCAGCTGCCAACATAACAGTCAACCTCTGTTACCAACAAAATTGTCAACCTCTGTTACCAACGTAACAGTAAACCTCTGTTACCAACATGACTGTCAACCTATGTGACCAACCTACAGTCAACCTCTGTGACCAACATAACAGTCAACCTCTGTCACCTACATAACAGTCAACCTCGGCTAGCAAAATAAAATTCAACCTCTGTTACCAACATTACAGTCAACCTCTGTGACCAACATGACAGTCAACCTCTGTGACCAACATAACAGTCAACCTCTGTGACCAGCATAACAGTTAACCTCTGTGACCAACATAACAGTCAACCTGGGTTACCATCATAACAGTCAACCTCTGTTACCAACTTTACAGTCAACCTCTGTTACCAACATAACAGTCAACCTCTGTTACCAACATAACAGTCAATCTCTGTTTTTAACATAACAGTCAATCTCTGTTACCAACATTACAGTGAAACTCTGTTACCAACATGACAATCAACCTCTGTGACCAACATAACAGTCAACCTACAGTCAACCTCTGTGACCAACATAACAGTCAACCTCTGTTACCAACATAACAGCCAATATCGGCTACCAACATAACAGTCAACCTCTGTGACCAACATACAGTCCACCTCTGTTACCAACATAACAGTCAACCTCTGTTACCAACATAACAGTCAACCTCTTTGGTCAACATAAGGATCAATCTCTGTTGCCAACATAAGGATCAATCTCTGTTGCCAACATAAGGATCAATCTCTGTGACCAACATAAGGATCCATCTCTGTTGCCAACATAAGGATCAATCTCTGTTGCCAACATAAGGATCAATCTCTGTTGCCAGCATAAGGATCAATCTCTGTTGCCAGCATAAGGATCAATCTCTGTTGCCAGCATAAGGATCAATCTCTGTTGACAACATAAGGATCAATCTCTGTTGACAACATAAGGATCAATCTCGGTTGCCAACATAAGGATCAATCTCTGTTGACAACATAAGGATCAATCTCTATTGACAACATAAGGATCAATCTCTATTGACAACATAAGGATCAATCTCTGTTGACAACATAAGGATCAATCTCTATTGACAACATAAGGATCAGTCTCTGTTGCCAGCATAAGGATCAATCTCTGTTGCCAAGATAAGGATCAATCTCTGTTGACAACATATGGATCAATCTATGTTGCCAGCATAAGGATCAATCTCTGTTGACAACATAAGGATCAATCTCTGTTGACAACATAAGGATCAATCTCTGTTGACAACATAAGGATCAATCTCTGTTGACAACATAAGGATCAATCTCTGTTGCCAGCATAAGGATCAATCTCTGTTGACAACATAAGGATCAATCTCTGTTACCAACATAAGGATCAATCTCTGTTACCAACATAACAGTCAACCTCTGTTACCAACATAACAGTCAATCTCTGTTTTTAACATAACAGTCAATCTCTGTTACCAACATAACAGTGAAACTCCGTTACCAACATGACAATCAACCTCTGTGACCAACATAACAGTCAACCTACAGTCAACCTCTGTGACCAACATAACAGTCAACCTGTGTTACCAACATAACAGTCAACCTCTGTTACCAACATAACAGCCAATATCGGCTACCAACATAACAGTCAACCTCTGTGACCAACATACAGTCCACCTCTGTTACCAACGTAACAGTCAACCTCTCTGGTCAACATAAGGATCAATCTCTGTTGCCAACATAAGGATCAATCTCTGTGACCAACATAAGGATCCATCTCTGTTGCCAACATAAGGATCAATCTCTGTTGCCAACATAAGGATCAATCTCTGTTGCCAACATGAGGATCAATCTCTGTTGCCAGCATAAGGATCAATCTATGTTGCCAACATAAGGATCAATCTCTGTTGCCAACATAAGGATCAATCTCTGTTGCCAGCATAAGGATCAATCTCTGTTGACAACATAAGGATCAATCTCTGTTGACAACATAAGGATGAATCTCTGTTGCCAACATAAGGATCAATCTCTATTGACAACATAAGGATCAATCTCTGTTGCCAACATAAGGATCAATCTCTGTTGCCAACATAAGGATCAATCTCTATTGACAACATAAGGATCAATCTCTGTTGACAACATAAGGATCAATCTCTGTTGACAACATAAGGATCAATCTCTATTGACAACATAAGGATTAATCTCTGTTGCCAACATAAGGATCAATCTCTATTGACAACATAAGGATCAATCTCTGTTGCCAGCATAAGGATCAATCTCTGTTGCCAACATAAGGATCAATCTCTGTTGACAACATAAGGATCAATCTCTGTTGCCAGCATAAGGATCAATCTCTATTGACAACATAAGGATCAATCTCTGTTGACAACATAAGGATCAATCTCTATTGACAACATAAGGATCAATCTCTGTTGACAACATAAGGATCAATCTCGGTTGCCAGCATAAGGATCAATCTCTGTTGACAACATAAGGATCAATCTCTGTTGACAACATAAGGATTAATCTCTGTTGCCAACATAAGGATCAATCTCTGTTGACAACATTAGGATCAATCTCTATTGACAACATAAGGATCAATCTCTGTTGACAACATAAGGATCAATCTCTGTTGACAACATAAGGATCAATCTCTATTGACAACATAAGGATCAATCTCTGTTGCCAGCATAAGGATCAATCTCTGTTGCCAACATAAGGATCAATCTCTGTTGACAACATAAGGATCAATCTCTGTTGCCAGCATAAGGATCAATCTCTGTTGCCAACATAAGGATCAATCTCTGTTGACAACATAAGGATCAATCTCTGTTGACAACATAAGGATCAATCTCTATTGACAACATAAGGATCAATCTCTGTTGACAACATAAGGATCAATCTCTGTTGCCAGCATAAGGATCAATCTCTGTTGACAACATAAGGATCAATCTCTGTTGCCAACATAAAGGTCAATCTCTGTTGCCAACATAAGGATCAGTCTCTGTTGCCAACATAAGGATCAATCTCTGTTGCCAGCATAAGGATCAATCTCTGTGACCAACATAACGATCAATCTATGTTGCCAACATAAGGGTCAATCTCTGTTGCCAACATAAGAGTCAATCTCTGGTGCCAACTTAAGGATCAATCTCTGTTGCCAACATAAGGATCAATCTCTGTTGCCAGCATAAGGATCAATCTATGTGACCAACATAAGGATCAATCTATGTTGCCAGCATAAGAGTCAATCTCTGTTGCCAACATAAGGATCAATCTCTGTGACCAAGATAAGGATCAATCTCTGTTGCCAACATAAGGATCAATCTCTGTGATCAACATAAGATGAATCTCTGTTGCCAACATAAGAGTCCTCTGTTAAGTACTGAATATGTAAGCACTGTTACAAACATGGACTTTGTAGTTCACTTCATTTACCAACATGATAGAAATTTCTGTTCATGACATGATACCTGGTACTTATCAATTATTATCATATTATATAGAGCAGTGATTTTTTTACCTCTGCATCCTGCGTCCAGACAGAGGGCGCAGTAATATTGCCATAGACGCAAAGTTTCAGTTTATGTGCGTTCGTGGGATGCATGCATTTTGTGTACGAGTACTGTCATAATAAAGGGTAAAATTTACCATCACACCTTTCCGTCTATTTTTATTATGACCATTCTCATTGGATAATCAATTTGCGTTTGAAACGTGACGACTATTGCCATTGGTTATTCCCAACCTTTTCTCAGAAATTAAATATTATTTTACCTTCACACCATTACGTTTAGAAACTTTCTAAGCGTAATGGTGTGAAGGTTAAATAATATTTTATTTTTTGGAAAGTTTTTTTAAAGTTCGTCTGCAACATCGGTCAGAAAAGCAAAATGACACATGACTAAACGCAATACTCCTGAAGTAAATTCTGGTCAGGTTCTACCAAAAATCGTCAGAAAAAAAATGTGTTTATAGAATAAAGATTGGGAGAAGTTGTTTAGTTGTTGAGCATATACAATGGAACTACACAATTTAATAACAAGTACTGCACTTTGTGTACGGTCGCTAAAAGGTGCAATGGTATGGTAAAAAATGCACACTGCACAAATTTTCAACTTTCTACTTACTGTAGCTAGACATGCTTCTCAAAAAACACAATGTTAAAATTAAACAAAGAGTTGATTGCATTATTGTCTTACTCATCTTGTTAACTGACTGCTTATATTCCCATTTGAATAAATGAAAATTTTTGAACTCACACATTTAACTTTGGGACTCATAGATATTTATTCCAACGAGTCCTAGGACTCCTGGCTGTGAAATTGTAAAAAAATCACTGATAGAGCTGCAACCATTCTTTCGATGCATCGATAAATCGAATGTAAATGATCCGTATCGATTGTTGATATTAAACCAACAAATTTTGATTTGATTCTTATGAAAATATTTATTGATAATTTGTCATAAAACAGTTAATTATAATAATAATTTTTGTGTAGATTAATCATGTTAAATGATCATGGAATCATGGATGCTGTCATATTTAAAATTGACATCGAATTATAACAACATTACTCCAAATGTACAATGATTGAGTAAGTGCAACATTTAGAGATACTTAAGGCGTTTATTTTCAGCAGATTGACTGTAGTTCTACTTCAGTGGTGCGATGTGACTGCATGTGTTCATTGTCTTTATTGGTTTTAGCTAAAATTACATACTGATTGGATTACATGGCAGACTGTTCCCCTGTGTTTATGACTAACCCCTACAGTGCTGGCTGCACAGGAATGTGCACCTGCTGCCAGTGGTCTGGGTGTAGGGCTTGGTGATGGCTTCCAGACATTGAGGTTTACTAAACAACAGATTTTTAGCTCGACTGACTTTTCGAAGAAAAGGCAAGCTATTCTACTCGCCCTGGCATTGGCGTCAGCGTCCGAGCTAGGTTAAAGTTTTAAGGTAAGCTAATTTCTCAGGAATGACTTGAGGGATTTCATTCAAACATTTATTCCCCACATTAAAATGAACATATAGGCCACGTTTGGTAACTCTAGTTTGAAATTTGTCAATATTATGGGCCTTTTTTCACTTAGAAATTTTACATATAAGCATATGGACAGGCTACAGTTTTTCGGTAGCTGGTTTCTCAGGAATGGCTTGAGGGATTTCATTTAAACTTTAAACATTTAGTCCCCACATTAAAATGAACTCATCGGCTAATTTTGGTAACTCTAGTATGAAATGTGTCAAAATTATCGGCCTTTTTGCACTTTGGAATTGTACATAAAAGCTATATGAAAGTTTTTCGGTAATCTGGTTTCTCAGGAATGGCGTAAGGGATTTCATTCAAACTTAGAACACTTATTCCCAATACTAAAATGAACTCATGGGCCAATTTTGATAACACTAGTTTGAAATTTGTCAAAATTATGGGCATTTTTACACTTTGAAAATTTTAAGTGGGTGGAATGGCAGCGTCAGCTTTTGATTTCCACTCTCTAACTTGAGAATCAATCTTCATACATAAATACCCTAAAGCAACACTTTACTTGGGATTGCATTTGTGGTGGGTTGGGTGGGGTCAAGGTCAGTGTTACTAAAAATAGAAAAAAAATCTTCTGCTTTATAACTCGAACAAATTTAAATATTTTAATAAAATTCAATTTATACTTACTGTATAACGAGACATTGCATGAGATTGCATACGGGGTTAGTTGGGTCAAGGTCAAGGTCACTATTTTGAAATTAGAAAAATGCTTCCACTCAGTAACTCGAGAAAGAAATTCATTTTGTTTAATTGGCCCCTACTATACAGTTGGTTTTTAAAAAAATGCCAGAAACTGTGACAAGCACAAGAAAAGTTGAGCGCGCTGTCCTCCGCTCTTGTTATATTCTTGACTTTAAATACAGCAATGATGTATTATTGATAAGAGCGTTAATAATAAAAACCTGTTAAAATTAAGGAGTAATAGCGTGACGTTGCAATTTGTCGGGCATCCAAAACAGAACGCTGTTAGCAACAGCAATAGCAATGGTGACTGTCAAACTGCGGCTAGCAGTTTGTAGCTGAAAAGCGTGTTACACGCTTAGCACGTGGATAGTGTTTAAAAGCATCAATCTGCAATACTGTATGTGAACAACGCAAATGCTAGAGCATAAATGAATTAGCATTCTATGGAAATAAAAACAAATAGGACTTTGTTCATTAATAAAAAGAAAGCAACAGAACATTTTTGATAAATTAAAATAAAAAGAAAAGGCGCTGAAGTTTATTTACTTTCATTTTTGACAAGGACTGTAGTTCCGCTAACTTTCATTCAAAAGTTACCTCAGCCAAAGTTTTTGCATAATTCTAATCCGTGTGCATTGATGAGTTTGAATAACACTTGCGTTAATTATTACTAGATCTAGTAATTGTATTTTTTTAAACAAAATAAGACGTTTGACGTGATCAGTTTGTCGAGTTACATGACGTTGTAATTCATATTCTTAGTAAACGGTTCCTTTCACCAAAATTCACCAAAATTATGTAATTTATTTATAATTAGTTACTATTTTAATTTAAAGTAATTTATTAAAAACGCGGCTGTTGAAAACAAGCATATTTATAACAAAACACATACCTAACGCAAATGTGTTACAAATGACTTGCACCTTTACCAATTGAAATTAGAATGAGATCGTGATAAACTTTCTTATGACGACACTCATTTGCATGTTGGAAATTTTATGCGTTCTCATTGGCTGACTGTTTGGCTCTTGTTAAGCTGACTCCTCTTGCGTCAAGATTTTATTGATAATGGACACTTGGTGCATAAAGACGAGTTTGTTAATTGCCGGTGGGCGTTCTTTGTCTTTAAAAAAAACATGCATATGCGAGCGGAAATGGTTGCGCCCTAGAATCTGACACTGAATGTTATGGCGTCCTTTTCGTAAAAGCATGCGTCAAAATACGCCAAATTACGCGTTACCGAGAACTGTCAGTTTAAAGTCATTTTATAAGCGTCTTTTGAAAGTAAGATTTGTACATGCTATTGGATTCTTTTTAAGGATTCGCACCCCGCATTTTCACACCCAAATAAAATAAAATATTGTTTTCTTTGGTCTATAAATTTTTTTGGGTCACGGCGATTTTGCTGGGTCGGTCGCGGGAGGGGAAACAAACAATATTTTATTTTAGGCCCCATGCATTTGTTAAATGTCATGTGACTCATGTCATCTACTCGATTAATAGTGAATACTTTATTACCAGTAAACCGATTGACTAAAATGTAATGGTGAAAATGTAAAAAGCATGTACCAGTAAATTTTAAAGTGTTGCTGTAAATGAGCAATGGATGTGTATGAAGATTCCAAATCTAGTGTTCATTGCTGGAATGCTGGTAATCTTCTGTTGCAACTATGAGAGCATCTGAAGCACCTGCAATGTTTTAATTGGAACATAGTAATTCCATTTCACAGTGTTTCTGATGGGGTCTTCATCGGACATATACAAAACTTCACCAAACTAACTTAGCAATGTTGATGTCACCATTCAGCAATGTTGATGTCACCATTCAGCAATGTTAAAGTTTTGAGGAAATGATGTCACAACTACCATATACAGTCAAAACGCGATACTGCGAATTGCGATACTACGAAATGATGGGATACAACGAATAAGGCTGCCGGTCCCATCCGTTTTCCTTATATGTTTAACAACAAAAAGATGCGATACTACGAATTCGAGATATTATGAACGATGCATTACTACGAACAAATTTTCCAGTCCCATCATAATGTCTTATTGAAATTTAAATGCGATACTTCGAATCCTACTTTTCACACCTTTTCAACGAATATTTCACACCTCTGTCCAGTCAGACACCAGACACCATGGTCAAAGATATTTGTTAACAAGTTTTGTTACCACTTAAACCCACTAAATGATGCAGTGCGAGATTTGTGTTTGACTCAAATGACTTTCGTATTTGCCGATAATATGTCATTGCGATTTTGTTTGCTGTGCATGGATATTATTTGTTTATAATGGCATACATAAGTACAAGCCTTTTGTCAAATGCAATAACTATTAAGTGTGCTTGTGTTCTTAAACGCTATGACATGACTTAAATTAACACCAGATGTAAGAATATAACATTATTAAAGTAATTTCCGAAAGATGCGATACTTCGAGAAATGCGATACTACTAACAAATCGCTGTCTCCCTTGACTTTTCATAGTATTGCATTTCAACTGTATCATGATCATGATCCTTTGGCAGAAATTTTAGAGCTGTTGACATCCAAAAATGTAGCATTATCAGTGCACATTGTGTTTGAAATTTGTACATACCAAATGTTATAAATAATATGTCTTATATATTATTCCAACCTAGCAACAATATATTTCACTATACAAACAATGTGAAGTAGATAACAGCTATACATTAAAATTCCAGGAACATTCCTGACACTAGTGTAAAATTTGCAAAATACTGTCCATGATGGGGATGCCAGTGTGAGGCACGTGTCCAAATTATTGTATATTTTGAATTTACAGTCTGTTTTAATGCAAGTGAGAATCAATATTAACATGGGTACAATTTTTAGCTCACCTGAGCATGAAGTGCTTGGTGAGCTATTGGTATGGGGACCTCTCCTGCGTCGTCCGTGTGCTGTCAACAATTGGGTTTGTTCTCACGCTGGAGACTTCACTTTTGATCCAATCTTAACCAAACTTGCACTGTTTGTGTATGACCATTAAAACTCGGACGGGATTGTTATTGGGCCAGATCACACCAGTAACACTAGAGTTATTTCCCCTTTTTCATGTAAAAAAGGGCAAAATTGCCTTTTTCCAACATATAGACTTTATTTTCCATCCAATCTTACCCAAACTTTCACAGTTTGTGTATGACCATCAGAGAGACGCCAAAAATGGGCCAGATCATGTTTCAAACACCGGAGTTATTGCATTTGTTTATTATAAAATA
Organism: Congeria kusceri; assembly: GCA_027627225.1. Lineage (NCBI taxonomy): Eukaryota > Metazoa > Mollusca > Bivalvia > Myida > Dreissenidae > Congeria > Congeria kusceri. The sequence continues at coordinate 41,156,081 of CM051033.1, forward strand.
TACAAAAATGGACATTATTCGGGATAGAGGCTTGATTTTTCATCCAATCTTGACCAATCTTGCACAGTTTGTGTATGACCATAAGATTACAGTTGAAGTAGAATATAAGCAAGATCGGACCAGAAACACCGGAGTTGTTGCCCTTTGTTTGTAAAAAAAAAATATGCAAAAATGGACATTATTCAGGATAGAGACTTCATTTTTCATCCAAGTTCATCAGTCTTGCACTGGTTGTCTATGACTATAAGGTTACAGGTCAAGTTGAGTATAAACTAGGGATGGGACTGAATATTAAAATATTGGATAATATTAGAATATTAAAAAACGAATACGAATGTTCGATTTTCAAATTTATTTAAAGAACAAAATTTCTTTAAAAAATAATGTGCTTTTTCCAGTTTGATTGCAAAGTTAACATGATATTCAAATCAAATTTGAAAAACGAATATTCGTATTCGTTTTTTTATATTTGAATATTATCCGATATTCGAATATTCGGTCCCATCCCTAATAAATAAACATGTTTATTTTTAGATCTTTGTTCGTATCCTACCGAGTCAAAATAGATCATACGATGCAAGCTCTCGATTGTCCATAGTACAGTTTAAAAATAATAAATTGCAGTAATTTGTTGTCAAAATATTTTAAGAATGAGGATTGGTAACAAGAAAAAACAGTTTCGCATTGAGTCAAAAATAACTGATAAAGCACATTAATTTGGTGGTGTTATTCCAGGACACTCTGGTAAATATTTTGGTTACATACAAGTAAATAGCAAAAGTAGAGGTGTCACTAGTTTAAAGTTATTTTTTTATAAATTGACCTTTTTACAAACTGTAATTGTAATAAATCACATGATATACACATTAAAATACATATTACATACATTATTATCGTAAATCAGGCTAAAAAACATTACACCCCTATTTATAGTAAATGGATTGTCCCCTGATTATCAACTAAATTTTTTTCTACTGTGATGAGTCTGTTTGTGAATGTTCAAAGAAATACCCTCTGTCTGGCAGTAAAAGATTTGGAAGTTAAATGATGGCATGCTGTGTTTTCTTTGAAGCACTAAATGTCTAAATTGTAAAGTTTTGTTGTTTGAATTGGCTTGTACATACTACTTGAGGGGATTTGTTGGCATGTAAAGATGTACTCAGTGTCTGCCATTAATGCTTATCCATTGAAGATATCAGGCTGAATGTTCCAAAGGAAAAGTATTCAAATGTTTGAGTAAGATAGTATTTATAGCTCCTAGCTGGATACCTATTATACAGGTGGATATATTAACATGGCCTACATTGTTGAAGTGTTTATTAAACTTTGGGCAAATAGCAGAAGCTGTTAAAACCAAAGAGCAGCAGGTTTTGACAGCTAATGTACACCAGGCTTGTATCAGAGTTGGTTTGGTGTCCTGGCTTGTAAACCACTGGATACAGATAGCTCATCTCTCAGGAAACTACTGTTGGATACTAATTCACCAATTGAAGGTATAGGAATATATAATATTATGTACCAGTATATGTCCTTATGTGCCTTAAGCCTTCATATTAGTCGTTCTTTGCCTAATGCACATTAAAGCATTAGAAAATTTACAAGTAAGAGCTTTATCTTCATCTAAATGGGGACAGTAAATGAGTAAATGTAAAAACAATGAGAAACATTTCACAAATTAAGTGTATGTACAAAAACATGTCACACTATTTTGGTGTTGCCATTTTCATGTGCATGTTAACACAACCCTCTTATCTGATGCATGTATGATGTACTGCTGCTGGTTGTGGAGTTTTCTAAAAACAAACCTGTGCATCAGTAATGATTATATTCAGTCACTACTAGTAAAGCGAACAAACCGAGATCGAGGGTAACTTAATTTACATAATTCATTTACACCGTAGAAGCCTTTATCACATGACTAATCAATTCTGTCTACACCCATATTGGGGTGTACTTGCATGTTGAACACAGAGTACTTGGCAGGGGAGTAAAGTTATTTCACGATGTGCATGAAACACTTTAAAACCATTACACTTTTGGGAGTTTCCGCATGCAAGCTTAGTGTGATAGAAATGTTGTTCTTTTGAAACTTGTTTACAAAAATGAGTGAGTAATTAAGGTCACACACCACCTACATGTCAACTTATGAAGAATCAATACTGTGTTAATGCCCTGAGTACATAGCTGTTCATTTAGTGATAGCAATGCTGAAAATATGTAAACCGCCCCTTTGGGCTAACGTTATGGTAATGTTCGGTTTCATTAGCTGTGATACGTGAATGATTCATTACTATGTAGGTGGCTGTATAGTGTTGGACTGGATGATGTTCATCGTGATTGAGTTGGCTGTCAGTTTTGAAAATGTATTAATGTTTTAATATATGTTGGTCTGTTAAATTGGGAGTGCTGTATGTTTATCTCTGGATATCATACATTAGGACTTAAAAATAACTTCCAAGGTAACTGTAAGTAACAAGTGCCTATCGGTTTATAAACAAACAAAAAATGTTAATTTTACAAGTAACAAAAAGATTTATGTAAAAATATATATAGTATCAGTAGCAATTACAGTTTTATCATGTATAAATTGTACTTGTGTTCTGTATGCAAGTGATTATTATTGCTACAAACATAAAGTAGGACATCTGTTTCAAACCTTAAAAATATGTGTATATAGAACATTTCACAAGCTGGTGTCCATGTAGAGCTTTCTTCTAGATGCTAACTCTGTTTTCCTGTCTCTTCAGGTTTGAGGGCTTAACATGCAGTTTTCTCCCTTCTGCTGTGGATGTTAAGAGTGGCCTCCCTTTCTGCAATTGGACACAGCAGTTCTGTTAACACTACTCTGCGTTCTGGGCTTTCCTGGGGTTGTCTTCCTAAATGCTAACATTGGCTTCAAACTGAAGAGACAGGAGTTAACATCTCACTCTACATAAACTGTAATCAAAATTCAGAAACTTGCTGCTAGTGAAATAATTATTGAATATACAAACTTTGAGAAGTTAACGATGGATACCAATGGAGGCAGTGCTGCACCAACAAACTATTTACAACTGTATGTTAAAGCTGGTGAGAATGGACTGAATTATGGGGCGTGTCCATTCTGCCAGATGGTGTACATGATACTGGACCTGAAGGCAAGGGAAGGGGAGCTAACCTACGACGTGATCACCATCAGCATGTCCCGGCCACCGGAGGAGTTCAAGAAACTTGCCAATCGTTTACCCGTGCTCAAACACGGTGATGAGATTCTAGCCGATAATGATGAGATCGTCCAATATTTGGACACAAACTTTCCTTATCCAGATTTGCGTTATGATAATGTTGAGGCAAATGCTGTGTGCCTCAACTTCTTCTCCAAGTTTTCCTTCTACATAAAGCAAGTGAAGAATAGTCCAGACAGCTTGTTAAAGGAGTTGGGAGCACTGGATGCTTTCTTGGAGAAAGCTGGTTCACGCTATCTGTGTGGCGAAACCATCTCCAACCTGGATTGCCTTGTATTGCCAAAACTTCAGCATATTCGCGTCGCTTGTAAGGCACTGAAGGATTTGGACATTCCGTCATCTATGAAAGCAATCTGGCGCTACATGGGGCAAGCCTATACCAGCACCACATTTAGGAAGACCTGTCCCTCGGACCAGGAGATTGTGTTCCACTGGAGAATGAAGGCAGAAACTCCTCACCTCAGTGAAGAGAAAATGAAAATTTATTCAACTGATACAGAGCCGAAATTCTCTGTTGACATACCTTAAAACTACAGCACGTATGATTGACACACTAGTAGCAACTGAATTTATAATCAGATACTTTCAACATGAACTATACACTAGTAGCAACTGAATTTATAATCAGATACTTTCAACATGAACTATACATCAGTACACATTAATGTGAATTTAGTGGTATACTGCAGTCTATCTTTAGGCAGGACCTATGACTTACATATACAACATATAAAAATCAAACTAGTTTCAGAGAAATGTTGTAATTGGGTTAATTCAAATTTGACAATAAAAATGAAATTGTGAACAGAGTAATAGAAAATTAGTATTTGATACTGACTTTCACAATGTAAATTTCTTTATAAAACCAAAGAAAATATTAAATCCAAATTTTGATTTGATTTGTTTTGTTGGACAAATGTATTAGAAATATTGTTAATGTTAAAATATTTGTCAAGACAAATTTATACCCTAATACATGTGTCAATTATTCATAGTGGGTCAGTATGTTTTGTATCCAGCAAGTGGATGTCAGAGGTATTCGCACTACGATCTGATGTGGTTTAGAATGAACACTAGGATTTTTATGATGAATTATTGTCTTTAATTTATATTACTTTTTGTGTCGCCTGACTAGGAGACATATAGGGGTTACTTATGTCGGGGGGTGGGGGGGGGCGTCCCCTTTCGCTTGTCCGGAGCATAACTCTTAGACTATTAAAGCTATGAACATGAAACTTCATAGGTAGATAGATCTCATTGAGGAGAAGTGCAGTGCAGAAGTAACGTTACTCTGCACCTCATACTTTTGGAGTTATTGCCCTTTGTTTATTCTCATACCTAATTTTTGTCCAGAGCATAAATCTAAGGCTATGAAAGCTATCAACTTGAAACTTCATATGTAGATAGATCTCATTGAGGAGAAGTGCAGTGCTTAAAAACCGTTACTGTGCATCACATACTTTTGGAGTTATTGCCCTTTGTTTATTTTCATACTTAATTTTTGTCGGGAGCATCACTCTAAGACTATGAAAGCTATCAACTTGAAACTTCATAGGTAGATAGATCTCATTGAGGAGAAGTGTAGTGCACAAGAACCATTACTCTGCACCTCATACTTTCGGAGTTATTGCCCTTTGTAAATTTTAATACTTATTTTTGTGTCACATTTTTGGTTTTAATCAGTCTTTTCTTTGCAATTAGCCAGATTGCAGTGCTTTTGAAGATTTCAATAAATCTGGTAAAAAAAAAATTGAGCATTAACCTTAAGTGCTTCTTCATTTGGATTCACGTAAGCTATCCGGCGTCAGGCGACACATCCGACTTGCGGAGTTCTAGTTGTTTGGAAGGCTTGATCTGTCAGATATAATTTATTTTAAACCACAATTTTATATGGGATTTGCTATGCATATTTGGATCTGTTTTTACTTATTTTTTTGTTGTTGTGTAATCATTTCTGATTACTGAAATATTTGAGTTGTTGATGTAGTTGTAATTTTTTGTCTTCTAAAATCAAGAGTCAGCAGTTGTCCTTCATGGTGTTGCAAGTTTGAATCTTAATATCTTTGCTGATCTGAATAAGGACTTGTTTACAGAGGAGTAGAAAGGTACATCAGTTTTTAGCTTGACTATTCAAAGAATAGGTCAGTTTTCCTACTACCCCTGGCGTTCTCGTTCGCGTCTGAATTTGGTTTAAGTGTTTATTCAAAGGTTTTGTAACTCCAAAACTACATAAGTTATTCACTTGAAACTTGGAGAATACCTTTGTCATCAACTCCATTGTCAGGGGCAACATTCCCCATAACTCTGTTTTGTATTTTGACATAGTTGTGCCCCTTTTTCACTTAGATTTTCTGATTAAAGTTTATATTCAAAACTACATAAGTTATTCACTTGAAACTTGGAATATACCTTTGTCATCAACTCCAGTATCAGGGACAACTTTTCCCATAACTCTGTTTTGTATTTTGACAGAGTTATGCCCCTTTTTATGCCCCCGAAGGAGGGCATAGAATAGTCGAACGGCACGTCCGTGGGTGGGTTTGTTTCCGTCCGCCCAGACTTCGTTTCCGCTCTGTAACTTTTTAATGCCTGATTGGATTTTAATATACCTTCAGATTATTATTCCCCATGACTAGACGATGTGTCGCAAACAACTCCCATGCTCGTCTGTCAAAGGTCACAATTCAAGGTCAAAGGTCATGAAATTGTGTTTCCACTCCATAACTTCTAAATGCCTGGATGGATTTTAATATAACTTCAGATTATAATTACGCATGACCAAACGATGTGTCGCGAACAACTCCCGTGCTCGTTGGTCAAAGGTCAAGGTCACAATTCAAGGTCAAATGTCATTTATTTTCGTTTCCGCTCCATAACTTCTAAATGCCTGGATGGATTTTAATATAACTTCAGATTATTATTCCCCATAACCAGACGATGTGTCGCGTACAACTCCATGCTCGTCTGTCAAAGGTCAAGGTCACAATTTAAGGTCAAAGGTAGGGAATTTTTGTTTCCCCTCTGTTACTTCTTAACGCTTGGAAGGATTTTAATATAACTTAATTATTCCCCATGACTAGACAATGTGTCGTGTACAACTTCCATGATCGTCAGTAAAAGGTCATGGTCACAATTCAAGTTCAAAGGTCATGAATTTTTGTTTCCACTTCATAGCTTCTCAATGTCTGGAGGGATTTAAATGTTACTTCAGATTATTATTCTCTATGACCAGACAATGTGTCGCATACAACTCCCATGCTCGTCTGTCAAAGGTCAAGGTCAGAATTCAAGGTCAAAGGTCAAGGATTTCAGTTTCATCACTATAACTTCTAAACGTCTGGAAGGATTTTAATATTACTTCAGATTATCATTTCCCATGACTAGGCGATGTGTTGTGTACAACTCCCATAGTCCTCGGTCAAAGGTCGAGGTCACAATTCAAGGTCAAATGTCAAAGAATTTCTTTCTGCTCTATATCTTCCAAAAGCCTTGAAGGATTTTAATATTACTTCAGATTATTTTTTCTCATGACCAGATGATGTGTCACATACCACTTACATGCTCCTCGGTCAAGGTCTAAATGAACTTTTTGTAGGAAGCAGCATTTTTGCCAACATGTAAGGAATGTAATAACTTGGTGGGAATGAAGATCATTATGAGGCAGTGTGTCACAAAAACAAACAGTTGTGGTGCTGAAATCTCAAGATATTTGTCCAGGGCATAATATTGTACTCTGACATTGTTTTGCCTTCTTCTGAAGAGCATATGCTTTTGGGGCATATGTCACATCCTGTGCCTTGCTCACATAGATTTTCTGGTTAAAGTTTATATTCAAAAGTTTTGTAACTTGAAAACTACAAAAGTTATTCACTTGAAACTTGGAATATACCTTTTTCATCAACTCCAGTGTCAGTGGCAAGTTTCCTTATAACTCTATTTTGTATTTTGACAGAGTTATGCACCTTTTTCACATAGATTTTTCTGGTTGAAGTTTATATTCAACAGTTTTGTAACTTTAGAACTACACAACTTATTCTCTTGAAAATTGGAATATACCTTTGTCATCAACTCCAATATCAGTGGCAACATTCCCTATATTTCTGTTTTGTATTTTGACAGAGTAATGCCCCTTTTTTACATAGATTTTCTGGTTAAAGTTTATATTCAAAAGTTTTGTAACTTCAGAACTAAACAAGTTATTCACTTGAAAATTGGAATATACATTTGTCATCAACTCCAATATCAGGGGCAACATTCCCTATAACTCTGTTGTATATTTTGACAGAGTAATGCCCCTTTTTCACAAAGATTTTTGGTTAAAGTTTATAGTCAAAAGTTTTGTAACATCAAAACTACAGAAATTATTTGAAACTTGGAATATACCTTTGTCATCAACTCCAGTGTCAGCGGCAACATTTCCTATAACTATGTTTGTATTTTGACAGAGTTATGCCCCTTTTTCACATAGATTTTCTGGTTCAAGTTTATATTCAAAACTCTGATAACTTCAAAACTACACAAGTTACTAACTACATAAGGTTGAAACTTGGAATAATTTGATGAAATAATTGCCATAACTCAGTTTTGTATTTCAACAAATTTATGCCCATTCCACTTTCCAAAATATGTACCAACTGATATACTTCGAATAGTCGAGTGCGTTGTCTTCTGACAGCTCATGTTGTGTCATGAGTCATGGTCAAGAAAACTGAATGCTGAAATGGTGTATCTGTAAATGAATAAAGTCTAATGCAGAACTGATGTAATAACAGTATTGGGAAAGCTTCTGTTACCAGGAATTTTCATACAGATGTTGAGCGACACATGCTGAAATACATGTATTGTTTGTATTAAACAGTTTTAGTTATTAATAGTTGGCATTTGTGTAAGGGGAAGAGCATATTTCTCAGTTCTGTAAACAGATCTTATGGTGTTCTTATGATAGCAAATATACTGGTAGTTGGAAAGTTGATCATTAATGCATTATCCTGTCTGCCCATGCACATTACGCAATGTACATGTGTGATCCCCTAGGCACATTACGCAATGTACATGTGTGATCCCCTAGGCACATTATGCAATGTACATGTGTGATCCCCTAGATATTTCATCTTAAATGTTGCCAGTAATAATCGCTTCCAGTAATAAGTCTCAACATAATAATTGTACTTGCGTATTGTATGGTCAAGAGGTTGAACACTTTGGGTTGTATTTAAACATGTTTATATGTTTTCCAATCCAATATTATGTTAATGTCCTCTACTTACAATGTACTTTTGTATTGTAATGTTGTAACAATTAGTGTTGTAGTCTTGTTTTTAACATTAACTTAATATTTATTATAGTCTTTTTGTACTGTGTAAGTCATTTGATTTTACATTATATTTTATTAACAGATTTAAATATATTAATCAACAGTATTAAATTGTATTAGTTAAAGTAAAATCTGTTGTTTGTACTATCCATTTTGCCTGTTTGGGACATTTAGGTTGTTTTGCTTGTTCTTCTATCTATTATTTTTACATTTTCTACAGTTTTATTTTACAGTCTGTTGTTTTCTCTACACAAGTTTTACACAAGTTTTTCTTATTATGTTCTTCAGATAATTAATTAATTGTTTTGAATTGCCTGCCCAAAACATTTGTATCCAGAATGTTTGTTTCAGTCAAATAATGCAAGTAATTAGTGTTAATCAGTTAGCTGAAACAGTTCAGTTGAAATCCATTTAGAAAATGTCTTCATTTAATATTTTTGAAGTTTTGTTATTAGTGCTGTATTTAGTGCTAACCTTTAATTTGAAGTATATACGTTTAAATTTATGTACATGTAGCCTTGTCAATCTTTTCGTTAAACATACATAATTATTAATGATGCATTTTTATGCCCCCGGCATCTTGATGCGGGAGGCATCTAGCGATTATCCTGTCCTTCCGTCCATCCGTCCTTCTGTCCGTGACAAGGTTAAGTAGATTTTACCGTTTCGTCTAGCACCAACACCGCTTACTACAACACTTGGATACTTGCACAGTTGTTGCTTATGACCATTCCCTATCCACCCATATCACCCAACCTCACTTTGACCTTGACCTAATTTGCACGTAGAATAATTCAAATGGGCTGTTTCTTGGATAACTAGATTTTACCATTTTGTCTAGCACCAACATTGCTTGCTACAACTCTTGGATACTTACACAGTTGTTGCTTATGACTATCCCCAATCCACCCATATCACCCAACCTCACCTTGATCTTGACCTAATTTGGACTAAAAAATGGGCTATCCAGCACCAACCGGGGGCATGTGTGTTTATCAACCACAGAATCTTATTTAATTATAATTTTAGCTTGTTATTGTCATTTTTTAAGAGTAATAATTTGTTAAATACTGATTTGAATTGACAAAAAAAATGTAAGAGTGTCAGTTGCCTAACTGATAACATCTATAATACGTATGTCTGTAGTGATCAGTACTAGTCCTATAGGTGCATTGTATTTGCCTCTGGACTGAAACGGTTTTGGTGTTCAGAATATTCCAGCTTTTATTTGCTGTGTTGTTCTTTTGTTTTGTTAAGCCATGATGAACACTTTCTCCTACTGTGGGTGCTTAACCGAAGTTCTAATTAATGTATTAAGGTCCTGCATTTATGCATATATTAACCATAATTAATTTCCTTTTTAAAACAGTAATTTGTTTCTGTAATTGTCCTTTTTGCATGAAAGGGACATTACTGGTGAATGCTCCGTCATTTATAGCAGTTGTTCCCCTTGTTTATTCAATTCTGAAGAACATTAATGTTTATGGATTGACCCAACTTTTGAAATGTTTTCTAATATTTAATTTAAATTTATGGGTATTTAAAATTATGAAATGAATTAATAAATGTTATAAATGCTGTTTATAAAAGTTGAATACAAGCAACTACAACCAATGTTTGATAACCAGAGGTATGAATTATTCAGTTGAGCTAAGACACATTTTATCTTGATGTTTCACAATTTTGAACAACAGTTTGACTAGAAAAAAGACGAGTTTCACATTCCCATTTTTAGCGATTATCACGACACAATAATTTATCGGCAAATCGAAAACGAGGCTCGCGATGTATTGATAGTGGTTAATACTGGTTGCATTCTAGTCATTTACAGTTTATTACTTTTAAAATGTTATAAATATTCACTTATTTTACTTCTTAATAAACAGAAATGGCATGGTACATAATATAATTATGATATATGCTAAGACAGTGTCAGTTTAATTCGTATATCGTCGCTAAAAATGGGAAAAAAATGCTATTTTGACTTAGGTACTTTCTCTGAGACTGACAGACTTCGTATTGTTCAAACCTGATCTTATCAATCATAAGATCATAATCTTGTATAAACATTTGACCATTATTATGTAACCAGAGTGTGTATATAGCTAGTAATTTTAAAATAATATGTGGCACAATTACGTAATCAACGTGCATACCAATTAGTGAAGTAATACACGGGTCATTGTCTCGGCAGCTATGCCACTCACTTCATGAAGCTACTTGATAACAAGTGAAATAACTATAATTTAAAATATAAAAAAATTACATTTATTAAAGACAAAAATTTAATTTTATTCGCAATTATCCTGATCATTTGCTTGAACTCATGATAGTTTATCAGTGGAATGTACATGTTTTTGTACACAAAGTTTGAAGACATATAGAACGATAATTAACACTGCTTTTTAATGTTTCGATATTAAATAATGATGTTTTATTTCTCCGTCATATTTTTTGTTTGTTTTAATTCTCTATCATCGGAGAGTACAAAGAAAAAACGTCTTTCATCAATTCTGGTTAACTCTATCGGTAGAATTCTTAAGTTGTTTCACTCAGTGAACAAAAAGCATACTTCGGGATATCACTTTCTTGCACATACTGCATTATAATAATAATAATAATAATGTTATATGTAACTGTCAAGCTGTTATATAATTACCCCAGCCGATAACTGAATCCGGAATAAACAAACTGCTTCTGTTAATTATATATTAATTAATTAACAGAAGCAGTTTGTTTATTCCGGATTCAGTATCGGCTGGGGTAATATTATGTAAACCGTAATAAATTAAGCAATTATAGACAAATTTCAATCATGAAAAATTCAGATCTAAATATGAAGCAACAGAATCATTATGTCAAACATAGTTTCGTTAGCAGATTTGGCTATGTTTTGATTATTACATTATTTGCATTATAATTTAAGTATTTGAAACATATCCACGTATACATAATTTAGTGAATAAAACAGAAACAAGTTTATGGAAAAAACAATTACATGTGAACATTATTTTCCTTAATGGACAATTACAGCCAATACATCGTCATCCTAGTTCTCTATTCGCTTTATCAAGGGAGACAACTCCTACAGTACTCGATAACGGGAATGTCAAAATGGTCTATTGGTCTGTTTACAGTCACAGTCACACGTTTTTAGGGAAATTGGTACCCCATATTTACAGTGGCATTACTAAATTAATAAATGTTTGTTTTTCTGCACTACCATTTGTGAACAAAATGTATAGGGCATGATTAAGTATTAATTTATTGAAGTGTTATTCAGTTGCTATTGACATTTTATATTTTTGTCCTATTGTTGTAAATTTATTTTGTAAATTCAGATCATTGAACATATGTGACAAGTCTATTTTCTGAAAGACAAATACACTAGGCTTATTTCAATGTGTTTCTCGTACATTTTTTGACTCAAATATGTAGATCTGAACTTCATGTCCTTTCACCATGCCCAATGTGCTATGTACGTATGTGTCATATCTGTGTAGGATGTATCTGATTAACGCAAGCTATTATATGTATATAGTAACTGTGCTTATTGCACATATATCATACAATGTTTCTTACCAATCGGCTGTCTCGTTACTGCAGTCTTGGTCCACTCATTTCTCACACAGGCGACCTGGGGTCAATACCTGTCTTGGTAACTGAGTTGTGTTTGTGGCCACTATACCAGGTGGGTTTCCCTCACTAACAGAAGCTTTGTGTAAAAATGGCACTGTTAGAAATTAAAGCTTTAGATTTCAGGTTTGTTTCAAAAGGACCTCATTAACTACGCAATACACTCATCATTAGACTGATGTATTGATGTTTTAAAAGTGCAACTAGCCTCTTCATATTTAATCTCCGATGCATATGATTTTTCACTGTTTAGTTTTCATATCATGTTTGGCCCTGACACTTTTATATTGGACAGTGGACTTCGACATTACTGCAGTGTGTGTGCCGATGTAGCCTTGCCAGATAGTGGACGCTAGTCATGCTCTCTTATTGTGTTTTTGGTGTATCATTTTTTGTATTCTGTTAAGGGTTGTAGTTACATTTATGTTGTGAATATTTGAGTTTGAACCTGGTAAAACAGTATAATGATATACACGTGTATGTATGCCATTATTTCCCAGATAAGTATAGACATTATTAGATGTGGTTAGCATTCTGGACTTAACAGTTGAATTATGTCAAACAATAAATTGTATTTTCAAATACAACATGTATTATATCTCTGTACTTTTCATAATAAAGATATTTATGAATTTTTGACAAAACTGTTAAAGCTTGGCATTCTGATAAGATTGGACGTTTTTGCTACAAATACCTTTCCCAAAACGAACATGCAAATATACTTTGTTACAATCCAATGAATAGATAATCAAAGGAATGCCCTGTATGTCATCTCCCGTAATCTTATGTAGTGTCAGTTAAAGCTGTTGCACCTTTTACATTTTTGTTGCCAATGCAGTAGTATAGTCTTTCCAAATTTGCTTGGAGTTTTGTATTCCTTAGTTATTAAGGCAAATGTTGTGTCTTCCTTGTGTATTGGACAGTGAAACCTGATGTATTTTCGTCATTGGAAATAAAAGGCATTGTAATCCTAATAGTAATTGTTTTGATTAATTCGGACAGAAGTGTGATAGAAATTAAATTAATCTTTGCATGACATATAATGGTGAAATCGGTCCACTTGATAATAACCACATGCCCCACAGTGTTGAAATCTGTCCACTTGAGCATTAACGCAGGGCCCACAGTGGTGAAATCGGTCTACTTGATAATAACCACATGACCCACAGTGATGAAATCGGTCCACTTGAGCATTAACACAGAGCTCACACTGGTGAAATCGGTCTACTTGATAATAACCACTAGACCCACGGTGGTGAAACCGGTCCACTTGAGCATTAACACAGGGCCCACAGTGGTCAAATCGGTCCACTTGAGCATTAACACATGACCCACAGTGGTGAAATCGGTCCACTTGATAATAACCACATGACCCACAGTGGTGAAGTCGGTCCACTTGATAATAACCACATAACCCACAGTGGTGAAATCGTTCTACTTGATAATAACCACATGACCCACAGTGATGAAATCGGTCCACTTGATAATAACCACATGACCCACAGTGGTGGAATCGGTCTACTTGATAATAACCACATGACCCACGGTGGTGAAATCGGTCCACTTGATAATAACCACATGACCCACAGTGGTGAAATCGGTCCACTTGAGCATTAACACAGAGCTCACAGTGGTGAAATCGGTCCACTTGATAATAACCACATGCCCCACAGTGATTAAATCGGTCCACTTGATAATAACCACATAACCCACAGTGGTGAAATCGGTCCACTTGAGCATTAACACAGGGCCCACAGTGGTGAAATCGGTCCACTTGATAATAACCACATGGCCCACAGTGATGAAATCGGTCCACTTGATAATAACCACATGACCCACAGTGATGAAATCGGTCCACTTGATAATAACCACATGACCCACAGTGGTGAAATCGGTCCACTTGAGCATTACCACAGAGGTCACAGTGGTGAAATCGGTCCACTTGATAATAACCACATGACCCACAGTGGTGAAAGCGGTCCACTTGAGCATTAACACAGAGCTCACAGTGGTGAAATCGGTCCACTTGATAATAACCACATGACCCACGGTGGTGAAATCGGTCCACTTGATAATAACCACATGACCCACAGTGTTGAAATCGGTCCTCTTGAGCATTAACACAGGGCCCACAGTGGTGAAATCGCTCCACTTGAGCATTACCACATGACCCACAGTGGTGAAATCGGTCCACTTGATATAACCACATGACCCACAGTGTTGAAATTGGTCCACTTGATAATAACCACATGACCCACAGTGATGAAATCGGTCCACTTGATAATAACCACATGACCCACAGTGGTGAAATCGGTCCACTTGAGCATTAACACAGAGCTCACATTGGTGAAATCGGTCTACTTGATAATAACCACATGACCCACGGTGGTGAAATCGGTTCACTTGATAATAACCACATGACCCCGCAGTGTTGAAATCGGTCCACTTGATAATAACCACATGACCCACGGTGGTGAAATCGGTCCACTTGATAATAACCACATGACCCACAGTGGTGAAATCGGTCCACTTGAGCATTAACACAGGGCCCACAGTGGTGAAATCGGTCTACTTGATGATAACCACATGACCCACAGTGGTGAAATCGGTCCACTTGATAATAACCACATGAGCAACAGTGTTGAAATCGGTCCACTTGATAATAACCACATGACCCACAGTGATGAAATCGGTCCACTTGATAATAACCACATGACCCACAGTGGTGAAATCGGTCCACTTGAGCATTAACACAGAGCTCACAGTGTTGAAATCGGTCCACTTGATAATAACCACATGACCCACGGTGGTGAAATCGGTCCACTTGATAATAACCACATGACCCCGCAGTGGTGAAATCGGTCCACTTGATAATAACCACATGACCCCACAGTGTTGAAATCGGTCTACTTGATAATAACCACATGACCCACGGTGGTGAAATCGGTCCACTTGATAATAACCACATGACCTCGCAGTGTTGAAATCGGTCCACTTGTTAATAACCACATGACCCCGCAGTGTTGAAATTGGTCCACTGGATAATAACCACATGACCCCGCAGTGTTGAAATCGGTCCACTTGATAATAACCACATGAGCAACAGTGGTGAAATTGGTCCACTTGAGCATTGCCACATGACCCACAGTGGTGAAATCGGTCCACTTGATGATAACCACATGACTCACAGTTGTGCAATCGGTTCACTTGATAATAACCACATGACATAATGGTGAAATCTGCACTTGATAATAAGCGCATGACCCACAGTGGTGAAATCGGTCTACTTGAGCATTACCACATGACCCACAGTTGTGAAATCGGTCCACTTGAGCATTACCACATGACCCACAGTGGTGAAATCGGTCCACTTGAGCATTACGACATGACCCACAGTGGTAAAATCGGTCCACTTAAGCATTACCACATGACCCATAATGGTGAAATCGGTTCACTTTAGCATTAAAAAAAAAACATGACCCACAATGGTGAAATTGGTCCATTTGAGCATTACTACATGACCCACAGTGGTGAAATCGGTCCACTTGAGCATTACCACTTGACCCACAGTGGTGAAATCGGTTCACTTTAGCATTACAACATGACCCACACTGGTGAAATCGATCTACTTGAGCATTACCACATCACCCACACTGGTGAAATCGTTCCACTTGAGCAATACCACATGACCCACAGTGGTGAAATCGTTCCACTTGGTAATAACCACATCACCCACACTGGTGAAATCGTTCCACTTGAGCATTACCACATGACCCACACGGGTGAAATCGTTCAACTTGAGCATTATCACATGACCCACACTGGTGAAATCATTCCACTTGAGCATTACCACATGACCCACACGGGTGAAATTGTTCAACTTGAGCATTACCACATGACCCACACTGGTGAAATCGGTCCACATTAGCATTACCAAATGACCACAATGGTGAAATCGGTCCACTTGGTAGTAACCCCATGACCCACAATGGTGAAATCGGTTCACTTGAGCATTACCACATGACCACAGTGGTAAAATCGGTCTACTTGATAATAACCACATGACCCACAATGGTGAAATCGGTTCACTTGAACATTACCACATGACCCACAGTGGTAAAATCGGTCCACTTGGTAATAACCACATGACCCACATTGGTGAAATCGGTTCACTTGAGCATTACCACATGACCCACAGTGGTGAAATCGCTCCACTTGAGCATTACCACATGACCCACAGTGGTGAAATCGTTCCACTTGAGCATTACTACATGACCCACAGTGGTGAAATCGCTCCACTTGATAATTACCACATGACCCACAGTGGTGAAATCGTTTCACTTTAGCATTACCACAAGACCCACAGTGGTGAAATCGTTTCACTTGAGCATTACCACATGACCAACAGTGGTGAAATCGGTCCACTTGAGCATTACCACATTACCCGTAAATCGTTTCACAATGAATATTTCAATGTACACAATTTCCTTAGTTGATCTTATCTGAGCAATATTTTTGTTTTTATTGAATAATGTGAAGTACATCGCGTAGTCTGAATGTTCAATTATGTATTTTAGTTCCATAGAACAGTCACTTGTTGCTGAACTTGGATGTATAAATATAGTATATAACTCTACAGCTGAGATGGTAATTACGTTGGTTAACCACGATTATTAATGCCACAATATCGTACAAGCAATGCAAAGGACTCGAATGTTGCATGCCATATTAATGTCCACAGTGAGACTCGCTACCAATTGCCTTTAATGGATCCCATTTTGTGACAATTTTATGTAACAAGCTGGTCACGACTTGATAATTGAGATATTGTTTCACGTGCCACGGTATGTTCAGGCAGTATGTTGAGATAGTATCTTGTCATTTAGACGTTATTTTGTTTATATTTCTAATCATTACATTCCTAAACTTCTTATACAGCTACATAATTCATGGAAACCATTCATGATCTTTCAGACAAATGCTTATGCTTGCCTTTCTTGCAACACTTACAAATTTTGGTTATTAGATTGGGACATATCGTTCGGCGGGCGGACGTAGCGTCGGCGTCAACTTATTGGTTTCCGCTCAATAACTCGAGAAGAAATTGAGCTATTGTAATGGAACTACATAAATAGATACCTTATAGCGAGTCTTTCTTTGGGATTGCATATGGGGTGGGTGGGTTCAAGGTCACTGTTACAAACAAAACAACATTTCCGCTATTTATAACTCGGGAACAAATTGATATATTGTAATAAAACTTCATATATACCTTATAATGAGACCTCACTTGGCATTCCATAGTTCCCACATTGGCGTAAAATGTTGAAATCGGATATAACCAGCTTTACATTTTATATACAGTTATATATCCATTGTATTCCCGCCCTGTTTATGTTCCAGATGACCCCCCTGGCTCTACCATGAACCCTGCACCCCAGGGTCTGCCTGCCCAGGCTCCGACAGTGAAGCAGGAAGTGAGGCCGCCCAGTGTGCCGCTCGTGGAGTTCGTGCAGCAGCTCGACGACTACACGCCTACGGTAGGCTACACCTGACAACACTTAGGTTGTGTTAGGTGCTGAAAGCTCAGTTTTATGTGGTCTGTATAAGTGATGTGTATGTTGTTTTGTAGAGGAAGCGTTAAACAGACTCGATGTAAGTATGTCGTCAAAATGGGCGAAGCTTTCTTATTAAGCAGTGTGCAAATTGCAGTAGTGTGAAACAAAATACGAAAACAGGACATGTATATAAATTTATTACCTCATGTAGTTGGTATAACAGGAATTAGGTTTCTTTAGAAATATGTGGTTGCTTACCAAGACATTGCCCACCGTAACTCCAGTTCTTGTTTCAGATCCCAGACTCCGTGACGGCTCACTATCTCAGCAGGGCTGGATTCGAGCCGACAGACCCTCGCATGTAAGAGTAACAATAATACTTGCACCAGATTTCTATTTCTTCAGCTGCAGTATGATTGATTAACTTTGCGCCATTGAACAAAAAGTGTAACAAAATAACAGTAAATTTTGGATTGTTGCTTTAGATGTACTGTTTATGTGAATCAAACTCTGCATTTATTGATTTATTTAAAGGTCCAGTTCATGTGTAAAAAGTGGAAATTATGCTAAAATATTTGTTGAAATTCGAACGAAAAGTTTGGTTACCTTGTGTTGCATACCTCATTGTCGCCCCTATAGGGCTGATATTTATTTTAAAAAATCTTTAAATTCTGAGCTTTTGTGTTATAGATTTTCTGACAAAGAACTGCATTGTTTGACAAAATTGGCCCATACATTGTTATTGGATTCCAAGTGTGTTGATATTTAGTATTTATCATGCAAATAGTCCAAAGCATAGTGTTTCAAACAGAAAATCTAATTTTGAATTATTTTCAACTGAAGAATAGCTTAAGAATCTGTATAATATGGACCGAGGTTCGAGTGAGCGCTATGCGTGTGTATTGCAGCGTGCGGCTCGTGTCGCTGGCGGCCCAGAAGTTCGTCTCGGACATCGCCAACGACGCGCTGCAGCACTGCAAGATGAAGGGCGGGGCCAGCAACAAGAACAAGGGCAAGGTAACGGGATCATGTGGCGAGATAGCCGATACAGATGGTCGGCGAAGTTGGTGGGTGGCGAGATAGAGCAATTTTGTTACATGTATATCAGTTATCTCTATTGTAATATCAACTGCATGAATAGTGTAGTTTTTAAGATTTGATGAAAAGCCAAAAGAACGTGCTGCCAAAATCTAATTACACGTATATGTAAAAGCACAAATACCTGCCGTATTGATATTACTATAACTATAAACCATGCAGTATCCCAGTAGGGGGCTTGTTACGTGCTGTTGGTGTTCTAGAGCACTTGTAGTTTTGAGGGTTTCGCATACATGTATATCGCATTAAGTCGTTAAAAAAGACGGCGAAGCTTTACTGACATAGTCGCAACATCGTCAATGTCTTGTAGAGTTGTAACCTGGGCCCGTATTCACCAACCTATTCTTAGACTTAAGAATAAGACTAAATCATATTTTTGAATCTGTACTGTTCTAAGAGCGCTTTAATGTTGAATTAAACTTTGTATTCAACATATCTACCGGGTTATTAACAGCATTCTTCATTTAGAACGATTTGGTAACGACATAGTCAGCATTGGTACCAAGTATTTTTGCAAACGCTGACGTAATTTTTCTTGAGTCTATTCGTTAATACTTAAATCTAAGAATGGGTTGGTGAATACGGGCCCTGCTGGTATTGCTCACGAGTCGTGCTGTTTGGCAGGACAAGAAGCTGGTGCTCACGATGGAGGATCTCACTCCCGCCCTGGCCGAGTACGGCATCAACGTGAAGAAGCCCGTCTACTACACGTGACAATGTAATAAACCGTGTACGGAAACAGTGGCCTTTGTTCTGTCTTGAGGGTTCAGCATACATATAGTATAGCATGTTCACTGAACCCAGTTCACCAGTACGACCTCTGAATATTAACGTCTTACAACGAAACATTTTTAATACGCCCCAAACGTATTTCAATAGAAAATAACCGCTGAAATCTCATTACTTGTATTTCCATCAAGCATTAAATGAAATTCTTACATGATACTCGGTAATTTATCTATAGACAACGAACAACTACCCAATAAACAACGCAAAAAGAAGTCCCGATTCTGAGCGGAGCATAGTAAAAAGTAGTTCAAATTACAATTGCAAAAATATATGTGAAATCATGTTAAAATCGAAATGTTGTTCGCATGATCGTTATTTATCGGCCAATAAACAACGATAAATCGAAAATATTATTTCTTAAGCAAAACACCCATAGAATTCAAGATTCAAGCAAATTGCGTCACTACAACGCACACTCGTAGGTGTAATTAGTGACGTCGAGTGAAACGGTACCACTGCACCATTATTGATAGAGATACTTCCCTTGGGTGTTTTAATTCTTGATCATTGTGTAATTGTCTATGCATTATCAGAAAAAAAGAAGATATAAATATATACCGGTACAAATTCATACCATGGAAGTTTTTAAACTTCCTCTCGACCTAAAATATGCCCTGTCTTCTACCGCGATGGCAATACGATGAACTGTATCATACACCTGCACGACACGCGAACATTACTGCCAACGTACGTAGACATAAACAGCTAGGAAGTGATTTTACTAGACTGTTGGCGCAATTCAGAATTCAGAAATCTGTCTTGAGGGAACTACTTCTTTACTCTGCAGGCTATAAGTCAGTGAATTGATGTATCTCTAGTGAAGCAGTAAAGTTACCTGTTAGGGATGCTACTTTTTATGAATGGATAACAAGAAGTAGACCCAACTTAAATCCTAATAATCACAATAATCGTTGATTTCCACTTAACAAGTGCATTCATGTTATGGCAATCACATGGACATTATCGTGTAACTATGGTTATTGTTTTTGATGTAAGTATTGTGGAAATGCGTTGTACTGCTCAAAAGGGTTTATAATGTCTTTTAACTACCGTAATAAAAATTATTTTTAATTAAAAATTGATATTTTGGTAGTTACCAGCATAGCAACTATGCATTAGAGCAAAGAAATTGATAACACTTATGCCACGGAAATTGATACGAACTAATATTTTAATTTCTTTTCTCGCCAACAGTCTTTCACGCTGTCAGAGTTTTGATTAAACACGATTTAGCGAACATACGTAACGACCATTAATTTTTCCATTACAACCATGAACTCTTGGTCGCGAGTCCAATACCTACTATGTATGGAAGGCCGGTGTGCGATGCTTTTTGCTAATTGCCAGTTGCTTTTTGCCAAATGCAAATTGCTAATTGGTAACTAATAATTGCTGAACAAACAACAGAAGTTGTCTTTTTGCTATTTGCCAAATGCCAGTTTTTATTTGCCAAATACTAATTGCTATATGATAAATGACAATTGCTAAATGGTAACTAATTTATTGCCAAACAAACAACAGAAGTTGTCTTTTTGCTTATCGCCAGATGCTATTTGACAAATGCTATTTGACAAATGCCAATTGCTAATTGATAGCTGATAATCGCCAAATAAATTCCCATTTGGCAATACGCAACTGGCAATTAGCAATTGCTATGGCACACCGGCCTTCCATAACTATGAAAACTACGTCATGGTACATAATAATGTAGACTTGGGTTAGGGTAAATATTTGTGGTACGTGTCATCGACTTACGATCAACGTTAACAAGAAAAAGCTTTCAAGATTCAAGATTCAACATATTTATTTCGTTACTTAAACATATACATGTTTTTCGTAACATGATCTAATGAATAATAATAATAGTCACATGACACCTTATAACATATGTACATATATACACAGTTTATAATACTAATATGTATATAAAACAAATAACATTTATTATTTCTAGTTCGCATAGCAAAAAAAACAAAATCCAGAGAAAGTTACGACAAGTGTGTTTGAATAAAGTACTTGCCCAGAGGAGGGACTTGTAGATTTCATACGAAAACATAAGACAAAAATACGAGACAGCTTAATCAATGTATGTACAATATGTACATTAATATATGCTACTGTAGAGAACACAAATTATTGCAACTATTGTACAGTATTAATCATACCTTTTCGTCTGTTAAAAGCATGGTATGTATATTTACACAAATTCAATACTGTTTTATAATTTTTTGATTTAAATAGGCAAATAAATTTGACCACACTAGGTTTAGTATAGTAATATTTACTTAAATATGTCTTCCGAATGTCACTATACTGGGGATAAATGCATATAAAATGATATTCGTCTTCCAAATCAATTTTATTGCAAAAAGTGCAATATCTGTTGCAATGTTCGATTCTGTTATTGCCGTGTCGGCCTGTTTCTATTTTTAATTGGTGAGATGACACTCTCAGTTTAGATAATGCAATACGATATCTTAAAGGTATTTTATCAAGATAATATTCAAAGTCAAAATCAATTTTAAACAGCTTATAAGTGCACAAACTTCTACTGTTATTAACAGCAGTATACCACGACTGTTTAAATTGATCTAGCAGTCTTTGTTTAAAATCTAGATGGAAACAATTCGTATTAACTAGATAGGGGGTAACCCAAACATATGAAAACAAGCATATGTGCGAGGTAAAAACGAGTCGATTAGCTGCCAGTAGTAGAAAATGATGTTTTAAAGAATAATTCTTTGCTGAAAGTTGATATTTCAAAAGGACAGCATTAAATACAGCTCGCGCTTCAGACGATATAGTATACTGCATTCACAGTATCGTGTCGCTTTTGGTTCGATCGCTTATGTAATATTGCACACTTAACTTGATACGGCGTACTGTCTGTAATGCTGCGTGAAATATTGCTTGAGCACTGGAACACCGTGCATTAACGAGGAAGAAACCAATACGGCCTCACGGCCATGTACACGATTGTGAGGTGGACTGACCATTCGCTGGTGCACTTGCACGGACCAGTTGTTGATTGCAGTCTGTGATTTGCCGTATCACAATACCATCCAATATACCCCACGACATTCGTGTTTTTGTATTTAAACAAAAAAAACTACCGCTGCTTAAGCTCGGAAGGACCCGATAATAACAAGACATTTAATACAAATGATATTACTAAAACAAGAAAATTAAGCGTTAATTTGAACTGCAACACGTTAGTCAAGTTGCTCTAATCAGAGAAATAACGTAACATTACACATTCCTATACTGCAGAATAAAGCCGTTAACGATAGATACAAGCAAGAACTGGAGGTTCGGTACTTTCAAACCCCATGGACCGTTATTTGCGAAAATGAAGTGCTTTATTATTGTTAATGGTAGTCTCGACGATTGCTCTCGAAGTCGTTATTTGCTTTCAGTACAATGTGAAAGCAGTTTTATCGGGTTATATGAGATTTTACTGTGAACAAGACGCCTCACGCTCGGGAAAACGTGCGGGATGTATTGGTGATTACTTATCGGAAGTTGCCGCAGATTGAAA
Organism: Congeria kusceri; assembly: GCA_027627225.1. Classification (NCBI taxonomy): domain Eukaryota; kingdom Metazoa; phylum Mollusca; class Bivalvia; order Myida; family Dreissenidae; genus Congeria; species Congeria kusceri. The sequence goes on from CM051033.1 coordinate 41,179,238, forward strand.
ACGTCCACTTGGAAACCGTTGGCTATAACTATTACTTGAAGTAAAATATCCAGGAAAACTATAAAACATAACACAACGCTTGGGGTTAAGCAAACAGCAAAACGCAATTCTGGCAGTGTACCCGACATTAAAGTCTTCACTCTTCACGAGCTAATGTGTGGATTTTTTTTACCAAACAACAAACAAACTGTACTTGTTTAATTCATTAATGGTTGTAAAAATATAAACACGGTATAACAGCAGAGATCTCTTCAAGAAGCAAGACATTGTTACATCAGGAAATGGAAAAATAGTTGGGACCGTTTATATACTACTAATTCAACATCTTGCGTAAATCTGTTGTAGATCGAACAAATCGAAGGACCATAATATTGACATCCGAAGATCCGTCATTTCAGGTAATTGCCCAATCAACACCGCACAGAATACGAAAAAAAACACGACACAAATAAAACAAGAAATGTCTTTAAAATAGACAATCGGCGTTGAAATTAATTTTGAGATGTCATTTAAAAATTACCTACACAGACGGCCAAGATGATCGGTTACGTGACTTCTCAGACCCCAGATTTTTTGGTCCCCACCAATATTAAGAGACTTATTGGACCCTAGATTTTTTGGACACTTTAAGAAAACTTCTCGGACCCAAAAGTTAATTTGAGATAAATTTAATAATTAAATAAAATTATAATTAATATCTATGCCGTGAATAAACCAATCATACAGCTCCATGTTTCCACCAGTGATATATAAATAAACAAAATAATTTAGGTTAACATAATTGTTATCTGAATTTGTCAAGCCAATTTAACAAATTAACAATGTAAGAAAATAATTTCGGGAGTGATTTAAAATTATTATGTATCAGACGAGTCCATATATGTATTTATAGTACCGGTAATATACCATCCATGTTAGTTATCTAATATAATAACGATTTGAAGTCAAACAAGCATTTATACTGTGTATCCCAATAAAAAGCAATAGTCAGGGAACATTCAGCGTCTTTTGGAATGTTAAGACTTTATTTTTGAAAACGCAAACATAAAAATTCATTAGACTATGACGATTTTAAATTAAATCAGTAGAACTGTGAGATATCAAGGGTTGCTGTGTATAATTAGTATTGCAACGTGTGTATTCATGCTACGCGAATAACAATTCGACGTATTCCGAATCTTCTTTTATAACATTTTATCTATAGAAAATTTAGCATCTTTTTACACCTTAAATAACATCTACTGGAGAAGTTGATAGAAAGATGCAATTATAAACAATCGTTAATAAATCGTAACCACAATTTTAATTCAAATTAACAGTAAGTTTATAATATCAACTCCCCATTGAACTTTTTCGGTTAACGATTCTCTGAACGCTATTATTGATGCATGTACAAGTATATTAACACAGCTTTACAACGGTTGCTGGCTACACGTGCTATTTTTAGAATGACACTACTTTCTCTGGAATGCGATGAACTCGCTAGAATCAATGGGCTACATGGAACGGCAACTCTGTGAGTGAGATTTATGAATGGGAACAATGCACAATTGCTGTTTATAGAGCGTAATGCTTATATAAATGTAGGCTAAACAAAATAGTTATTTCGTTACGTTAATGAATATAGCATTCTGTTTATGGCATACAATGAGAAAATACGTTCATTATTAGCCTCAGTTCTAGAGTATATGTCGAGGATATGTTTATAACTTCATTTAAACCGCTTATGTTAACAATTATGTAAATTTTTAATCCCCAAAAGTATGCAACAGTTATTGGTATACGTTAAACCATTGTTTGAAGTTTGCATTCCCTAAAATTAGAAAATGTGCCCAATTCTATTGGCATTCAATTTTCCCGCTGCATAATTAATGCAAGAAATTTAGGTCAAAAGTGATCTTAGACAGCTACGCCGAAAAAAAACCCACATGTCAACATGATTAAACTGCATGGGATGAACACATGTGCACGGTCAGTGCAAATAATTTTAGGTTTTAAGAACTAAACCCCAAATTTGGTCCGCACATAAATAAAAGTTAACCTTACATCATTGTATTTTAAATTAACTAGTAATAAAAGATATTTAATATGTTACATTCAATTTCACTACAAATTTAATTACTCGGTTCCTGGACGTTAGCCTGCGCAACAGAATAGCAACATTTTCTGAGGCTCGACGAAATAACCTATCAAAGCGCTGAACACAATGCAGCCGTTCGCAGTTGAGAAACACTTTGCACAATTCAGTGTTCAAAATTTCATAGCAACAGAAAGTAAATAGAATGGTGCAGTTTCCAAATTGTTGAGATTCTGTCTCAACGAATATCCCTCTGCAGTTCTGTATATAATATGAATCTAGTAAGTAAGCCTATGGCAGGGATCGAACCCACACACTTTGGAATGAAAGTCTGTAGCACTAAACTGGAGTGTAACCGACCGCTATTTATAGTACATGTACCGGAATTTGTGCTGCGTAAATACTGTTAAACTGCGATTTCCATTTTGTTCGTTATTCTTTTATTATAATGACCAAATGAAGTTATCAAATTATTACTTGTACATCTCTTCTTTTAACTCAATTTGAAGACCTAACATCATATAGTTAATATAACAGATCATCGTCACCGCCATGCAGTACTGCTATATAATATATGTAGCGGGTACTTCTATTCATGCTATGGAATACTACTTTAGAATAATATGCTTTGTTTAAACTCACTATGCATCACTACCTTCTTACTTTCTTTCTTTCACCAACCAAACGGTATCGGCTAAACATGCACATGAAATGTACATCATTACTTCTTATTGCGTCAGATTTTCTATAAAATAATTATTCAGACACTGTCACAGAATATTACGTTCGTTTGAATGCAAACTGGTTGTTGTACAAAACATTGTACTACGTCATTATATGCGTGTATGTGACATTTATACAGCCATGTAGGTGTGCAATCAAACGAAGGATTACATCCATTTCAAATGTTAATACTAATTGTATCATTTAGATTCGTGCTTTTTCAATTATATAATTGTCTGTTTAATGCTCATTATGACTGGTCCGTGTAGTTAGGTAATCAGTAATACAACTGTAAAATAATGTGCTCTGTGTTGCGTGTCGTAATACGGCATTATCTATTTTTTACGTTTTGAGTTGCTATAGAAACTAAACGAATGTCGTACATCAGTCTAATTAGGTTTAATCTAATCAATAACTCGGTTCAGATACAAAATCGGTTCATTTATTGAAGTTATTTGGTGTTGATGCTCAAATGCGTACAGCGTGGTGTCATATGGCTGCAAAACCAGTCAATCAGAACCACATTTATAGGACATTTGGGAACTGCTTGGTGCTGGGGTGGAGGTTCAAACGTGATCATGTATACACAGCCTTTGATCACGAGTCAACGACTCTCTGAGAATTTGAAAACGTTCTTTCCAGACATTCTAATGGTAACGAATGCAAAGTCAATTGTCACCAACGAGTGCAGTTATATTGTTTATATTAATATATAATATATATTTTTCAATGGGCTCAGAGGCTAATTTATACTGATTATATCTTACATTTAATAACACCAATAAGCTTATTTTACAAATACCTTACTGTCCTTTGGATGCAAGTTATTATTTCATGTTTTTGAATTATGGAAATAACGTCTTTCTATGTATTGATCTAATACGTTCCATCATACTTTTGCATTAAAACCAATAGAACCCAGCTGGAGTTCAATGCAACTTCATCAATGCTCAGTAGTTTTATTGTTTACATTTGTCATATTTGCTATATCAGCATTGACCTCATACACAGTTTTATTTCAGTGTCCTTTTTGCAAAGTGTTCTATAAAATGAACACTCTTCATTAAAATTGCACTTTGTTAACATCTTTTTCCATAACAAGTAGTTCATTACTTTATAGTGAACACTGGTTTCATGTTTTTCTAGGTAATTTATTTTGTTCAGTATGTTGTCTTTGTTGTGTGCCATTCACATGGTGTCGTGCAGAGTCCGTGGACGCCACTACCCGCTCCGTGTTCAAGTACTATAGTGTCTTCAAGCGAGTAGGTCTCCAAATACACACAGCTGTCTCGAGATAAACACCCAAGGTGGTGAACTTAGTCACATTTGTGAAAACTGATCTACTAATTATTTCAAATAATGTTTAATAATTCAAGCAAAGAAATATGTCTTTACTGACGCCATTGGAAAAAATAACGAATTTCCAATTTAATGAGAAAACTCGCAGCATATATCTTTTTTATCATATAAACATACAGATACATAATATCAACATACCTACTATTTACAAAACGTTACTAAATCATAAGTAGTAAAATAATTAAATACGGTACTTCACAAAAACTATCAGATATCATTAAAGAAAACGTCGTTTTATGAATAATATTTTACTGCACTGACAGGTATGAATTTAATATTGCGTTTATTCTACGTCTGAGAGGAAGAGATAATATTGAAGATTAGCGATCAATAAAGGGCACCGCCGCAAGGATATAAACGATATAATAACTCCAGCCTTTAGAGTGGTTTTACACAATGGTATTTCCTCTGACCTTTTTTCGGCGTAGCTGTCTAAGATCACTTTTGACCCAGATTTTCTTGCGATAATTATGCAGCGGGAAAATTGAATGCCAATAGAGTTGGGCAAATTTTCTAATTCTAGGGAATGCAAACTTCAAACAATGGTTTAACGTATACCAATAACTGTTGCATACTTTTGGGGATTAAAAATTTACATAATTGTTAACATAAGCGGTTAAAATGTTATGAAAGAAGATTCGGAATACGTCGAACATGAATACACAATTTGCAATACTAATTATACACAGGAACCCCTGATATATCAGATTTATACTGATTTATTTTAAAATCGTCATAGTCTAATGAATTTTTATGGTTGCGTTATCAAAAATTAAGTCTTACATTTCAAAAATCGCTGAATGTTCCCTGACTATTGCTTTTTATTGGGACACACTGTATGAATGCTTATTTGACTTCAGATCGTTATTATAATAAATAGCTATATAGACTCGTCTGATACATTATAATTTTAATTCATTCCCGAAATTATGTTCTTGCATTGTTAATTTGTTAAATTGGCTTGACAAATTCAGATACCAGTTATGTTAACCTAAATTATTTTGGCTATTCATATATCACTGGTGGAAACATGGAGCTGTATGATTGGTTTATTCACAGCATAGATATTAATGATAATTTTATTTAATTTTTAAATTGATAAATTTATCTCAAATTAACTTTTGGGTCCGAGAAGTTTTCTTATAGTGTCCGAAAAATCAGGGTCCAATAAGTCTCCTAATATTGGTGGGGACCAAACAATCTGGGGTTTGAGAATTCACCTAACCGATCATCTTGGCTGTCTGTTTAGGTAATGTTTAAATGACATCTCAATATTAATTTCAACGCCGATTGTCTTTTTTAAAGACATTTCTTGTTACATACTCACATAGATCAGCCCGCGTAAAAAAGTAACCATTAGTGTGAAAGAGGCAACTTATAAGATCACATAACGATAACCAAATTATTATGTGTTTTGTCAACTACATGTATTGACAGACATATTTTGAAATGCTCAATCATATTTAGGACATGTACAGATAAAATGATGTTAGACTATTATAATAGTTGTAAAGCATTACAACAGTGTATACTAATATGAGGTGTGTTCGGAAAGGTTAGTGACAGTGTCATAATTTAATATATTTTTTGATATTTTTCGATGAAGGTTTACAGAAGGTTTACGTGTACATATTTTGTATGAACTTTGGGTGTTGACAGAACATTGACTTCGTTTAAGACCCGTTAAAGTATTCATGCAGCAATATGTTTTCACCTGCACCTGGCTGGCGATATACTGTCTCAACGGTGTATAGTTGACTGTTCTACATGTCCGTTATCAACTATGAACACATATTACTTCGAAATGATTTTTTATTTTTTTATTTCTTGTATGAAAATGTTCTACGTTTGAACTGCGTTTTTAAAGATAAAATCTTTTAATTGGCTTAACTATTCACCCCGTACACGGAATTAGGCGCACGGCCGTGATGTGATTATATCCAATATATGCTTATGGAACAAGGAGTCCGTTGTGATCATGCTGTAAAACGATGACAGGTTGTGTCTGTTCTTTTAGTTGATAGTGCTCAATTACCGCTTAGGTATTGTTTGATATTAATTGTCGTTAGTGCCAGACCTACAAACACCGCATTTGATGTTAAACTAATACCAGTGTAAAAGTGCATTGTGAGCTAAAGAAGAAGTGTCCAATCTGCACCGATGTAATGAGGTTAATAGCTCGCTTTGAAATCAAACACTGAACATGAACACTACTTTTCGATAAGAATATTTGCATCATCTGTTTTAGTACATTCCACGTGCCGCGTATGTAAAATGCTTCAAGGACTGCTTAGAGAGGTTGCTTTTATTCCAGACGGAAAAGAAAATTAAGTTGAATATGTTATTGTTTCTATATGCATTTAATTGTCTTTGTAATTGCGTGCGCAATGCGTACAAAATCATCTTTTATCGTCAAAGCACCATCATCAAACTGAACACAAATTAATGTGTACGTGTTTACCATCTGAATGCAGCGAGGCTATGTTCCACATCCTTAGTGTGTACGACTGTATACTAACATGTACCCAGTTACGTGTAACGTACGATACTAATTTTAATGTTTCGGTATTAATCAGTGGATATGTATGCTTTATCCCATCGTTTAGACACACACATATCTCGATGCGATGGTCACATTAATTTCACGCTGATTAGGAAGAATGATCGCCCGATCCAAGCTTTACCAACTTGTGAAAAGTTTCTGTTGTTATCCAAACGTTTGGTCGTTGTAACCACAGAACTACGTTCATTATCGAATTTCTAGTGTGTTACAAAAAAAGAAACAACATGGACGATGTATTTAAAAATGTTTACTTTGAGCTGCTGCATTGAACGTGTTGTCTATCAGTGTGACTATCATGTTTAAGAAAACTTAGATAGTTGGCCATGTTAAGATTACTCAATAGTATATGGACCATTTATTTCCTCGCACATAATATCAAAATTGTGACAATCCTCCAAAGATATTTCTATGAATATGGCTTGTGTTCCAGCAATTCACACACGTCAAGACCTAAAACAACGCGTCACTTCTACTTGAAGTATACACTATACACATTCACGCTTAAATCTGCCTGTAAAGGTCTCGACGATTAAAGACGTTCGGAACAATTTTTTCCATTTTTTTTCCAACGACAGATTTTCTTAAAAATTTGCACAAGCATGTGTCAATGTATCCTAAAACTAAAACAGTCTTAAAAAATAGGGGTCACCGGCCTTTTTTCCGGAAATATTGGGGTTTTAATACGGTATCTATGGAAGCCTTTTTTCAGTTTGTGTGACTAGCAGTGTTCAATTATATAAAGCGTTCATGTTCAAACAATGACGGAGATTTTTAAATGCATATTTAAAGGGTGGTATTCGATGCGCGCGCATACCAAAGTTTAAATAGCGCGAAAGTAGTTTGAGTCCCGCTTAGAAATACATTTCAACGAATATCTAAGAGAAAAGGTAAGTACATAATATATAGCGCAGAGAAGGAGCTTTACTCTCCGGTATATACCATTTGTAGTGTCAATCAAAAACTATGTATTGTTTTTTCCTGAAAACGTGACAATGTTTCATTTTTAGTTTATCTATTTTCAGGTCAAATCATCTATAAAATATATCTCGATTAGCAAATGCGATATATATGTATATTGTTCTTGGTAATATATAGACAATAGTCGATTTGCCTTTGTTTATTTTCGTGTAAAACTTGTAAAAGTGCAATTTTAAATTTGTGATACTGCGAAATAAGCATACTTAATAGAATACTGCGAACGTCAGTAAAATCACTTTGTTTTTCTTTTAGCAATGGATGGTAGGATATGCAAGTACTGTGGGGAATTGTTTGCCAACAAAAAGTACAGGCATCAAAATCCAGGGCGGTAATCGTGTGAGAAGTGTTGCAAGAATTTTTATTCAAGACACAACATTGAAACACATATGTCAATGCATTCGACACGTGTGCGTGAGGTGTGGCAAGTGTTTTAAGAATAGCCATGACCTGGGAGGCACAACGAGAGAGAGAGAGCATAAAAGATCGAGCGGCGAGAGAGAGCATAAAAGATCGAGCGGCATTTTCCTGCTCTCGGTGTACGATGACTTTTCTGTCTGAGTCGGAACTCAAAGATCACACATCAAACGGCACATGTGTGATGTGTGCTGGAAGGAATTTCGCAATCTGTATGAACACAAGAAGTCACACGAGGGCAAACGTGTCGGCTGCGAACATTGCCCGCGCATATTCGCATGCACACAGGCAATGAAAAGGCATGTGACCTATCAACACTATGAACTCACGGTGAAGTGTACAACATACAAAAACATTTAAAAGCATGCAGACTCTTCAAGTACACGTGAAAAGCAAGCATGCCAAGGCTAAGTAATCTGTGACTACTAATACGCATACAACTAGGAGACAGTTCGACAAACATGCCAATGCTAAGTAATATGTGAGTACTAATACGCATACAACTAGGAGACAGTTCGACCATGTATGCTAATCTGTGACTACTAATACGCATACAACTAGGAGACAGTTCGACCATGTATGCTAATCTGTGACTACTAATACGCATACAACTAGGAGACAGTTCGACCATGTATGCTAATCTGTGACTACTAATACGCATACAACTAGGAGACAGTTCGACCATGTATGCTAATCTGTGACTACTAATACGCATACAACTAGGAGACAGTTCGACCATGTATGCTAATCTGTGACTACTAATACGCATACAACTAGGAGACAGTTCGACCATGTATGCTAATCTGTGACTACTAATACGCATACAACTAGGAGACAGTTCGTCCATGTATGCTAATCTGTGACTACTAATACGCATACAACTAGGAGACAGTTCGACCATGTATGCTAATCTGTGACTACTAATACGCATACAACTAGGCGACAGTTCGACCATGTATGCTAATCTGTGACTACTAATACGCATACAACTAGGAGACAGTTCGACCATGTATGCTAATCTGTGACTACTAATACGCATACAACTAGGAGACAGTTCGACCATGTATGCTAATCTGTGACTACTAATACGCATACAACTAGGAGACAGTTCGTCCATGTATGCTAATCTGTGACTACTAATACGCATACAACTAGGAGACAGTTCGACCATGTATGCTAATCTGTGACTACTAATACGCATACAACTAGGAGACAGTTCGACCATGTATGCTAATCTGTGACTACTAATACGCATACAACTAGGAGACAGTTCGACCATGTATGCTAATCCTCTTTGCAATTACATTATCAACATTTTATTTAGTTTTTTTTTCTAGTAAAATAGGAAGACTGAGAATAAAAGAATTACGAAATACAGAACTATTCTTTTTTTTTTACTGTAGTTGTTCAGTTGTGGCCGTGTTTGCATTATTTTACTGTTCGTTCCATTTGTTTTGTACTTAAAAATCATTAAGGTCTTCGAATTATGTTGCCTTTATTTTGGTATTCAATACAGTAAACACTGTTCTGAGAGAACCACAAAATGGTATTATGATTTGATTTGTACTTTTTGTGAAACCTGTGCTACTTATTAAAACAAATAGTGAAATGTTTTGTATAACCCTAGGAAAGCATTCGTACTATTGTGTATAGGTTTCGATTTTCATAGTAGAAATGTTGTTATTGTTAAGTTTTATCATTTGAAGCTTATATGAACATGCCTTATTGTGTTTTGTTGTGTTTACAAGTAGTTTGTTTTCCCATCGATGTGCATAAGGCTGTAAATTAAAAAAAAATATCCCCTGCTGCCACCCATGCTAATTATGGGTGGGTAGATAGCATGTGATTTTGTTTTGCTTTTCATAAAACCAATTACAATTTTGATTTTAACAAAAATAACATATTTTGTAGTGATTGTATGTTCTACTTTGACAACGAAAATATAGAGAAGATAAAAAAAACATTTACAGTGTAAATAATATAATATTTTCAACTAAAAGTGTCATATGAAACAGAAAAATTTATGTTTATGCCTTTTTATAGTAATTGATGACGCACATTTTGTTTACTTGGTTCCAAAAACATTTTAGGTAGGGTAAATTGCTACGGTAGGCGAAATGTTTATGTTAGTCCTTGATTGTTTTTTTATATTATCTGTTTGAAATCGAAATCATATTGTTGATTCATGTATCTATATTTAATATGAACAATTAAAATTTGAACCGTGTTAAATGCCATTTATGTTTGTATTGACTGGACGCCGTTTACTTTATTAAGAAATATAAGATGTAAAATCTACATGTTCTTGCTCGTATTTTTGTTAATTACAGTGTAGAACAATAAGCTATTTAATGTGTGCATTCCACTACGGCTTTTTATAGATAAGTTTAACCTCTGGTACAAACATTAATTCTCAATCATTTCTTCAAATGCATATGCTTTGGGCATCTGACGCAATATACTTGTATCATTACGTGTATGCTTAAATCCATGAAAAATAGTCGTAGGACAAAATTTGAAATATAACCATTAGGAAAGATAAACATTTGCACTTGTATCAGTGCTATTATTCAGAAAAGTATTTTTCGTGGAACAGTCAACAGCTATAGACTACTAGAGCCTTGATTTTTAGAACGACTAGCTCCACCTGTCATGTACGTCCAAGAGGGTCCATATATGTGCCTGTATAAAATCATTTATAATTCACATTTTTTAAATCAAATTTACATTATTGATTAAAATTCCTTAACTCTTTAAGGTTAAATTTGAAGGATGTTGAGAAAACTTTAATTATTTGAAAAATAAAAGACTATTTAGATGGCGTCATTTTAATTCTTAAAAACAACTTCCATATTTCCAATTTCATTAAAAACAGTTCAACTCACCAATCAAAATCGCTAAATCTCATACAGGTACAGGCACTGATATTAGCTAATCACAATGCATAGATCCCATGCAGGAGCAGTTGAATTGATAAAGGAACAGTTGATTGTTATACTCGTGCTTATTGATATAATACATGCATTTACGGTGATATTGTGCGTAACCTTGTAAAGTTGATTAATAAATTGCCATAAAAGTATGTAACATAAAAGAAATACGTACAAAGGTATGTTTTAAAAATATATTGTTCATAGTTCAACTAATATTACATGTCAGAGGACGTTGTCATTTGCAAATTATTATTGTTATTTTACTCGGTTTCAAAGTTTAAACTCAAATCTATATCCAAGTACCACATGGCTGCGTATATACATGTAAAGCGTTTCTACTGGAATACTCATCAGTGTTCGATTACCATTCTTCTCGACACTAGTATTTTGGATTCGTTCCTCCGGGCCTTTTCCTAACGGACACCCAAGCTTCCTTTCTGCAAAGCATTTCTCTCCCTTGACACTGTGCCCTCTCTTTTCTTCCCTTTAACCCTTGACCTTTCGGGTTTATCGAAGTAATGGTTTCTAAAAGAAAACATGTTAAATTTGACTGAACATATAAATACAAAATGTGCCTCCGAGTATGTTAGTTAGATTTTAATTTGTATCACTCTGAATTTCATGCTTGATGCTGTAATCCGGTGAATATCAATATTCGACTATATACAGAATACAAACCTTGGTATGATTTCAGAAATATTTGTGACATTAATCTTGTCTGTTCCTATATGATTGTGTGGTGTGACTGTAGCATCCATGCTTGCAATCTGCAAGTTTATACGCTGTTATATCAGACGTTCGATACACAATTGTTCTGAAACATAGGTTATTGTTTAATACATATGTTTTTGAATGTTGACTTTTTAACATAATTTTTTAATTTAAAATCCGTGTTTATTTTATTATGATAATATTACGCAACCATACAGAACATTGCAAGTTGCAGTACGCATCTAGGTAAATGTTTGTGTTTATGTGTTTGTAATTTTCCATGTTAGCATGTGACCTCTTCCTTGCTCAGTTCACAGCATGGTGAGTAAATCTATGCTTTTTTTTCCAAAAATTAGATAAACAAACCTTTCTGGATCCAGTCGTATCTGAAGTTGTTCGATTGATCTTCCAATCTAACGACCAAAATACTCAATTTTCGTTGCTTCTTTTTGTTTAATGTCAAGTTTGTCTTTCTCTTCTCTTTCTCATAGCTTAAATAAACAAGATTTATTTCCATTTCACACACACATATTGTGTCACTAATATAAATAAATATTTTAATTACGTTCGCGGTATGTCAATGTTTTCTAACACTTCGCAGTATGTAAAAACAAAAACGTGTTCTTTTTTATAAATTATGCCAAAAATTAAATTATAGGAATAACATATGAAAGTCTTTCAGACAATTAACAATAGTAAAGACATTAGGCAAACAAAGTACCTTATTTTCAACAAATTTAATTGTTAAATTAATTTAATAGAACAGAAACATTCGCCGTATTACAACATTAACTCGATTTGTCACGTTTTCAGGAAAAAACAGCCACTGTATTTTGATGGATACTACAAATATTATTTTCCGGAGAGGAACGTTCCTTCTTTGCGCTATAAATTATGTACATACCTTTCCTCTTCTTCAAGATATTCGTGTAAATATAATCCTTAGTGGGACTCTAAATGCTTTCGCGGTATGTAAACTTTGGTATGAGCGCGCATCGATTACCACCCTTGTATTTGTTTAATGTTTCGTTCTGCAATATACAAGTGCAGATTAATGATAAAACGCGCTTTATCTATAGTTACCATTTAAAAAATGTATTTTAATGGTCTGTTAATGAGGTTAATTATGCATTTAATATGCCTTTGAAAACATCGACAAATAATCAACTATACGAATATCTTTTGTTCCAAACGACAGATTTTGTTAAAAAATTCCATATACATGTGTCATTGTATGCTGAAACCAAAACAGTCATAAAAAAATGGGGTCACCGGCCTTGTTCCGGAAATATTGGGTTTTGAATACGGTACCTGTCGAAGCCCCTTTTTCAGTTTGGATTTTTAAATCAATGTTTAAAGTATATAGGAGAGCTTTTTTTCAAACAAGGTTATGGTTCGTTCAATTGATATGTTTTCACATGCCTTGTTTGGCAATATACAAGTGTATTTTGGTAATAAAAAACGCTTTACCTACAATTACTGTTACAATAATGAATTTGACTTGACATTGAAGTAGGTCAAATGGGTACTAATAATACCTTCTGAAACGTCATTCATTATGCATCAACAAAATATTTGGTTCCAAACGACAGATTTTCATAAATTTTCGCATATACATGCACCAATGTATACTTTCACCAAAACATTCATAAAAAGAATGGGTCACCGAACTTGTTTGGGAAATATTGGACTTTAAATAGGGTACCTGTGTAGGCTTTTTCATATTTTGTGTTTACGTAAACAACGTATCACTTGCCAAAATAAAATGTAGATATTTTTATGGATCTTTTTTTAACTAATTTGTTTGGCAATACGTTGTATACGTGTGTTTTTGATTATTATAATGCTTTATGAACTTTTAACCATTGACTGGAACTTAATGACTTACACAGATTTATATTTATTGATTGAAATTAGTATATTGTAATCTATATACAGTAAAGAAATAATGAAGCAAAAGGAGAAATTAACCCAATTATTTTCTTTTTGTTGCGAACATCTTTAATACAATCCAGCATTCTTTTAATTTAAAAGCTGTTCGAAAATTTTTAATAATAAGGTTGAAGGAAGGAAAAGCATGTTACCAAGCATACCTATCACAATGGTCGACTAAGGTACAAGCTGATCACGTGGTATCTAACAAGATTAGTGGTTAGGCTTGTAAAACTCTGTACACTTGATTTTGGTTATTTTGCCAAATGTTCTCATTGGATCTTTCATCGTTATACTGAAAACATTATCATTCTTTTCTTTCTTAAATATGAACCTGCATGGCATTTTTAGATATCTGGTTTTGGAGGTCATACATGTTATGTTTTAGCCAAGATTCCAATTCTTTGTCTTGAACCAACGACACAGTATTGACTCTTATTTGTCATTTTAAAGGTTATTTTGAAGTTAGATACCAATGTTCAAAGATATAGATATGTCAAAGGTATACCTATTCGCTCCATGTGTTCAGTTTGAAAGTGATTTTTCTCCATGCAAAACGTATAAACTCTATAGATTGTCATAATTGGAAACTACACTATTCAGAGATATGTTTATATAGGCAGTATATGAAATGCTCTGTAATTATTATATCCATGTTTGGATGGGACGGAATTTACAGGTCAACGACGTTCGTCTCGGTTTAGTGAAGAAAAATCTATGCTTTGCAGTGTGCTATCACACGACTGTTGATAAAGATTTAGTGGACTGTAGCCTAGATTACGAATGCACATATATCGAAAATACAAGAACTATCATTTGTATTTAGCAATCCTGCTTGAGTTAGGCTGCGTGTGTTTAAATAGACGTTAATTCCTATGGTTACTAGATAGTGGGTCGCTGTTCTATGTTGATTCTCCTCTTCAGGTTCCTATATTAGAAATCGATATCCGTGCTCGGTGGTGGTTGGGTGGCCACTGCTGGGCGACCAAGCTATGCCTTTCTGGCCTCGCGTGCGGCGCCTCCAGTTCCACCGTCAGATATGCGCGCGACAGTTAGTACATGGTACCAACACACACGGCTATAGTGGGTATAAAGTTAATCGGAATACATACTTGCATGTTCATGGTACCAAAACACACGGGTATAGTGGCTATACAGTTCCTCGGAATACATACTTGCTTTACGGTAAATATCAGTAAAAGTATATATTTTCTAACTATTGTATTGATCAAAATTTGATACATCATTGTTATTTTATTTAATACCTTTTTAATTTTAGTCTTTAATGAACGGTTGTATTACATGCTACAGCTACGGAACTATCACGCATTCCTCATTCGTGAACTGTTATATGAACATATAGAACATCTGTCATATATAATATTTGATAATAATTTAGAAAACAAAAGATAAGAGATGCAGAGATGCTAGTCAAACGAAGCATGAAGTAGAGATCCGGAATGTAATCTTTATATGTAAGACGTTTGAATATTTGGACTAAACAAAAGTATGAATCAGAGCAGGACGTACAACGAAACAATTTTAAATTGCACATAAAGTATAAATACCCTAATTACCTGGTATATTAATAAAACAAGAAAAACAATGATGCACAGCATCATAGGGCGCCGTATAATCGCGTAAAAGAAGAAAATGAACCCTACATTCAATAAAAGTAAATATGCATAATGAAGTTAATAAAACAGTAAACTTATATTATTCTGGGGTTGTTATTATAAAATTAAGATCCTTATTAAATTCCATAATTATGTAGCGTCGGTACAATAATCCGATCTCACCGCCTCATGTCTGTCATCAATGATACTTGAATAATCTAAATAATTCACGTTAACATATATATTTTACGATGTGTGAGGCAAAGCAAAATTTAAACAGTTACAGTGCACAATAATAATAGCGTCAATATATATCAACATCATTCGAATGGGCGGTTATATAAGTATTTATGCTATTTGTATCCAATAAAAACAATCGTCAGAGCACATTCGCACAATATATGATTTGAAATCGTTTTTGATAACCAAAATATATAATTATATTAGATGATGGCGAAATAATATAGTATCCTTTAAGAAACAAATGTTTCAAGCGTTTTTGTGTATAACTATAATAGTAGACAATCAATGCATAACAGGAACAAGAAATAAAATAACAATAAAGCAAATGTTTGGAATTTAATTTAACCGTATTCCGATGCTTCCGCCATAGTCTATTTATAGAAAGATATAACCTCTGTTTATTAATTCAATAACCTCTACAGGAGTAGTTGAGAGAAAAATGTAATTCTAAATAATTCCAAATAAAACACAACCGTTATTTATATTTTTTTCTCTATCGTTTATTCTTTTGAAGCGCCTAAAACCTCTTAAAACATGTCATGCACGATCTAGTAAAAGTACAAAAACATAACAAATCAATAAAATGTCTATGATAAGCATACTTAACTTAATAAGTTATACTAAATATAATTACTGAAATTATGGTTCTTGTTCTATGAGCATTCTTTTATCAATATATATGGATTATTTTAAGTAGCTTGCACGAGAGCATTTTAATCCATTTAATCATTCGATTGACGAGAAGACAGACAAACGGATGGACATGGCGATAACAGGTGAGCTTGCATGGAGGAATCTGCGTGACTTCATGTGCACGTAAAATAAGGCTGACTACACTTGTGCCTAACTGGAAAGGCAATCTGTGTTGCGTGTTTTTATTTGGCGATCCCAGTTATGAGCTCGCTGCTTCTTGTGTCTCACCTTTCATTCATTTATATTCTTGAAATTTAAATCACAATTTAAGTAAATATTTTAGTTCAGGAAAATGTTAACATTACGAGAACAAATCGAAACCGTCCAAAGTTTCATAGTTGCAAGCTGTTGACAATTTCCATTTATTCCCTAGAGACATGATTATGTTCTAAAATTAAGGTCTCATTTTATCCGCTAGAATCCGTCATTATTTGATCTGGATAAAAACTTCCTGTTTTTCCACGAAATCATGTCAAATAAACATTCAGCCGTGCAGACGCTTATCCACGCAAGAAAGTAGGTTTTGTCAATGTAATGTTGTCAGGAATTAAGATTGGAATAATAATTGGTATTTATTGTACTGTAAAAGACCAAATATGCTTCCTAATTACATGGACGAAATAAAATTATAATAATTAGCAAATATATATAGCTTTTATGTAATTGAGTACATGTATAAAGAGTCAGAATAATACAAAGACAAATTTGGTATAGTGAATCAACAACCTTGTATTAATCGCATGCACAACTTTAAAGAGTAGCGTCGCTTTCAATGTCGGTTTATACGTGTATTTTGTATATACAATTAATCAAAACTTTAAAGAGAAGCGTCGCTTTTAATTTCGGTGTTTACGTGTATTTTGAATGCAGTTAATCAAAACTGTACGGAGTAGCGTCGGTTTATACGTGTATTTTGTATACAATAAATGCAGGTTAGTCTTACTATGTCAAAGTAATCTGCGTGTATTGGTTTGCACATTCCTGATATGTTAGCTTTCGTAATCGTCAAGATGATTATACTTTTGAATGGCGATGCCCCTTTTATGCGAATCTAATATGCATTAGTGCATGAATAGTTTAGTAACTAAAATTAAATGTACTTTTTAACCTATGAGGCTATTGCAATTACTGATTTGGGTCTACATGTTTTAACCGAACGCCATAAGTTGGCTTAGCCAGCTGAGCAAAGAACAAATGGTTTTCCATTGGGTTAGTACCTACGTTCCACTACTTTGCATGCTGAAATGATCGTGCACCGTAAGTCGATGAAACTCGCGCACATGCAGACGTACGATACTGCACGCGTAAAACGCACCCAGTCACCTGACGAACGCGGGTTAGAAGCAGATTATAAACTGTTCTGAAAGCTCTTTCTTTTGCAGGCAATTAGGAGTTCTGAGCAGCGCAAGCGATAAGAGCTGTCACTGATAATACTGCCAGTAATCCGGCTTCCATTGGATTCATCAAGACACGGAGGACACACGAATATTATCGCTTCATATAGAGTAACAGTAGTAACAGTACATACCGTTTCGTAATAATAAAAATCTTTTTACGATATTTACGTAAATAGAAAAGATTAATATGCATGTAAATTCTTGCAAAAGCCGCATGTATGAAAATAACATAATATCAACTATAACATTGTCAGTCTAAGCTTAAAATGCACTAATGCACTATGGCAAAAGTATTATATTAAAACCTTCTGCTATGGCGAGATACTTTTGTGTACTATATAAGGTGGCATAGAACTGCCATACGATTACCACTTACGGTTCGCGAAAACATGCGTGTTACCCCTTATTTATTATGATATTTATCTGGATATTACGATAGCGTTTGCGAATATTTTTCTGCAAGATATTTTATTATAATACTAAATGCCCTTTAAGTGACCAGAACTGACATCAAATACATTTTCTTTGGGTTGCGTAGTCTTCCGAATTATCTTACTAACACGAATATTATCATGATAATTATCTTACAACCCGAATCTTAAGTAGTTAATATTCGCGATACCACTTAATTTGTGCACGAGGTCTTCCGAATTATCTCACTAACACATATATTATAATGATAATTTTCTGACAACACAATCTTAACAAGTTAATATTCGTGGCACCCCTTAATTTGTGCGCTAGGTCTTCCGCATTATCTTACAAACACGAATATTATCATGATAATTGTCTGACAACGCAAATATTAACTAGTTAATATTCGTGTTCCTACTTATTTTGTGCGCTAGGTCTTCTGCATTATCTTACTAACACGAATACTATCATGATAATTATCTGACAACGCAAATGTTAACTAGATGATATTCCTGTTACCATTTAATTTGTGCGCGAGGTCGTCCGCATTGTTTTACTAACACGAATATGACAACGCGAATCTTAACTAGATAATATTCGTGTTACCACTTAATGTGTGCTCGAGGTCGTCTACATTATTTTACTAACACCAATATTATCATGATAATTATCTAACAATCGCGAATCTTGACTAGATAATATTCCTGTTACCACGTAATTCGTTTCGAGGTCTTATCATGATAGTTTTCTGACAACGCGAATATTAACTAGATAATATTCGTGTTCCCACTTAATTTGTGCGCTATGTCTTCCGCATTATCTTACTATCACGAATATTATCATGATAATTATCTGACAACGCAAATGTTAACTAGAAAATATTCCTTTTACCATTTAATTTGGCGCGAGGTCTTCATTATCTTACTAACACGAATATTATCGTGATAATTATCTGACAACGCGAATCTTAACTAAATAATATTCGTGGTACCACTTAATTTGTGCGCGAGGTCGTCCGCATTATTTTACTTACAGGAATATTATCATGATAATTATCTGACAACGCGAATCTAAACTAGATAATATTCGTGTTACCACTTAATTTGTACTCGAGATCGTCCGCATTATTTTACTAACACGAATATTATCATGATAATTATCTAACAATCACGAATCAACTAGATAATATTCCTGTTACCACTTAATTCGTTTCGAGGTCTACATTATCGTACAAACGCGAATATTATCACGATAATGATCTTACAACGCAAATCTTATCTAGTTAAAATTCGCGATACCACTTAATTTTCATGTATCGCACACGTATTCACAAAACAATTCGTGTTACCAATTATCTAACACGAATATTAACATGATAATTATCTTACAAGGCAAATTTTAATTAGTTAATATTGGTGATGCCACATGTGATTTTATTTACTAAAATTCTTATGTCAGTTCTGGGCAGTTCTCGTGCCTGTTTTTTATTAAGCAAATACACATCTTACGTCGAAACAATTCGCAAACGCTATTAAGATATAAGATAAATAACACGAAACTTAAGTGGTAACACGAACATTTTCGCGAACCTTAAGTAGTTATCGTAAGGCAGTTCTATGCCACCATACTATATAGATAATTTCAATGTATTTTTTTGTACTCTCAAATCTGACGTTCATTCATCTAAGGTAATACGCTTACATTTATTGAAACATTTTTATAGAATTATTCAATTTTTTATCAAAACATATTTTTATCATTGTTATAAGAATTATTCAATACACCAGTTTAATGTTTTCTTTTTGAAACTTTAAATTATCATAGTCATTTTAGTCATTATGACGTGGTTGATCTTTGCCGTGTCGTGGTTGTTATAGTTGTTTTGAGCGCGATGTGCCTGTTATAATAAAGTAATTCAATACACGCACGTTCATGTTCCTTTGTTTGACTATAAGTCTTTCTTCTCGTTCTTGTAGCAATACATGTATGCACATCTACAAATCAGCAATAAACTTACAAATGTTCAAATGTACTAAAATGGGAAGAAGTATCAGGCAGCAATACAGTTTTAAAAGAAGTCAGTTCTGAAAACAATGCGATCAAAACGTTTGCATCACTTTTACCTCGATGTCAATAACTAAATATTATTGATTGACATGATGAGCACTCAATTGTGAAGGTTCGAGTGTCATTAAGGATTTCTTCAAATTCTGTTCGTCTTCATAATATAAATGCAATAATGTATTATTAACGCTTTACAAAGATCTATCAATAAACATAGATCTAGCGCTATATAAATTATGTCGACCTTCTTTCGCTCCTTTGTGATCACATATTTACTGAAAATGGTATTATCTAATATATCAATAAGAGTAACAGTCTCAACTTGATGTATTTCTTTCAGGCCGGCGATATTTCAAATGACACCTGTCACGTGACTATAGAGGATACGCGAACTGGTTCCGGCCACTTAAATACGGCGTCAGTTACATCAGACCCACACACAGTGCTGGAAGAATGTGAACGGATTGTGGGAATGGAAAACTGCTCCTTGAAATAAACTGTTTATATTTATGTTGTGAAATGGTTGCTATGAAACCAGGAGATTCATATTTGCGAAAATACAGATGACAGCCGTGGGGAAATAATAACAATAACATATCAATTTACAATGGATAGTGTCTTGAGCCGAGATTTATCTTGTGTTAGTTCTTGATACACAATATACATAATAACTAAAGTCACGTATCAAGGGAGCACTACTAATATATTAATGCTGAACATGATGAGTGCTATGATTATGAGCTGATATTATAATGCCTGGACTTACAGATAGCAATGCGTCGGATAACGCAGGGTCGCTAGATGTCACGTCAACCCCCGGTGACGCGTTGACCGCGGAGACCACGGAAGTGTGGCGGACGCTGATGGCGGTGTACCTGGGCGCCATCCTCTTCCTGTCTCTCACCTTCAACGGCACCCTGTGCATGCTGTTCTACAAGAAGGCCCACCTACTCAGCGTCTCCAACTGCTTCGTCCTCAATCTGATCGTCTGTCAACTGTGTAAGTATACACGTCCTCAATCTGATCGTCTGTCAACTGTGTAAGTATACACGTCCTCAATCTGGTCGTCTGTCAACTGTGTAAGTATACACGTCCTCAATCTGGTCATCTGTCAACAGTGTAAGTATACACGTCCTCAATGTGATCGTCTGTCAACTGTGTAAGTGTACACGTCCTCAATCTGATCGTCTGCCAACTGTGTAAGTGTACACGTCCTCAATCTGATCGTCTGTCAACTGTGTAAGTATACACGTCCTCAATGTGATCGTCTGCCAACTGTGTAAGTGTACACGTCCTCAATCTGATCGTCTGTCAACTGTGTAAGTGTACACGTCCTCAATGTGATCG
Source organism: Congeria kusceri (assembly GCA_027627225.1). Taxonomy (NCBI): domain Eukaryota; kingdom Metazoa; phylum Mollusca; class Bivalvia; order Myida; family Dreissenidae; genus Congeria; species Congeria kusceri. The sequence continues at coordinate 41,200,702 of CM051033.1, forward strand.
TCTGTCAACTGTGTAAGTGTACACGTCCTCAATCTGATCGTCTGTCAACTGTGTAAGTATACACGTCCTCAATGTGATCGTCCTCAATCTGATCGTCTGTCAACTGTGTAAGTATAGACGTCCTCAATGTGATCGTCTGTCAACTGTGTAAGTATACACGTCCTCAATCTGATCGTCTGTCAACTGTGTAAGTATACCCGTCCTCAATCTGATCGTCTGTCAACTGTGTAAGTATATACGTCCTCAATGTGATCGTCTGTCAACTGTGTAAGTATACACGTCCTCAATCTGATCGTCTGTCAACTGTGTAAGTATACATGGCATCATCGAGTTTTCCTTTAACTCTGTATACACTATTTTTCAAAACGATACATTTTTATATTATATATCTACAAGATTACAGCGACGCGAGCAGCCGTTCTGTTATGATGCAACACATTTGTCAAACTGAAACTATCGCATCCTGAAACATGGCCGTATTTATGGAACACCTACATTGATGATATATAATTAAACGAAATGGTCCTCTTAAATGCTAATAGTATTAGTTGCATGTGAGCCATTATGTGACCTTTTATGCAAAGGACGAATATTTTTAAGCATATTTGGTTGGGAAACACTATAACTTAGTTGAAAACAGTGGCTCTGATCGAACATTGACAGTGTGCATGTCACAATGGACAGTGACTATATGGGCACATTATCGCATGCATATGGTTGCAGTTTGCCTATATAACTGCTGATGAAAACAATGATATGTTCAGAGGTGTATGAATTGTGTAAATTGTATAACCAAAAATTAGTCAGAAATTCGAGCAAAAAAGCAATATCGTTTATAATACCAACACATGTACACATTTCTCAGTTTAAAATATTTATGTAGGAACTCCGGTTTTAAAAGAGTCTATGTCATCGGAAAGGGCCTCGAAGGGGTAATTTCTTTAAAAAATCTGAAATTTAGATAATAATTCTGGCATATAATAACGGTTAAAACAGGGTATAAATTATGGGGGAAAACTACGAATTCTGAGATAAAAATCAATTAATAATATGGGTTGTGTTTGTTTGGCCCTTTTCCAGTTAACATTTTGACGTCAGAATTGTGAGCATTTTGTATAAGCATAGTTTACAAGGACTCCTTTTAATACCAAGCGCTGTCTATTGTCATTTCTACGTATGGCTCCTAAGTCGTGAGTTCGATACCCGCTTGGGGTTTTAAGTTTTTCAGGCTATTTTTGCTCATTTGTTTTAATCAAATATCTGATTGTCAGGTTGTTGTTTTTTATTTTTATTTAATGAACATGTCTTAGTAAAGCGCACTTCTATCAAATAATACAATTTATAGTACGATAGGAAGCCAATTTGTCTATAGTCCCTTTTACAGAAATGTTAGAAGCCCTGAATTTCATAGTTGTTAAGCGGTCCATACACTTATAATTGTATGGTCAATTTTTTGGAATCAATACAATTGACATTCATTTTGCGCCACAAACTGTACAATTATTGTACTCAATATTTTGTTTTATTTGAGATTTGAACGCTGGTCTGACAATGATTAATCCTGTTGTAGTTGTATGTTTCTGTGCTTGGCATTGAAGGTATTAACAAGAAAATAGAACTAGTGGGTGAACAATTGGCAGTTGAAATAAAGAAATGGCCCAAATGTCATTCAATATGTTCAAAACATTGTATTTAACATCCAAGTGCCTTTAAATACTTGTGTTCAGGAAGCAGGGATAGATTAAAACAACGACTGTAGATTATAGCACATTGAATGCGAAAGAAAAGTACTTCAGTGCATCATTTGTTTGCCTCATTCGATGTTGTTTTTGTTTTACCAAAAAATAAAAAAAATGCACCATATTATTGATATATAATACCACTTTGCCATAATATTGACATACTCACAATAAATATATGCGATTTCTGATTTTTCTCAATATATTGCATCAATCTTCAATATAGCCCACAAACTTCAATATAATTGTCAATTCCATGCATTTACTATATTTGTGACCACTTTATTGAAAGTGTATGGGCCCCTTTACTCAGTTTCTGGTACTAAAAAGACGTCACCCGCTCCTGAGCTCGTACTTGATTTATGATGAATACGATTTCAACAATATTTTCTCACACACTGATTCGTTTTGAAATCGAATAGTGTTTCTCCTTTACTGCGAATGTATTACCTGCTCTAGTATCTCCATTGCCACGTCGGTATGCAGTGCGTGTTGGATTGGTACTTGCGTTTAGACTGGATATGACTGGCCAAGACATTTTCTGACTTCAAACGTTAGTGACTGTAATGTCTTTTAAAGAAGTACCGATAGTTTTTCTAAAATCGAAACGTGCAGTACTCACATTTGTCATCTCGAATGTCAAATTACTTTTGCACTTACATTACAAATCAGAACAGTCGTTAGAACCACTGTCATGTTCTGACACGATGGTCGTTTCTATGGTTTCCTACACAATTATTAGAACCATAATATAATGTTCGTTCCTATTTCAAGAGAAAACAACTGGGGAACTCTCCAACACGATTCCATGGTAACGGACGTCTAGTTTTTATGTATTTTCTTTGTGATTTTTGATAATTGTGTCGTTTAAGAGAAGTGGTCTACACAAGTGGCATCGTCCCCCCTGGGGATGTATAATACATCATTTCCAGACGTCAACGGCATTCCATTATTGGTTTAATAAAATGTGACATACCAGCTAAAAATCCACACGACCATAGTAATGAAATCTGGCACGTCAATATAAATAGCAAAATGTTGTTTTAGCGGTTTCAAACGATGAATCGAATTTCTGGACAAAACATAAGAACATTTTCAACAACAATAATAACAACACTGGGTCATGTACAGTTCCAGGCCTGATGTATCAAACATGGTAACCAGTTACATTGTTTTGTGTAGCTGAATAAACTGTATCGCAGCAATTTATTACCGTTGTATGACACTAGAATTTCTAGTAATTCTAAGGAATGAAAGACTGAGTGAGTGTGGACACGAAGCTTATTAAAGCGTACACAATTTATAGTGTATCTTTCTATAAACAGCAACTGGAGACTTATTCTCAAGTAGTTAGGCCTACGTGTTATGACAACAGTTACTATATAAGCATCTGTGATTGTATATTTACTTCATTGTCGGCTAATGATCTTTTCCACGTAACATGTTTGTCTTTCATATGAAATTAATATAAACAAGAATCAGCATATTTGGTGTGTATTTGCAAAAGATATTTCATTCGAAACAATAACTTTGCGATTTTGAATAATATTTATTGTAAACATATTTTGTTAACCATTGTTAACGTTTAGCGAAACATTGAACAATTTGTGGACGCCATGTATCCATTACAAAATTACACCACAACCAAAATAACAAGTTCTTACGCTTTAAAATGTTATTGACTATAGAATAGGTTTAAATAAGCTCGCTGTAAGGGAAATGATATGCAATATTGGAAAATAAGGCAAACATGTATAGATAACGATGACATTAATGATAGCGTTTTTTTTCTCGTCTTTACGATACACAGTAATATATTGTTGACTTGGCTAGTTTTGCATAACCTGATTGTTCAGTCATACTTGTTTGTCGTTGCAGGTATATCGTCGCTTCTGCTGCCGTTCAGCCTGTTTGCTGTCGTCTCCCAACACCTGGAGTACTCCGGGAAGTGGTGTCAAGCGCAAGGCTTCTTATTCACCGTATTCATCGTTACCCAGCAGTTTGCGTTACTCACGATTTCCGTCGACCGTAACTACGCAATCATGAATTCTCTCCGTTATCCGAACGTCTTTACACAGCCCCTGTGCATTACGTGTATAGCAGCATCATGGGTATTAGCTTTTATTGTTAGCATACCCCCGTTAGTCGACTCTGGTCTTGGAATATATAAATTCCACAAGAATCATTTCCTGTGTTCAATGGACTGGCACGTTTCTAGTGGCTTCACCTTGGTATTTTGCATTATTGTATTTGCGTTGCCAATTTTCCTCCAAGGTATATGTTATATAAGGATATTTTTAGCGGCCGTAGGTCACACTAAACGCAGCGCCAAGGTGGCGCCACTGATTGTACAACGGCCGCGCAACGGCGTGGAACAGGAGCCCTCAACTACCAGCAGTGCTTCAACGGAAGTTCATTCAAATTCAATGGAATGTAAGGCTGTTAGAACCATTTTCATAATTGCGATAGCTTTCATGATTTGTTGGGTACCTTACTTTGTTGAAATAATACAATCAATGAACGGTGAAACGACCAACCCAAATTTTAGTGCCGCTTCAATATGCTTTCTCTTCGCAGCTGGTATACTGAATCCATTGATATATGCCTACATGAATCGCGTTACGCGGCGAGAGATAGGTCGATTTGTTTGCGGAAGCAATTCGTCCCAAGATTCTGATGACTTTGTGTCTACCAGCATGAGTACCCATACGTCCACATGGGGCACACAGCATAAGAACCGCAGCAAAAGTATAGCAGCTAACAATGACATGTGTACGATACACGAGGTCCCCGAGGAAAGCTTGTTCCAGCGGGACGTCGACTGCCGTCCGACCCTTGGTGTTCCGCCTGGACAGCTGTCCCCCCCGGAGACAACGAGTATCTCGCATTCAGGTCAAATCGTCGTTGAAACTGAAAATGCCACTGCTATTAACAGCACAGAAATTGTGATGGAAACTGATAGTAGTGTAAGCGTTGGTTATGGTAACACAACTCAAGAAGTGCCTTCATCCAGTAAAGAAGGAATTTTACCAGTACCTCATAATTCTGGGGAATCGCACTGGAGTATTATAAAAAGCGAACGATTTAGGGAGGAACGGAGACGGACATCGCCAAAGGTGACTGACGACTCCTCGTATTTCACTTCAGAGAAACGGCGCCGTAAACGAGATTGTGGCTCGTTCCTGTACTTTGAAAACCACGGGGAATCTAAGCGTAGTGGCAGTAAAACACACACGACTATGAACCAGGTGCAGAGTATTTCAGTCAGAGTCCCAAACATGAAACTGCAGTTGTCGGTAAAAGAAACCGATCTAGATAAAATTCACAAATTGTCTGTCAGGTCTAACTTTGAATACGAGCGTAAAGACAGGTTGAAACCAGACAAAAACGACTCATATACACATACAGATGAGGGACGTAAACATGCAACACGAACAATATGTGTTTGCGAACAGAACAATCGGTTGGTCAACATCACAAAGGAAAATACTGTTTCTACAAAATCGTTTGAAATGTTGCCAGATAGAGATTCCCCCGTTGATAAGTCGTTTTGTAGAGAACGCTGTAAGTCAGATCCGTGTGCACTGAACCTGGCAACGTGAAAGGACGCCGGAAGAGATACACGCGATTAAGTGCTCGCGCCGTAACAATAACACATACTCTGAACTGTCAAAACATGAATAATTTCACGGTTTTTGAATGCCTTATTTATATCCTCGGTCAGCATTCGTGATTTTCCGATAGCGTGCCTCGGGTATCGGGTAGAAAATACAACGTGTGATATATGATATTTTAAACAGGGTTTTCAAGAGAGCAGTAATTTCTACCTTTTAGATATTGTAGAGCGAATAGCTTAGTGGTATATTGCCCGTCACGCCAACCAAGCTTTTGCTGGTTCGAGTCTCGTCATTAAAAATATATTGTGAGCAAAACGGTCATATTATTAAATGTTAAATTGCATGTTGTATTTTTTTTTATAGAAAACATTAGATTTTATATTTAGATCTACATATATTTTTCCATCTTTGTTTTTTAATCAATTTGTTAATGTTCATTAAAATAAATAATTCATAACATAACAATTTAAAAACAAAATCAGATAAGCAGACAGACAGACAGACAGACAATTTATTTAGACTTATACATATGTACATCGTCTTAAATACATACAAATTTGAAATAAAGTTATGTCACGTATCAATATATTACAATAAATACAATTTAATTATACAAAAACCAAATTTGCGAAAAAATTCTAATTTTCATGGAACTTATAAATTTTAAATAAAGTACTGTCACTTGTCAATATGTTACAATGAAAACAATTTAATTATACAATAACCAATGTTACGGAAAAAAAAAAAAGTACAATTTTAAAGGCAGTAAAGATAGACAAAATATTTTTGCGGAAAATAAAATAAAAACAAAATAATTATTAAAATAAATATAGCTATGGTTTAAAAGTTAGAAAAAGTATACTACATTGCATTATTGTTAATAATTTACTGTGGTATTTATAATAGTATTTCGTATAGTTAAAGCTTCTTTTACATATTTAGATAAATTAACAATCTCAGATTTACACGTTGATGTCAATAAAATGTGGAACTTAACAACAGATGGCCTGATATAGTAAAAACATTTAATATATTTTTCTCGGGGTGTACGATAACAAGGACATATACAAGTGAAATGGAATTCATCCTCTGTATCTATTTGGTTACAACATAGGCAATAACGTTCGTTACGAGGGATATTGTTACGGGAGTATCTGCCTGTCTGAATTCTCAATGGATGGGCAGACGCTCGTAATCTTACAAAGTAAAAACGTAGGCTCTTTGGTAATAAATCTAAGTAGTCTTCATATTCGAGAGATGTTTTAAACATTCTATACATATCTAAAACAGAACTATTATTCATATTACCAAACCATTATTGTTTAAATGTGTCAATAATTCTACATTTGAATTCACATACAAAAGCAAGAGTGTTAGAAACATTGGGATTTTCAAATACATAGGAATATCCGTATTGATTTAACAATTTTTTAACATCCGCAACCCAATTGTTGTATCCTTTGTTGCAATCATCCACTGCTTGTTTATACACAGTTTGTATAATAATATTTTTACTGTTAATAATTTTAAACCAATACTTAACAATTCGTGCATATCTATTTACATATAACGGGTATCTACCTAACTCTCCATATACCGTAGCATTACATGTGTTTATTTTTACATTTAACAACCTTTTGCAAAATTTTAAATGGATGCGTTCGATCTCTTTAGATTTATTAAATCCCCATATTTCAGAGGCATAACATAAAATGGAGCCAACAAAAGAATCAAACAATTGACAAAATAATTTAGGCTTAAGATCATATTGCTTACATTTGTAGAGTAAAGTATTGGTAGCCTTAAGGGCTTTTCCAGCCAAATGCTCTTGGTTTAATGTAAAGCTACCAGTGTAATTAATTACAGTGCCGAGATAGTTGAAATTATCGACGACTTCTATTTTTTGACCATTGTAAGTCCATTTCTCATCTTGGCGAATTTTACCCCTTTTGCGAAAGACCATTATTTTGGTTTTTGACGTATTCACATTAAGCCCCCAACAATTACAGTATATGTAAAGTTTATCTAATTGGGATTGTACTTCTTCTGGTGTTTTACCTAAAATGGCCATGTCGTCTGCAAATAGCAACAAAATTAAAATTAGGTCATCTATATTTAAGCCAGACAGTGTGTCATCTTGTAGAAACAGTTCTAAATCTTCTACAAACAGTGAAAAAAGAATCGGAGACATTACCTCCCCTTGTCTTAGACCAACAGCATAGCTAAAATATTCAGAGTATGTTGTACAAGATTTGACATATGATTTTGCATTCTCATACATATTCTTAATTATTCGTAGTAATTTACCTTGTATTCCAGATTTATACATTTTTAACCATAGTGCACTGCGATATATACTATCAAAACATTTAAGCATATCCACGTACACAACATACAAGCGTTTGTTTTCTATTAAAAAATGCTGCACAACAGACATCAAAATATAAATAGTATCAACAGTCGAACATTCTTTTCTGAATCCGAATTGTGCGTCCGAAATTTTACCATTATTTTCACAAAATGATTCAATACGTTTATTTAAAATGGTTGTAAATAATTTGGAGAAACAGCTTACAAGCGTTATTCCTCTGTAATTATTAACATCAACAACAGAACCTTTTTTATGAAGAGGAATGATAATCCCTTTTGTCCATTGATCTGGAAAATACCATTAAACACATCACACAAATGATTAGATAAAATATCAATACATTCAATGAAATATTCATTTAAAATACAATCAATGCCTGCCGCTTTGTCACGTTTTAAGTGTTTAACTGCATTCATGACCTCATTTACTGTTATCGGTTGATCTAGTTCCGGAAAAGTACAATTTTCACCATTAAAGTCGTTATTTAGAAAAAAATCTTAAGCACTTCTTCGTCAACGTCTGCCACGTCTGTCTCTGTGGTGTTGTTCACATCATTTTATTCATAAAACTATGATTTACAATAAGCAATCATGTTGAAACAATGAACAATGATAACAACCTTTCGTTAAATAAAGACAAAAAAAGTATAACTCTGTGAGATTCGAACCTGGACCGTTCGTCTTTAAACCACTCGGCCATTCCGACGGATGCTTAATGCAGAATTGCTTATGTTATTCATCATGTATTTTTTCATCTGTGAAAGGCTAATCAATACCCGTAAATACGACGGAAAACTGCGATGAAAGTTAAATTCTAAAAATAACACATTCAGCCACCGTGAAATTATTCATGTTTTGACTTTTCAGAAAAAAAAACGGACTATACACACGCCGACATTAGAAAGTCTGTACTGCAACAACGCGATAGAGCACGTGGTCCAATGCAAATTAAATGCGTATTGTTTGTTTTTATTGTCTTGAATTATGATAAGTTTGTTGTTGTTGTTTTCAATTTTGTTTTCAATAATAAGTGCCATTGGCTGAATTATTTAATATATTCCTAACATTATACATTATACTATATTTTGTAATTAAAATTTAGAAAATTCATAAGAAGCCTTGTCAATGTTGCCAACCTAAATATTCTTCAGTGGTTCTAGTACGTATAACAGATGAACCATATTACGATTGTTTTTTATATGGTTTTAATTTTAGAACCAACCACAAATTAAAAAACAAACAAACAAACAAACATAAATGTCAGTTATTCAATACAGTCGCGGTAAAGGCAATTAATTAGGAACTCTTCAAGACGACCATGGCTCAAATCCATGTTTGTACATGACGGCCTGTGATCACATTGGAGATTGGTCGTCCCCAAAAATAGATAAACCGGTATAATGTAGATTCCTCGCTGTGAAAGGCATCAGTGAATACAAACTCAAACGAATATTGATTGACCTACTCTTAATCACGTTTTCAAATAAGACATTAACACTTGTTTAGCATGTATGGTAAATTAATTGATCATTTAATAGTAACAAAGCTAGATATTACAGCAATGTAGAGCTAATCAAGATTGTTTCATGAGGTTCGTTAGCCAATCGTGTTATTGTCATATCGTGACAGAGAGAAGTTCTGCCTCAAAGCCCGTTTCTATCAAAAAGACAAACTGGCTGCTTCGTTAGCAGAGATGGGTGGCGCTGTTATCGATATACGTGTATCAGAACCGTGATAGACATAGACAGAATTCAAGACATAGACATAAGTCAATCACAGAAATAATACAAGACACATACGTATGTCCTAGCATACTTTATATGTAACGACCAGACCGATCTTTTAATAAGCAAATAGCACTTCATGTAGAACATACATTTGCGCTTACTGTTCTTTTTTACCTAAACTTTAAACATCAAGGTTTTTTTTTGTTCAGATTGATGGACCAATGAAGTTTTTCGTTACGATTTATGTAGACATGTTGTTTATTAACAAAAAAGGCAGATAATCTCTCTCTTTAATGCTGTTGGAACAATACTCAATAGATAAAATGCTTGTTTTTTATAATGGAATAAAACATTTCTAACATACCTGCTAAAATGATTAAGAAAAGAGCATGGCCGTCCCGTTTGTTTTGACCCTTCGCACTATTAGGAACCTGCATGCATGAAGAACAATTAATAATGTATATGTACATGTCTTGTTGACAGTCTCAATCGTGACCACGCACCTAATGCATGAAGAACAATTAATATTGTATGTGTACATGTCTTGTTGACAGTCTCAATCGTAACTACGCACCTGCATGCATGAAGAACAATTAATATTGTATGTGTACATGTCTTGTTGTTTACAGTCTCAATCGTAACTACGCACCTGCATGCATGAAGAACAATTAATATTGTATATGTACATGTCTTGTTGACAGTCTCAATCGTAACTACGCACCTGCATGCATGAAGAACAATTAATATTGTTTGTGTACATGTCTTGTTGTTTACAGTCTCAATCGTAACTACGCACCAGCATGCATGAAGAACAATTAATATTGTATGTGTACATGTCTTGTTGTTTACAGTCTCAATCGTAACTACGCACCTGCATGCATGAAGAACAATTAATATTGTATGTGTACATGTCTGGTTGACAGTCTCAATCGTGACCACGCACCTGCATGCATGAAGAACAATTAATAATGTATGTGTACATGTCTTGTTGACAGTCTCAGTCGTAACTACGCACCTGCATGCATGAAGAACAATTAATATTGTATGTGTACATGTCTTGTTGACAGTCTCAATCGTAACTACGCACCTGCATGCATGAAGAACAATTAATATTGTTTGTGTACATGTCTGGTTGACAGTCTCAATCGTGACCACGCACCTGCATGCATGAAGAACAATTAATATTGTTTGTGTACATGTCTGGTTGACAGTCTCAATCGTGACCACGCACCTGCATGCATGAAGAACAATTAATATTGTTTGTGTACATGTCTGGTTGACAGTCTCAATCGTGACCACGCACCTGCATGCATGAAGAACAATTAATATTGTATGTGTACATGTCTTGTTGACAGTCTCAATCGTAACTACGCACCTGCATGCATGAAGAACAATTAATATTGTTTGTGTACATGTCTGGTTGACAGTCTCAATCGTGACCACGCACCTGCATGCATGAAGAACAATTAATATTGTTTGTGTACATGTCTGGTTGACAGTCTCAATCGTGACCACGCACCTGCATGCATGAAGAACAATTAATATTGTTTGTGTACATGTCTGGTTGACAGTCTCAATCGTGACCACGCACCTGCATGCATGAAGAACAATTAATATTGTATGTGTACATGTCTTGTTGACAGTCTCAATCGTAACTACGCACCTGCATGCATGAAGAACAATTAATATTGTTTGTGTACATGTCTGGTTGACAGTCTCAATCGTGACCACGCACCTGCATGCATGAAGAACAATTAATATTGTTTGTGTACATGTCTGGTTGACAGTCTCAATCGTGACCACGCACCTGCATGCATGAAGAACAATTAATATTGTATGTGTACATGTCTTGTTGACAGTCTCAATCGTAACTACGCACCTGCATGCATGAAGAACAATTAATATTGTTTGTGTACATGTCTGGTTGACAGTCTCAATCGTGACCACGCACCTGCATGCATGAAGAACAATTAATATTGTTTATGTACATGTCTGGTTGACAGTCTCAATCGTGACCACGCACCTGCATGCATGAAGAACAATTAATATTGTTTGTGTACATGTCTGGTTGACAGTCTCAATCGTGACCACGCACCTGCATGCATGAAGAACAATTAATATTGTATGTGTACATGTCTTGTTGACAGTCTCAATCGTAACTACGCACCTGCATGCATGAAGAACAATTAATATTGTTTGTGTACATGTCTGGTTGACAGTCTCAATCGTGACCACGCACCTGCATGCATGAAGAACAATTAATATTGTTTGTGTACATGTCTGGTTGACAGTCTCAATCGTGACCACGCACCTGCATGCATGAAGAACAATTAATATTGTTTGTGTACATGTCTGGTTGACAGTCTCAATCGTGACCACGCACCTGCATGCATGAAGAACAATTAATATTGTATGTGTAAATGTCTCGTTGACAGTCTCAATCGTGACCACGCAGGGCAGTGAGCGGAACGAGCCTGGTATTGAGATCCTTTCATGATTTAATTATTTGTCGTGTTAACTTTGCAAACGAACAGTCGACCAAACAGTCGAACGAATAAAACAATTATACATATTAGCCAACGAGTATACATATTAGCCAACAAGTATACATATTAGCCAACAAGTATACATATTAGCCAACAAGTATACATATTAGCCAACACAGTTCAATTGTGAACCACTTTAGAATCATCTAGGTTTAGCCAAAAGAGATCTGAACACCCGTACATTATTTCAATAACGATGACGAGTCAATAAAACACCAGGCGCAACGATGGTTTCTTCATTAAGTGCAAGTTCCAAAGATGTAAGGACAGCAAAACATTGCTTTTGCATTGCAGTAACAGGCTCACGTGTCCCAGTCCAATATATATAAATAATCGGCTGACATACAGTGAACTAACGTGACAAGCAATCAAATAGAATCATTTTCTGTCAATTCAATATAATAACACTTCCAATAAGAATACATTTAGATGAAATTATAACAAAAAATCAAAAGAAATACAGGTGGATGCGTGGAAGCAATTGATTGAAAAGAAGGAAATGCCTGAGGTAGGCAGATGGATCGGGGGGGGGGGGGGCGGGGGGGAGGGCGTAGAGGTAGAAAGTAAAAAGTGGGAGGAGGCAAGGGCTTAGAGGGAGATAATGAAGAAACGCAACAGTCAAGGAATATTTGGAAATTATTCAAAGACCAAACGTTTTTTTAACGGCCAAACTGATATAATCACATTGTCGAGTCAATCCGATTGAAATTATCTACAGTCTTACGCTACTATATTATCCGCTGACTGGATCTGATGACTTCGCATTAGGGGTGACGTTCACATGACCTTTTTAGGAGCCAGACAAACTGTTGCCTTCAAAATCTTGCGGTAAAACTTCATATATAACCACCAATACTATGCACGAAATTAACATGAACTTTGGATGTTTGCTTGCCTATCGTATAGAGGATATTTGTTTGTTTTCGGTGTGATAACGCGTGATATCGTCACCGGAAAGGGAGACAATTTATATTTTCACGAGCGCTTGCGCGAGTGAAAATATGTATATTGTCTCTCTTTCCGGTGACGATATCACGCGTTATCACACCGAAAACAAACACATTTTCTTTTTATTTAAATGCTATTTGAATATTCTTTACGTTTGATTTTTATTTAGGGGATTTTCAACACGATATTTACAATATTACGTCCGCACTATTTTCTCTATAATGCGTAGAAATCGGGATTAGTAATAAACATTCCAGCGCCATCTTGGATTACGATCATCTTGAATGTGCCGTGGATTAGATCTAGTTAAGCAACTTGAATCGCAAAAAAATTTGACCCAAGGCATTATCATGGCAGCGTGTTTACAGTACGACAGTCTACTATGCTACTCAGTATATTCATTGACAACGCAGAATCCGGGTTTCTAAATTTATTTAAGTTTAAATACAATTTGATACACGTAGTCGTTGAATAATGGTCAGCTTTTCAATCAAGAAGTTAACACACACTGCTAGCTTTAAATATATTTATGTTGAAAGTACATGTTGAAAGTGAAAGTGCGTTCAGTTCTCCGAAATTCAGTTTTCTAAAAATAGCGTGTGCATAGGCGTTATGATGTAAACTATGGAAGGCCGGTAGCCATGCTAATTGCTAAATGACAATTGCCAATTGCTAATTGACAATTGCTAAATGACAATTGCTAATTGACAATTGCGATTTGCTAATTGCCACTAGTCAACTGATTATTGCGAAATGTTGAATGTTTACTGTCAAATATGTACTTACTAAATGCTATCTTAAGTAACATACAGTACTCGTATACTGACATGTATAATCACAACATAAGTAGCCTCTTTTCCTGTATATTCGGCCATTGAAGAGCTAAACTGCTTTTATACTCTAAATGAACACAGTTTCAACACCATTGAGACTTTTACCTATAACTTTAAGGTCTCTCCTACTAAATAAAGGCCAGATAATGTAGAGATCAGCCATACTGGCCAATTCTAGGAAGGTACGCTAGCAACCATGAATTCGTCAGATGTTTCCTATCATTTGGTTCAGTCTTCATTTTGATAAGAAAACGCTAAAATGTTGTTACAATTTTGATACAATTCATTAGAAGCATTCTTTATAAGACTAACACACACTAGCATACTGTATGAACATGAATGTTTACAAAATTCTTGGCTTATGCACAAAGTGAGTAGCAATGTTTGGGAATTTCTTTTAAAAATCTTAATTTTCTCAGACAAAATCTAAAATTCGCAATTTTTTAAGCCACAAACAATATTTATGCGATAGAATAGTTTTAATACAGATAACTAACATAAGTTTTATAAGAAATAATAGTTAATTTCCATTATCTGGGGTTGGCCGAAACTACAGGAATGGCTGAATCTTTAGGAAAGAAGGATATACTGACTGATTTATTTGCTGTACGATCAACAGGCATTAAGGCAACTATATTAGACTATGTATGATCACCTAGTTTTTAGCTCACCTGAGCACAAAGTGCTCATGGTGAGCTTTTGTGATCACCCGTTGTCCGTCGTGCGTGCGTGCGCCGTCAACTTTTCATTTCAACAACATCTCCTAAACCGCTTGGCAGATTTTCATCAAACTTCACAGGAATGATCCTTTGGTGGACCTCTTTTAAAGTTGTTCAAATCTTTCCGGTCTGCTGCATATGTAGGTCACCAGAGCTAAAAATAGATTTAAAAAGTGAAAACTTAAAAAAATCTTCTTCTATGAAACCGCAAAGCTCAGAGCTTTCATATTTGATATGTGACATCCTCTAGTGGTCCTCTACAAAGATTGTTCAAATGATGCCCCTGGGGTCAAAACTGGCCACGCCCCGGGTGTCACATGGTTTATATAGATTTATATAGCAAAATGACTTTAAAAATCTTCTCCTCTGAAACAGAAAGGTCTAGAGGTTTCATATTTGGCATGTAACATTGTATAGTGGTCCTCTACAAAGATTGTTCAAATAATACCCCTGGGATCAAAACTGGCCACGCCCTGGGGGTCACATTGTTTATATAGACTTATATATCAAAATGACTTTAAAAATCTTCTCCTCTGACGCTGCAAGGCCCAGAGGTTTCATACTTGGTATGTAACATTGTATAATGGTCCTCTACAGAGATTGTTCAAATGATGCCCCTGGGGTCAAAACTGGCTACACCCCGGGGATCACATGGTTTATACAGACTTAAATAGCAAAATGACTTTTAAAATCTTCTCCTTTGAAACTGCAAGGCCCAGAGGTCTCATATTTGGTACGAAACATTGTTTAGTGGTCCTCTACAAAGATTGTTTAAATAATGCCCCTGGGGTCAAAACTGGCCACGCCCCGGGGTCACATTGTTTGTATCAACTTATATAGCAAAATGACTTTTAAAATCTTCTTCTCTGAAACTGCAAGGCCTAGAGGTTTCATATTTGGTATGTAACATTGTATAGTGGTCCTCTACAAAGATTGTTCAAAGTATGCCCCTGGGGTCAAAACTTTCCACACCCCAGGGATCACATGGTTTATATAGACTTAAATAGCAAAATGACTTTAAAATCTTCTTATCTGAAACCGCAAGGCCCAGAGGTTTCATATTTGGTATGTAACATTGTATAGTGGTCCTCTACAAAGAATGTTCAAATGATGCCCCTGGGGTCAAAATTGGCCACACCCCGGGGTCATATGGTTTATATAGACTTAAATAGCAAAATGACTTTTAAAATCTTCTCCTCTGAAACTTCAAGGTCTAGAGGTTTCATATTTGGTTGGTAACATTGTATAGTGGTCCTCTACAAAGATTGTTCAAATGATACCCCTGGATTAAAAACTGGCCAAACCCCGGGGGTCACATGGTTTATATAGACTTAAATAGTAAAATGACTTTAAAAATCATCTCCTCTGAAACTGCAAGGCCTAGAGGTTTCATATTTGGTTGGTTACATTGTATATTGGTCCTTTACAAAGATTGTTAAAATGATGCCCCTGCGTTCAAAATTGGCCACACCCCTGCGTTCAAAATTGGCCACACCCCGGGGGTCACATGGTTTATATAGACTTAAAAAGCAAAATGACTTTAAAAATCTTCTCTGAAACCGCAAGGCCCAGAATTTTCATATTTGGTATATAACATGGTATAGTGGTTCCCTACAAAGATTGTTCAAATAAAAAATGCCCCTGGGGTAAAAACTGGCCACCCCCCGGGGGTCACATGGTTTATATTGACTTAAATAGCAAAATGACTTTAAAAATCTCCTCTGAAATCTCAAGGCCTAGAGGTTTCATATTTGGTATGTAACATTGTATACCGTAAATACGCAGTCATAAGTCAAGAAGTTAAGAAGTTAAAATTCATGCCAGAAACGTATTGCTAATAATAACCATTCTATAAATCGAGTTAGAATGATCATAAAACACCATAAATTGGCCACACCCCGGGGGTCACATGGTTTATATAGACTTAAATCGCAAAATGACTTTAAAAATCTTCTCTTCTGAAACCGCAAGGCCCAGAGGTTTCATATTTGGTATGTAAAATTATATAGTGGTCCTCTACAAAGATTGTTCAAATGATACCCCTGTATTAAAAACTGGCCAAACCCCGGGTGTCACATATTTTATATAGACTTAAATAGTAAAATGACTTTAAACATCATCTCCTCTGAAACTGCAAGGCCTAGAGGTTTCATATTTGGTTGGTTACATTTTATATTGGTCCTTTACAAAGATTGTTAAAATGATGCCCCTGCGTTCAAAATTGGCCACACCCCTGCGTTCAAAATTGGCCACACCCCGGGGGTCACATGGTTTAAAATCTCTGAAACCGCAAGGCCCAGAATTTTCATATTTGGTATGTAACATTGTATAGTGGTTCCCTACAAAGATTGTTCAAATAATGCCCCTGGGGTAAAAACTGGCCACACCCCGGGGGTCACATGGTTTATATTGACTTAAATAGCAAAATGACTTTAAAAATCTCTTCTGAAATCTCAAGGCCTAGAGGTTTCATATTTGGTATGTAACATTGTATACCGTAAATACGCAGTCATAAGTCAAGAAGTTAAGCAGTTAAAATTCATGCCAGAAACGTATTGCTAATAATAACCATTCCATAAATCGAGTTAGAATGATCATAAAACACCATAAATTGGCCAGAGTATGCACTATAAGTAGGTATATAGGTACAGACTGCAGTAAATGCCTTGAAGTGTGAAATCACTGCCTTATCCTCTTGGACAGGTCTTGATGTGGACAAAAACCGGTTCCAGCCAGTTTAATTAGCAATATGCTATACACGAAAATCGTGGGTTTCGTCTGCAGGTTTATTGATTTTTTATTGGTGGCTGATGGTCTAGCTGGGGCCTAAAGTGGGGAAGTCAATTAAAATAGAGTAGATAGTTTAATTTACAGTTTGTATCTTATTTAATAATGAAACAGTTATGCATTTCGTCTTAATTGTCGGTAATTAAAAGAAAGGGCAAACTGTGATAAGATTTTTTGTGAACTGCCTTATAAGTCAAATGTACTTCATTACTACGATTGTAGAGGCTTAAAATCTCGACTTATTACTGAGTATTCACGGTAGTGGTCCTCTACAAAGATTGTTAAAATGATGCTCCTGGGGTCAAAACTGTGCACACCCCGGGGGTCACATGGTCTATATAGACTTAAATCGCAAAATGACTTCAAAAATCTTCTCCTCTGAAACTGCAAGTCCCAGAGGTTTCATATTTGGTATGTAACGTTGTATAGTGGTCCTCTACAAAGATTGTTCACATAATGCCACTGGGGTGAGACTGGGTTACCCCGGGGGTCACATGGTTTATATAGACTTAAATAGCAAAATGACTTCTCCTCTGAAACCGTAAGGCCCAGAGGTTTCATATTTGGTATGTAACATTGTATGGTGGTCCTCTACAAAGATTGTTAAAATGATGCCCCTGGGGTCCAAACTGGGCACACCCCGGGGGTCACATGGTTTATATAGACTTTAAAAGTTAAATAGCAAAATGACTTTAGAAATCTTCTTCTCTAAAACTGCTAGGCCCAGAGGTTTTGTATTCGGTATGTAACATTGTATAGTTGTCTTCTACAAAGATTGTTCAAATGATGTCTCAGGGGTCTAAACTGGCCCTGCCCTGGGGGTCACACTGTTTATATAGACTTAAATAGCAAAATGACTTAAAAATCTCCTCTGAAACCGGAGTGTTTTATATTTGATATGTAACATTGTATAGTAGTCCTCAACAAAGATTGTTCAAAGTATGCCCCTGGGGTAAAAGGTGGCCATGAACCGGGGGTCACACGGTTTATATAGACTTATATGGCAAGTGGGCCTTAAAAATCTTCATTTTTGAAACTGTAGGCCCAGAGGTTTTATATTTTGCGTGAAACATTGTGGAGTGGTCCTCTGCAAAGATTGTTCCAATGATGCCCTTGGAGGTCACATGGTTTATATACATTTAAATAGCAAAATGACCTTAAAAATCTTCTCTGCAACCGCAAGGCCCAGTGGTTTCATATTTGGTATGTAACATTGAATAGTGGTCCACAACAAATATTTTTCAAATTATGCCCCTAAGGTAGAAAGTGGCCACTACCTGTGGGTCACATGGTTTATTTTGACTAAAAAACTTCTGAACCTGCAAGGCCCAGATTTTTTTACTCAGGTAAGGCGTTAAGACCATTTTGTCCTCTTGTTATTAGCCATTATGATGCCTTAAACTCAGGTGAGCGACCTAGGGCCATCATGGCCCTCTTGTTTTTATATCATATATCTTTTTATTAATTATTATAGACAGATGACTGGAATTAACACTTTGTCACAAAATAGAATCTAATTTTATAAAATTTGCAACACATTAATATTGTTACAAGCACTCAAGCACTGATATAACATGATTTCTTTTATTTATTTACTTACAATTGGTTTATTAAAATTGTCTTTTGTTATTGTTTTTCAGTGAGCAAACCATCAAAGATCAAACAGCGATTTCAATAAACTGACGATTGGTCTTGAACGCTGTTCACGCACTGTACAGTTCTGTTTTTAATGCAAAAGCGTGGAAGTGACAGATGTGTTATGTAAATTACAAGGACCTTGTACTTCATCTATTAATTTTCAAAGGTGATGTTGTAATTAAATTATAAATAATATAATTATAATATTTATTATGTGAATGCTTAATTTGTATAGATTGTATTTGAAGTTATATCTCCATATAAACAAGAGGGCCATGATGGCCCTAGGTCGCTCACCTGAGTTTAAGGCATCATAATGGCTAATAACAAGAGGGAATAATGGCACTAAACGCCTTACCTGAGTATAAAGATCTGGGCCTTGCAGTTTCAGATGTTGTTTTAGTCTATATAAACCATGTGACCCACAGGGCATGGCCACCTTGTACCCCAGGGGCATAATTTGAACAATATTTGTAGTGGACCAATTTTTAATGTTACATACCCAATATGATTCCACTGGGCCTTGCGGTTTCAGAGAAGATTTTTCAAGTCATTTTGCTATTTAAATTTATATAAACCATGTGACCCCCAGGGGGTGGCCTTTTTTTACCCCAGGGACGTCATTTGAACAATCTGTGTAGAGGACCGCTCCACAATGTTTCACGCAAAATATAAAATCTCTGGGCCTTACGGTTTCAACAAGGAAGATTTTTAAGGCCCACGTGCCATATAAGTCTATATAAATCATGTGACGCCCCGGGTCATGGCCACTTTTTACCCCAGGAGCATAATTTTAACAATCTTTCAAGAGGACCACTATACAATGTTACATTACAAATACGAAAACACTGCGGTTTCAGGAGATTTTAAAGTCATTTGGCTATTTAAGTCTATATAAACAATGTGACCCCAGGGCAGGGCCAGTTTTGACCCCTGGGACATCATTTGAACAACCTTTGCAGAGGACCACTATAAAATATCACATACCACATATGAAACATCTAGGCCTTACAGTTTCAGAGAAGATTTTTAAAGTCATCTTGCTATTTAAGTCCATATCAACCATGTGAGCCCTGGGGTGTGGCCAGTTTTGACCCCAGGGACATCATTTGAACAGTCTTTGTAGAGGACCACTATACAATGTTACATACCAAATATGAAACCTCTGGGCCTTGCATTTTCAGAGGAGAAGATTTTTAAAGCCATTTTGCGCTATTTAAGTCGATTTAAACCATGTGACCCCTGGGGTGTGCCCAGTTTTGACCCCAGGGGCATCGTTTGAACAATCTTTATAGAGGACCACTATACAATGTTTCCAACCAAATATGAAACCTCTGGGCCTTGTGGTTTCAGAGGAGAAGTTTTTTAAAGTCATTTTGCAATTTACGATTATAATAACCATATGAGCCCCGGGGTGTGGACAGTTTTTACCCCAAGGGCATTAATTGAACAATCTTTGTAGAGGACCACTATATATGTTACAAACCAAATGTGAAACCTCTGGGCCTTACGGTTTCAGAGGAGAAGATTTTTAAAGTCATTTTACTATTCAAGTCAATATAAACCATGTGACCCTCGGGATGTGGCCAGTTTTGACCCCAGTGGCATAATTTGAACAATCTTTGTAGATGACCACTATTCAATGTTACATACCCAGGCCTTTCCCCAGGATTTCGCTAAGGCACAGGGGCATATAACCTCGGTTGGGGGTGGGGGTTGGAGGGGAGGGGGGGTACCCCCTTTGACGTTAGATTTTTTTAAACTTGTTATGTGTACTAAATCTACAGTACTTCAGAGCTAACAGAAGCACAACAATAAACAGCCTTTTGATATCGTTTTTTTTTCTTTCTGTTGTTTTCCAAAGACATAACATAATCATAAAATTCACACACTATAAAATTTATCAAGGATACACAACATAAGTTTCAAAAGTAATGTAACCTGGAAATAGATAATGGCACGGTTTACCTAAATGTATGCCTCTTTCAAAGAAAATATTGGCATATTATCACAAAATTATAAGAAATGACTTTAATTCATTTCATGTCTGAAATGTTGACGTCGTCCACTATCCAACACTTATATCCAACACAAACATTTCATTTTAGTGCAAGCCCTGTACACACATTTAGAAAGCTGTCCTTCGTGGTTTCTGTTGGTGCCACATGTCCACCCACATGTTGATGAGGCATAGTGTTCATGTCCAATATCTGGTACTAAAAAGTTGTTCTTCTGAGAAGAGGTCCTTGGGTGGAGGCTGCCAACAAAGCATTAAGAACTTTGTTGCAGAGACATGATCTGTGTGTAGTTTTTTGTGTACTGCACACATTTAATTAAACTGTGCAAATGAAAGGTTTAAAGTAGATGACTAGACTTTAGGCTCTATGCTACGTGTTTCTGTACATGCTGGTGAAACAGACTGCAGTGTCAGAGCTACAGACTCGATTGCTGCATCATTTTGTCTTACAAAAATTGTGCAGTTCCACCTAAGTTAAACTAGATATAGATCTATTGCTATCATTTCATATTTGGCATTTCATTATTAAATTAGAAATATACACTTCGCCTGTAAACAAATTCAATGTAGTAGATCTAAAGTGAAAATGTATGACATAAGACGGTCTTACATACTAAGACTGATTGACTACATTTCGTACACATTGCCTAAACATTACATCCAGCTAATTTACTTACACAACAACATGATTGACCATGCTGGTGGGTAACAGTTTCTATGCATTTCAATGGTCATCTCTAAGGATTCTCTAAAGCACCCTCACAACACTGTGTAACTGGCTAGCTGGTTTCATAAGATCTAAAAATAGCACACTGTATACACCTGGCTGGAATGTGGCCTGCTGGACTGATTTTTTAGTGTTAGAGGGCTTATTGAAGTTATAGTGCTATATAAATAATGTGACCCCCCCCCCCCCCCCCCCGTCGGTGTGTAGCCAGTTTTTACCACAAGGGCAAAATTTGAACAATCTTTGTAGAGGACCACTATACAATGTAAGATACCAAATATAAAGTCATTTTGCTATTTAAATGCATATAAACCATATGACCCCCGGGGTGTGGCCAATTTTGAACCCAGGGACATCATTTCAACAATCTTTGTAGAGGACCATTATACAATGTTACCAACCGAATATGAAACCTCTAGGCCTTACAGTTTCCGAGGAGAAGATTTTGAAAGTCATTTAGCTATTTAAGTCTGTATAAACCATGTGACCCCAGGGGTGTGGCCAGTTTTGACCCCAGGGGCATCATTTGAACACTCTTTGTAGAGGACCACTATACAATGTTGCATACCAAATATGAAACCTCTGGGCCTTGCGGTTTCAGAGAAGACGATTTTTAAAGTCATTTTGCTATTTAAGTCTATATAAACCATGTGACCCCTGGGGTGTGGCCAGTTTTTACCCCAGGGTCATTATTTGAACAATCTTTGTAGAGGACCACTATACAATGTTACATACCAACTATGGAACCTCTAGGCCTTGTGGTTTCAGAGGAGAAGATTTTTAAAGTCATTTTGCTATATAAGTCTATATAAACTATGTGACCCTGGGGCGTGGCCAGTTTTGACCCCAGGGGCATCATTTGAACAATCTTTGTAGAGGACCTCTAGAGGATGTCACATATCAAATATGAAAGCTCTGAGCCTTGCGGTTTCATAGAAGATGATTTTTAAAGTTTTCACTTTTTAAATATATTTTTAGCTCTGGTGACCTACATATTTAGCGGACCGAAAAGATTTGAATACCTTTGAAAGAGGCCCAGGCAAGGATCATTCCTGTGAAGTTTGGTGAAAATCTGCCAAGCGGTTTAGGAGATGTTGTTTGAATGAAAAGTTGACGACGCACACACGCACGACGGACAACGGGCGATCACAAAAGCTCACCATGAGCACTTCGTGCTCAGGTGAGCTAAAAATGTGTATCTGCCTAACAATATAATAATGGTCTACATGTATATATGAATAAATACAGACATATATATGCATATGTAGATACATGGTATTCCCAGTTTTATTGTCTGTCTTCACTGGAAATTTTAATTGCTAAGTAGGGTTACTTTTCTTTGCGGAGTATTCGAAAAATTTGAAAAATTTATATGAACATCACTATTTGGTTTAGTATTATTGTTAGTACATGTAGAATGTCATGAACTTATAAACATTTTTCTCATCATTATATATATATATAGTATTTGTCCTCTTATAATCACCACATATGAATGCTTGAATGAAATATTTTGGGAATATGTTAAATTAATTAATATAAGTTAAATATGCAAAATAGTATTGTAGCACATAGTTGTTCAATAAAAATGATTTCAAACTGCTTAAATTGTTGTTAATTTTCAGGCACATTCACCAAAGCTAATGTGAAAGTCTGCATAAGGTTATTTGAAATAACTCTGTGGGTAATTATTATTGTATTTATACAAGTAGAATGTCATGAGATTTTTAATAATTTTCTCATCATATGTCATACTCTCTTATAAACATGTGAATGTTTGGATCCCATTCAGGGAATATATTACATGCAATAACCATTCATGTTTTATAAATAATACACTAGTACTATATAAAAATAGTTTTATTCAATAAAAAGTTACACACATGACAACAAATAATTTCACATACATTACATTTATTCTATGTTGATTTTGAAGAGCGTTTTATTTTAATTATAATACTGAATACTGCATATAAAGCTGACTTTCTTGTTTAAAAATGAAGTGGTTGATCAATATCAATTGTTCTAACTAACGTATATAATTGTTAAGACATGTGATGATTTTCAATTATTATGTAAATAAATGTTCATAATCTTAATATTGTTACTATTTGCAAGATTTAAAGTCAGTTGTTTCAGTCTTGTTGGCTGGCACGTTCTCGACAAAAAACATAAGAGAATGTATAGTCGGTTCTGAAATTCTTTTATGACAAGTAAACTAAATGCGTTGATCACAAATTAATAAATGTGGTCCTGTAAAAAACAGTCTTTACTTCTGTTACATTCATATGTCTGATATTCCCATATACTGCGTAAAAAAAAAGTAACTATATGTTACAAACATTTGAATATATTTGGTATTGAGTTAAAGAACCAAAAGTGCACATCGTGTATATCATTATGAACTAACAAGATTTTGCAGATTAGCATATAGACAATATAATACCTCTGTGTACACAAACTACTCATACCAGAGGATTTTATTTCCATTGAAAAATAAAAATATGCACAAAGTAAACGTCAGTTGGATTCCTCAACTTTCAGTCAAATAAGCTTTCTGTTAGAATATCCGTCTTAAATATCACGTATACAGATATTCCATCGGTATGCTACATGTCTTCGCCATTCATAAATTTATGCCGGTGTGCTTGTGCCATTTAACTCTGTTGCCTACTTTACATCCATCTATTTTCTTTCATGGAGTTCTTGCATGATCAGTGAAGCCACCCAATTCCAGCTCAGTTTACCTACAAAATAAAGTGTTGAAATTTACTGCATATTAATACATGCATCAACAGAAATTGCTAATGTTGACCATAAAGGCATTGTCAAATAATCCGAGACATAAATGACCAACACAACACAATTCTCTCACTTGTAATGGGTCGTATACTAATTATTGTAAATAAATTAATGGACATGCTTCAAATACAAATCATTATGTTGATACTGACGTGTAAGACACACATAATCTTTTGCCAGAAACAACTATACATAACGAATGAAGTCGACACATGAAAACGCAATGCATACGATGTTCGAAGACTGAATTCCAACTGACAAAAAATAATTGACTCACCTTCACATTCAGCGCCAGTTTTACGTGTGTTAACGATAATTAGTTTTAAGCTTTAAATTCAATTAAATTCATATATGCATATGTCTAGGGTACAGAAACAATATACGAATGATACTGGTTCCGTTATTTGATTATCATGTAGCATTTGGCAAATAACAATTCGCAACTGGCAATTAGAAAAAAAAAGAACTTCTGCTGTTTATTCGGCAACTATTAGTTATCATTTAGCAATTGTCATTTGGCAAACAGCAGTTTGCATTTGGCAAATAGCAAATCGCATTCAGCAAATAGCAATTGGCAATAAGCAAAAAGCATGACACACCGGCCTGCCATAGTAAACAATGGTTAACACAGTCACGACATTCAAACGCACATGTGTTTTCGCAAGCAATTCAAGCTGATTAAACTCGTAATGTAAAACAACAAAATATGTATTGTTAGGAGTGTTCTGAAACTGAATACTTACACGTACAACGTGTTTTCTATATTAATTATTCGGACTTAACAACACAATTGGATTAAAAGTCGGTCAAGAATTTGAAGAAAACAAGATGGCGGAGAATTAAACGCTGAACACTACTTCCAAGAACACACATTGGATATTTGAATACTTAAGAGTGGTTACTGGATATAAAAACCTAATACACACAAAACAATATAATTATGTGCTTAATGAAAACAAGTTATTACTTAAGTGTACACTGGATTCTTGTTATATTTTGGAATTGGAGAACGGGCAATACAACAATTATGTACACAAAGGGAGACTACTGTTAATAGTAAACAACAAGTGCAAATGTAATATGCTGGGATGAATAAAGTGCAAAGGATAAAATAAATACTTTGGATGCTAAAATTAAATTTGGACCAAGATGACGAGCTCCAATGCCTTGTGGGTAAAACTTGTGCCCGCAACGCATTGTCTGTTCTAGTCTCCTTTGCTCAATACGACTGAGGAAAATCCAAGAGAAAATAAGAGGAAAGACACTTCAATATATCAGAGAGGTATTCTTAACATTTGGTTTTATTAATATTCACTACTTTTCTTTTTTGGTAATTCTGTATGATAATGGTGACAACACTTACAATTAAATATTGTTCAAAAAATCAAATAAAATAAAAAGTAGTCCATAAAATAAAAAGTAGTCCATCACTATGAGTGGTATAAGAATATATCATACTGATATTTTTCTGTATTTCACTACTTTGCATTAAAGGCACACACAAGGTGCTGCAAGTTAAGACAACCACCAATATTTAACTAAGATTTAATCAACATATCAAATAAAACATGAGCAAACACAAGTTTACATTTTCTTAAAATAAATGAAATTTGACTCGTTTTATTTCCACTTGATTGTTTACATTTAAAGACATTTGGTGTCCTAGTTTCCCGTAAAAGGAATGCAAATCCTATGCATGAATCCCGTTATTGTGGTCAGTGAAGTGTTTCAATTTCGACGTCGTCTAATAAACCTATACTAGTATCAGAATTGAATAAAAACATTGGTACAACACATTGAGAAAACAAAGGTAATTATACACAATGCAACATGGTTTTTCTATGCAACTTTACTTATTATAGTGGCCAGAAACTTACCAAGTGATTTTTAGTTCGTAAATTGTTGCATGTATTATATATTTTAAACTTCAAATACTGTACAAAACGTTTTAGTGACGGCCCTCAAAATGACTAGTCCAGTTTATGACAAATGACATTACTGTTAGCAGTACAGTTACTCATGAAATGCATGGAACTTGTGAAAATCACCACACTAGCAAATAAACAAAGCAAGTGTTATAAACAGTTTACTTGGAGGGTAGGTGTTTTTATTTTAAACGGTATTCAAAAATAAAATAGTTTCCTGACGTTGGGTATAATAGAAGCTTACCCATACAATAATACAATTTTACCAGACATGTTTAAATTGTTTTATATAAATTAAACAATGTTCACCTTAAATGAGGCTTTAAATAAAACACATTATCCATTGTTATCCCCGTGAAAATTAACTGTAAATGATTTATTCGCGAGTTTCAGCTGGAAATGCATCTCTTCAAAAACTGTGGCCAAACATTGCTGTGTAAAAGGCAATTTCATTGGGCGCAGCAGGGCTGATGTTTTATTGTTCGGAAGGTCATTTGAACGTGACCTGTTATTCGATGTCTTCAGATCCTAACAATGTTAATGAGATTGATTGCCGTCTTTTACGTACATTAAATGCAAACTTGTTAATTATCAACCTTCCAGAGGAATATTTATCATTGAACTGATCGTGCTTACGTGCATGTTACCGAATATAGTAGTATATACATAGTAATATATACATAGTACGTGCATAACCCGTTGTGATTGTCTACGAGTATTCACACGTTTGGTACGTGTTTTCACATCGGTTTGTCTGATGGCAAGCTGAGGGCCTATCCAAAGTAGTGGAGGACGTTGTCGAGCCAGGTCGCAGTTGTCACACCGCTAACAGCATCTAAAACTAATGAATATTCAAAACATGTCGGAAATATCATAAAACATTGATTTAAGTTGATGCTTTCAAAACAACACACTTTTTTATTCAAAAAACATTTAATTATTGAAAAAAAGTCGATAAAACATTTTTCCAAATCCAGCAACAAACCAAAATATACTAGTTATCTGTTACATTTTCATTTTTCATTTGTTCATCCCTCTACATGTTTACAACAACTAAAACTTCTGACACTTATATACCGATCCATTTCTGACCACTATACTTAAATTAACAATCGTAATTCCATCCAGACGGAGAGGAATTAATATAAGTGTCCAACCAACCTTGTTTTCCAATCCTTAGCACACTTATTATGTATATGTTTTTGTATAATGTTCACATGTTTACATGTCTACATGAATATTTGAATAGCTTTGCAATAGTTTAAGCTAACCAAACATCTTCTGTGAACTCCTTCTTTCTCAACCATTCCAGTGTTATATTTAGTTCTCTCTCATCGGCTATATGCATCAGCTGTCTACTATTTAGTTCTCTCTCATCGGCTATATGCATCAGCTGTCTACTATTTAGTTCTCTCTCATCGGCTATACGTATCAGCTGTCTACTATTTAGTTCTCTCTCATCGGCTATATGCATCAGCTGTCTACTATTTAGTTCTCTCTCATCGGCTATATGCATCAGCTGTCTACTATTTAGTTCTCTCTCATCGGTTATATGCATCAGCTGACTACTATTTAGTTCTCTCTCATCGGCTATATGCATCAGCTGTATACTATATATACGCGAACCGTACAAGGCAGCTGCAGATATCAGCACATCCTGGGGACAATGGAATTCTGTATATTATATACATCACAGAGTACAATACAGCTGGGGACATTGCAATTCTGTATATTATATACAAAACAGAGTACAATACAGCTGGGGACATTGCAATTCTGTATATTGTATACAAAACAGAGTACAATACAGCTGGAAACATTGCAATCCTGTATATTATATACATCACAGAGTACAATACAGCTGGGGACCTTGCAATTCTGTATATTATATACATCACAGAGTACAATACAGCTGGGGACATTGTAATTCTGTATATT
This sequence comes from Congeria kusceri, assembly GCA_027627225.1. Taxonomy (NCBI): domain Eukaryota; kingdom Metazoa; phylum Mollusca; class Bivalvia; order Myida; family Dreissenidae; genus Congeria; species Congeria kusceri. The sequence continues at coordinate 41,229,035 of CM051033.1, forward strand.
ATATACATCACAAAGTACAATACAGCTGGGGACATTGTAATTCTGTATATTATATACATCACAAAGTACAATACAGCTGGGGACATTGTAATTCTGTATATTATATACATCACAAAGTACAATACAGCTGGGGACATTGTAATTCTGTATATTATACACCTCACAAAGTACAATACAGCTGGAAACATTGAAATCCTGTATATTATATGAATCACAGAGTACAATACAGCTGGGGACATTGCAATTATGTATATTATATACATCACATAGTACAATACAGCTGGGGACATTGTAATTCTGTATATTATATACATCACAGAGTACAATACAGCTGGGGACATTGCAATTCTGTATATTATATACAAAACAGAGTACAATACAGCTGGATACAATTAAATTCTGTATATTATACACATCACAAAGTACAATACAGCTGGAAACATTGAAATCACGTATATTATATACATACATGATTTCAATGTTTCCAGCTGTATTGTACTTTGTGATGTGTATAATATACAGAATTTAATTGTATCCAGCTGTATTGTACTCACACACAGAGTACAATACAGCTGGGGACATTGAAATCACGTATATTATATACATCACAGAGTACAATACAGCGGGGAACATAGAAATCCTGAGCATTTTATACATCACATAGTACAATACAGCTGGGGACATTGAAATCCTCGACATTATATGGGACATTACACAGTACAATAGAGCTGGCGACATTGAACTCCTGTAGATTTCATACATCACACAGTACAATACAGCTGACGACATTGAATTCCTGTATATTATATACATCAAACAGTACAATAGAGCAGATGACATTGAAATCCTGTATATGATATACATCACACAGTACAATAGAGCTGTCGACATGGGAATCCTGTACATTATATACATCACACAATACAATATAGCTGGTCATATTGAAATCCGGTACATTATATACATTACACAGCACAATATAGCTGGGTCGTTGGAATCCTGTACATTATATACATTACACGGTACAATATATCTGGGAACATTGAAATCTTGTACATTATATGGGACATCACACAGCACAATATAGCTGGGGACACTGGAATCCTGTACAATATAGTTCACACAGTTCAAAATAGCTTCAGTGTACTGTGTGATGTTTCATATAATGTACAGGTTTCCAATGTCCCAAGCTGCAGTGTACTGTGTGTTGTCCCATATAATGCACAGGTTTCCAATGTCCCCAACTGCAGTGTATTGTATAATGTCCCATATAATTTACAGGTTTCCAATGTTCCAAGCTGCAGTGTACTGTGTGATGTTCTATATAATGCATAGGTTTCCAATGTTCCCAGCTGCAGTGTACTGTATAATGTCCCATATACTGTACAGGTTTCCAATGTCCCAAGCTGGCAGTGTACTGTGTGATGTCCCATATAATGTACATGTTTCCAATGTACGGGGTGCATTGTACTGTACGATGTTCCATATAATGTACAGGTTTCCAATATTCCCTGCTGCATTGCACTGTGTGATGTCCCGTATAATGTACAGGTTTCCAATGCCACTAGCTGCATTGTACTGTGTGATGTCTCATAAAATGTACAGGTTTCCAATGTCCCTAGCTGCAGTGTACTGTGTGATGTCTCATAAAATGTACAGGTTTCCAATATCCCTAGCTGCAGTGTACTGTGTGATGTCCCATAAAATGAACACGTTTCCAATGCCGCAGCTGCAGCGTACGGTATGATGTTCCATATAATGTACAGGTTTTTAATGTCCCCAGCTGCAATATAGTGTGTGTGCTTCCATTTAATGTACAGGTTTCAAATGTCCCCAGCTGCAATGTATTGCATGATGTTTAATATAATGTACAGGTTTCCAATGTTCCCAGTTGCAGTTTAATGTGTGATGTTCAATATGATGTACATGTTTCCAATTTCCTCAGCTGCAGTGTAATGTGTGATGTCCCATATAATGTACAGGTTTCCATTGTCCCCAGCTTCAGCGTGCTGTGTAATTTCCCGTATAATGTACTGGTTTCCAATGTTCCCAGCTTTTGTGTACTGTGTGATGTTTCATATAATGTACAGGTTTCCAATGTCCCAAGCTGCAGAGTACTGTTTGATGTCCCATATAATGCACAGGTTTCCAATGTCCACAGCAGCAGTGTATTGTATAATGTCCCATATAATTTACAGGTTTCCAATGTTCCAAGCTGCAGTGTACTGTGTGATGTTCCATATAATGAACAGGTTTCCAATGTTCCCAGCTGCAGTGTACTGTATAATGTCCCATATCATGTACAGGTTTCCAATGTCCCAAGCTGCAGTGTACTGTGGGAGGTTTCCAATGTCCGGGGTGCATTGTACTGTACGATGTTCCATATAATGTACAGGTTTCCAATATTCCCTGCTGCATTGCACTGTGTGATGTCCCGTATTATGTACAGGTTTCCAATGTCCCTAGCTGCATTGTACTGTGTCCTATAAAATGTACACATTTCCAATGCCCAATCTGCATTGTACTGTATAATGTCCCATGTATTGTACTGGACTCCAATGTCCTCAGTTGCATTGTACTGTGTGATGTCTTATAAAATGTACAGGTTTCCAATGTCCCTAGCTGCAGTGTACTGTGTGATGTGTCATAAAATGTACAGGTTTCCGATATCCCTAGCTGCAGTGTACTGTGTGATGTTCCATATATTGTAAAGGTTTCAAATATTCCCTGCTGCATTGCACTATGCGATGTCCCGTATAATATACAGGTTCCCAATGTCCCTAGCTGCATTCTACTGTGTTATGTCTCATAAAATGAACAGGTTTCCAATGTCCTCAGCCGCAGTGTATTGTGTTATGTCTCATAAAATGTATTTTACATTACCATAGTACGTCATTCTACTGTGTGATGTCTCCTAAAATGAACAGGTTTCCAATGTCCTCAGCCGCAGTGTATTGTGTTATGTCTTATAAAATGTATTTTACATTACCATAGTACGTTATCAAAAAGCAATGATTCGAATAACTCATTCAATAATTCACCTCCCCCGACACCGGAAGGACGTGTACAAGTCGAATAATGCCGGTCCTCAACAGACTAAATAACTATATATAGGAGTTAATATAAGCAAATTGCAATAACTTGCATGATATAACTGTATAAATAATACACATATCCATATCATATATGAGGTAACAAAATAAGATATAATTAAATATAATTTATGAATTATGAAGATAAAACATTCTGCAAATGTGGTAAGCCGCCCAGGAAAAACCAGATAAACCATATATTATGAGCATGTTATATGGAAAAAACGAAAGTCTGGAAACCTGTACCATTTTGGCAGCCTAAATGGCTAATGTCTTAGAACCACTTAGTACCAATCCAAGTCACTTGTTTTAGCCAAACAAGTACCAATCCCAGCTATGTCAGTTATAGCAAAAAAATACCAACCCCGACCATGTCAGTTATAGCCATGCAGGTACCAATTCCAGCCATATCATTTATAACAACACTAGATTCAACCCCAGCCATTTCAACTATAACAACTCTAGTACCAATCCCAGCAATGTCAGTTATAACAACATTATAACAACAACCAATCCCAACCATGGCAGTTACAGCAAAACAAGGACCAATCTCAGCCATGCCAGTTTTAACCACACAAGTACGAAGCTTGGCCATGTCAGTTACAGCCACCAATACCAGCGATGTCAGTTATAGCCTTACGAATACCAATCCCAACCATGTCAGTTTATACCCAAACATATGTAAATCCCAGCCATGTAAGTTATAGCCATACAGGTACCAATCCCAGCCATGTCAGTTATAGCCATACAGGTACCAATCCCAGCCATGTCAGTTATTCCAAAACGAGTACCAATCTCGTCCATGTCACTTATAGCCAAACAAGTACCAATCCCAGCCATGTCAGTTATAGCAAGACAAGACCCAATCTCAGCCATGTCATTTCTAGCCAATCAGGTACCAATCCCAGCCATGTCAGTTATAGCCAAACGGTTACCAATCTCCGTCATAGCTAAAATAATGTGATCAGTACACATGCGAGTCATGGTATTAATAACTGCACAATTACATTACGATATACCCAGTATGTAACATGTAACTTCATTTACATAAACAATCAGAGCGTTAAGTATGGTGGCATATTTGCTGCCAATATTTAAGTATCAGATTTCATAAAAACTTCCGCGAAAATAATGGGGGATTTCATGAAAACAGATAATTATCATGAAGACAAGTAAATCACATTAACATGAAATTATGCTTGTTAATGCTCTGAGCTCACACCACAAAAAGGTTATGCTTTTACGAAAATAATGATGGTTTTCATGAAACCAGATAAGTTTTTCATGAAACAGATAATTGTTTCACGAAACCAAATAAGTATTTGGGTTAGGGTTAGGGTTAAGGTTACTACTAATTCTAACATTACTAATACTACTACCACTAACCCTAACCATAAAAAACATCAAGTTTCGCAAAGCGTAAAAATGTCTACTTTCTTGCAAAAATTCTACTTTCGTGAAAAGGTAGTTAGTATGACAAATTTAACAGGTATGTTGTGGCATTCAAAGCAGTAACTAGCAAATTTTCACGTTAAGATATTTATCTTGCATTCATGGTATTTTTTTCTGTTTTCATGAAATCCCCCATTATTTTCGCGAACGTTTTCATGAAATATGATAGTTAAGTGGTGGCAGCAATCTGCCACCATACGTTTGTTTTATATATGTGCACTACATTTTCAAATGTCGTGCCTTTTTTTCGACTATCTTCACGTACAGTTATCTGTGACCAAAACAAGACAGTGTCCACACGAGCTGTTCATATCAGCCAGTACAGCGACACCTTACAGTGGATACCAACATGCAGTCTGTGGTGGTGTTATGTGTCCTAGGTCAGCTATTTGTACGCACATTCACAGGTAAAACGGCTAATCAAGAACTTTGGAAATTAAGATCGAATTAACATAATCTAAATGTTGATGGCGTCTATTTTACGTTCTTGAATCAGCATCAAAATTCAAACGTCACAAACGAAAACTACGAGTATTAAGGCTTTTCTAAACCATTCTGCAGAACAAATAAGCAAATTGTACCAATAGAACTATTTTTTTGCTCTACATATAATATACCGCTGAAACCTAACTGTTATTGCACAGTCCCGGTGGCGACCCAGTTTAGGTCCTCGGCGGCCACGTGTGAGGATATCGACACGGTCGGTTGCCAGGCCAACCCGGCCCTGTGCTCGAACCCCGTGCTGGCCCAGGCCACCTGCCCCAAGACGTGCAACAAATGTGGTAAGAATGCATGTGTGTATGTAGTAGTGTATGGGGTCCACCTACGCCAAATTTCATTATGTGAGGATCCGGGTTGTGTCCTATCACCCTACCTACTTCACAGTCAGATCGAGTTTTGAAACAAAGCTGCAATTTCCAGTTATTAAAATTTTACTGAAATAACCTTTAAATATGGGTGTGGTCTTGTGCTGTGGTGGAAACCGGAGTACCCGGAGAAAGCCCACCTATCCAGTATGGTGACCACCAACCAAACTCGGGACCTGGAATACCGGAGTACCCGGAGAAAGCCCACCTATCCAGTATGGTGACCACCAACCAAACTCGGGACCTGGAATTGAACCCCGAACGCCTAGCCGAGAAAAAAGTGTGCCAACTACTGCGCTAGTCGGACAGAACAGCCTTAACTATCAAACCATAGTTGTGCCTACTGTGCATTTAAGTTTGAACTCAAAACTGTTAATCTTTCTGTCAGATCCATCCACTACAGACACAGTATCCACAACAACACGTGTACCAGTGACCACGACAACAGTCCAGCCTTCCACATCTGGTACTAGTAGTTGTTTTCTGATACATGCTATTGCTATTGCAGCAAGAGTATTATGTGTGTGGTAATGCAACCAGTTATGATGTTTATCTTACTTTGACTGTAATCATGATTCTCTTGTAAGCTGGCGTGTTCCAATATTTCGGTAGTTGTCATCAAGCCGACGACGACAATTTTTCAAAAATGTAAGTATGTTATTAAACTAGTTTTATGCACCCACAAAGTGGGAGGCATTCAGCATTGCACTTGTCCGTCCGTCTGTCCTTCTATCGATTTGTCCGTCCGTCCGTACTCGTCCCGAAATTTTGTGGACTCAATTCCTCTTTAACTGCTAGCGGATTTCGCACAAACTTTCACATGTGAAGGACCTTAATGTGTGGGTGATCGAGAATTAAGGACTTTTGGCTGCGACCAATTTTGGCAGAATTATGGTCCTTTGTCATTTTTTCACTGTGGAATTATACTTAACGAAATTTTGTGGAGTCAACTCCTCTTTAAGTGCTGGGCGGATTTTGCTCAAACTTTCACAGCTGGAGAACCTCAATATGTAGGTGATCGTAAAGGAAGGAATTTTGGCTTCGAACAATTTTGGCAGAATTATGGTCCTTAGTAATTTTTTCTACTATATAATATACTAGTATACTTCCCGAAAGTTTGTGGACTCAATTCCTGTTTAACTGTTGGGCGGATTTCGCTCAAACGTTCACAGCTGGAGGACCTTAATGTGTAGGTTATCGTAAATGAAGGAATTTTGGCTTCGACCAATTTTGGCAGAATTATGGTCCTTAGTCATTTTATTTTTTTCAACTATAGAATATATACTTTCCGAAATTGTGTGGACTCAATTCCTCTTTAACTGCTTGGCAGATTGCAATCATACTTTTACAGCTGAAAACACTTAACCTGTAGATTAATTAGTGATTGTCAAACAAAATATTAAGTACATAAACCACTGGACACTATAACTATTAAAAGATTTAAATTTATACTTAACACAAATATAACAACATGATAAAAACATGAAAAATAATAGCACATTCTGTCTCTGTGTCCGCCATTTTGGCACTGCGTTAGGGTCGCTGCACTGGGTTATGATTATCTGGGTACAGGCCGTGCTAACGATCAATTGCGGACGTGATGTTTTCTCTAAAATTTGATGTATCATCTGCCGACGTACAGGGTGTGTATATGAAGGAATTTTTCCCAAACTAACCGAGTTAAAAGCCTGCAAGTTTTTGAACATGTCGTTCCTTCATGGTTAAAGAAATAAATCAGCGTATAACGGTATAAAGTAAAGTTATGTACTTTTTGCAACAGTTGAGGTAGTCATTGACCAGTATATATTTATTACTGTGTCTGCGAAACCTGAACACTGCATGTTTTCAAAATATGTACATGTACCTTCTTAATGAGATCGGTGGCATAGATCTACTTTGAAGTTCATTTTTGTTCGTTCGTGAAACGAAATGTTCTATTAAATAGTTTAAAATTGTGAAATTATATGGAAGAATAAAAACAAATGAAATGTAAAAACGCACTGTGATAGACATACGGAAATCGGCAATTGTGTCAGATTTACAGTAACAACCGAAAATAGACACTAAGTCGTATTAATGGTGTATGTCAGTGATACATAAAGGTGCCATAATTAACTGCACCTACATGTATGTGTGTTGTTATATTGCTGAAAGGCTACGTTTTCGAACCTGTTTGTCTGAAGTTTTTTATGAAATTTATAAACGTTGGATTCTTAAGCTATGGATATAAGCATTTTTTAAGTTTTTCAATGATACATAAGACGTTTTGGTGCGGAGCATTATTTAATATATCTTCTAATAAAGCTATATCCGCACACTTGGTACACCGCTCTGTATACAGCTCAGTTGTTTGTTCCGCAGCCCCCATGACCGCCTTCCACCCGGCCCACACCCAATCCCCGAGCCTCCTGGAGTCAATCTGGAACCTGATGTCTGCTTTATTTGGATAATATTTATAGCTGGGCAGTCTGGAAGTTCACGTGAATGTGGCTCCATGTGTGTGCAGTTTATAAAGATTGCTTGTTTTTAAGTTGTACGAAATAGTAAAACTAATAAATACATACATGTACATAAACCTCACGTCGTCCATTGTCGCCAACCATGCAGTGGATTAACTCCCTGTGCTCATGTTCCGGATTGCAAACAGATACATCCACATCCCCATTCTCACTTGCTCAAAACAGTGAGGTGAATCTTTCGAGCGCCGGGTGGCAAATACAGTTCTTGGGTCTCGGGCACAATCGGTAGGAGAAAAGAAGAAGAAGAAAATACACTCCACACACGCTTCCAAATATTGTATATATTAATATATATTCCACGAATAGCCGTCTAACAGAGACCAAGTTATTTTCAAAGTCTCAAAGCCACTTTCGTCATCATATAAGCAACGCTGCTTATGTAGGTTTATTCTGTAAACTTCGGTTCTTTATTCTGGCCCGAATGATTGTAAATACATGAGATGTTCTAACCCGCGGAAACATATTGAAACAAATCAAACATACGTGTATTTATATTAGGAGTTATACTCTTAAAAATGTGAACTAAGGACAAAATCAAGTGGATCATATTTCATGTTGGAATAATTCACGACATTTTATATTCGTGTGTAATAAATACAATAAACACAATGGATAAATGCGATATAATCGGATTATTTATGTATCCTTTAAACGTATTTCTGTTCAAAAAATTACACGGAGAGCACTATTTATTTTAGGGCTCAAGCTATGCAACTCGCCCTATTGTTAACTAGTATACATACACTTCTCTGTGCGAAAGGCATCCATTAAAACTCAATCCCGTACTGGGACAAAGCGACTCGATTATAGCCCGCCACGACATATGGCAAAGGTGAGCGATTTATAACCGCAATCGGCGTTATTCAATTCATCGAATGCATGCAAGTGAATTAAAAAATAAATTAGGTTTCCATGCAACCGCTATTATGCACATCTGTGGTAAAATGTTAACAGCGTTCATTAAAACACGTGGTATTTTATTTTCAGCACTTGTTTCTACCACGACTAATACAAGAACAAAACATCATCCTCATCATCAGCAGCAGCACCACCACCACCGCCACCATCTCCACCACCACCACCATTATCGTCATCATCAGCATCACCATCATCATCATCAGCAGCAGCACCACCACCACCACCATCTCCACCACCACCACCATTATCGTCATCATCATCATCATCACCATCATCATCATTACCATCATCATCATCATCATCATCACCATCATCATCATCGTCATCACCATAACCATCATTATCATCATCGTAGTCATATTCATCAATTTTATCATCAGAATTATCATCATCATTGACAACATAATCCACCGCAATAACAACTGCGGCTACACCATGTACTAATACTACTACTACTACCACTACCACTACCACTAGTACTACTACTACAACAACAGCAACAACTACTACTACTTCTACTACCACTACCCCTACCACTACTACCACTACTACAACAACAAATACAACTACTACTACTACTACTACTACCACTACAACTACCACTAGTACTACAACAACAACAACAACTACTACTACTACTACTACTACTACTACTACTACTACTACTACCACTACCACTACCACTACCAATACCACTAGTACTACTACTACAACAACAGCAACAACTACTACTACTTCTACTACCACTACCACTACCACTACTACAACAACAACAACTACTACTACTACTACTACTACTACTACTACTACTACTACTACTACTACCACTACAACTACCACTAGTACTACAACAACAGCAACAACTACTACTACCACTACAACTACCACTAGTACTACAACAACAACAACAACAACAACAACTACTACTACTACTACTACTACTACTACTACTACTACTACTACTACTACTACTACCACTACTATTTTATGTAACTGGTTGAACTCGGTATCATGATTATCTCCATATCTAGAGGTTGGTTAGAGTCAGGGTTATGAGGCGGTACGTTGAATTTCTTTACATAATCGTATTTCAATGTATGGCTTTGGTTTCGCTCGCCAGCAAACGGGCGACAGATGGCTGATAGATAAAATTGAATCCAGCACCTAATACTTCATTTAAATGCTCAGACTCAATCAACCGGCCCGACTTGCTCACACGAATAGCGGAAATCAGCGAACACTGACGGCACTAGTTGTATTCTTACGATCTCGTCCGAACAGTCCGGGATCAAATCACGATCTATTAGGTTTCGTAGGCTTTCAACGATTAAGTGTCATAGACAGACATTTGGAATGGTGTAATTTACGGGCGGCTTTTAGTTGTGATGCCTTTGTCGTCTGCTGCCGCTGTTTTCTGTGATAAAGACACAGCAGTACTTTTGGAGAACACTGTTTGAGGGAAGCGGATATCAAGTAAACAGTAAGTTCATTATCTTAAGTCTTTTAGTTCCTTAATTTTATAATGTTTCTTTGCAGATTTTTGTTTGAATGTCACGTTTCTAATTTATACTTTACTTATACTGACACTGGATAGGGTCTTGATAACGTATGTAGCACGAACGGGTTACAAAGTATCTTATATAGTTTTTATATGGTCACAAGAATCCTTGAATATTAAACGTTGTAGTATTTGTAATTGTATTGTGAATGTTTCCATGCCGGGTCCTTTGTTATTTGCACTCCATGTAAGTACATTTCTGTAATGAACCATTTATTTCGGTACTTTAAACAGAAACAGACATTTGTGTAACCAATTCACAAGAAAGGTAATGCAATAAATACATTCAAAAATTGTTACTGGCATATGTTTAGACATTTCTCAGAAGTAGTATAAAATATATAATGGTACGGTTATCAAAGCAAAAACATGAATGACACAAACAACGTGTACATTATTAGAATAAAAAATCAACTAAAGTCTGTCGAAAAAGCTAAAAAAATATGCTGTTGAACCGAAACGAGATATTGATAATTATGTATTTCAATTGGAATTCTCGTGTGAACAAATCCTTCTTAAATCTATTACAGAGAATGCATTATATTATAACAGTTATTATGTAACAGTGACTTAATACCAGCTATATAAAGACAATAACAAAATTAGATAGACTTACAAGAATAATTTGAACAGAGGATTTAAACATTAATTCGTGTAGCATGTATAAACTTCGACAGTGGCTTTCATTTATTAGTCGAAATAAATATTTTGAATGCATTAATTTACTAATCTCTCCTTTATTTCACTCCAATTTACATAAATAATATGATATATCATGATCAATTTCATGATTGGTACCTGCAGAAAATAACGATGTTAAGACAAAACAGTGTTGCAGCAAAATCGTGATAACTGCCCGTTGTTTGTATGTAAAGGTGTGTGCAACAGAGCCATTAAATAAATAACAGTAATAATATTAAAGATCATAAGTACTAGATCTACTATTTGCTTCGTAAATTATATTTTTGTTAAGACAGTTGAAAGCAAGACGGATTTAACGGACCAAGTAACAATTAAGGAACGAAACTGCTACGAGCACTGATCCCATTGAGCACCAGAAATGCTCGGTGTCGTGTATACCTCAGTCCACTGTGTAGGTATTGATCGGTCGGTGTCCTGTATACCTCAGTCCACTGTGTAGGTATTGATCGGTCGGTGTCCTGTATACCTCAGTCCACTGAGTAGGTATTGATCGGTCGGTGTCGTGTATACCTCATTCCACTGAGTAGGTATTGATCGGTCGGTGTCCTGTATGCCTCAGTCCACTGAGTAGGTATTGATCGGTCGGTGTCCTGTATACCTCAGTCCACTGTGTAGGTATTGATCGGTCGGTGTCCTGTATACCTCAGTCCACTGTGTAGGTATTGATCGGTCGGTGTCCTGTATACCTCAGTCCACTGTGTAGGTATTGATCAGTTGGTGTCCTGTATACCTCAGTCCACTGTGTAGGTATTGATCGGTCGGTGTCCTGTATACCTCAGTCCACTGTGTAGGTATTGATCGGTCGGTGTCCTGTAAACCCCAGTCCACTGTGTAGGTACTGATCGGTCGGTGTCCTGTATACCTCAGTCCACTGTGTAGGTATTGATCGATCGGTGTTCTGTATACCTCAGTCCACTGTGTAGGTACTGATCGGTCGGTGTCCTGTATACCTCAGTCCACTGTGTAGATATTGATCGGTCGGTGTCGTGTATGCCTCAGTTCAGTGTGTAGGTAGTGATCGGTCGGTGTCCTGTATACCTCGGTCCACTGTGTAGGTATTGATCGGTCGGTGTCGTGTATACCTCAGTTCAGTGTGTAGGTATTCATCGGTGGGTGTCGTGTATACCTCAGTCCACTGTGTAGGTATTGATCGGTCGATGTCGTGAATACCTCAGTTCAGTGTGTAGGTATTGATCGGTCGGTGTTGTGTATACCTCATTCCACTGTGTAGGTATTGATCGGTCGGTGTCGTGTATACCTCAGTCCTCTGTGTAGGTACTGATCGTCGGTGTCGTGTATACCTCAGTCTACTGTGTAGGTATTGATCGGTCGGTGTCGTGTATACCTCAGTCCACTGTGTAGGTATTGATCGGTCGGTGTCCTGTATACCTCAGTCCGCTGTGTAGGTATTGATCGGTTTGTGTCCTGTATACCTCAGTCCACTGTGTAGGTATTGATCGGCCGATGTCCTGTATACCTCAGTCCACTGTGTAGGTATTGATCGGTCGGTGTCCTGTATACCTCAGTCCGCTGTGTAGGTATTGATCGGTCGGTGTCCTGTATACCTCAGTCCACTGTGTTGGTATTGATCGGTCGGTGTCTTGTATGCCTCAGTTCAGTATGTAGGTATTGATCGGTCGGTGTCGTGTATACCTCAGTCCACGGTGTAGGTACTGATCGGTCGGTGTCGAGTATACCTCAGTCCACTGTGTAGGTATTGATCGGTCGGTGTCGTGAATATCTCAGTTCAGTGTGTAGGTATTGATCGGTCGGTGTCCTGTATACCTCAGTCCACTGTGTAGGTATTGATCGGTCGGTGTCGTGTATACCTCAGTCCACTGTGTAGGTATTGATCGGTCGGTGTCGTGTATACCTCATTCCACTGAGTAGGTATTGATCGTCGGTGTCGTGTATACCTCAATCCACTGTGTAGGTATTGATCGTCGGTGTCGTGTATACCTCAGTCCACTGTGTAGTTATTGATCGTCGGTGTCGTGTATACCTCAGTCCACTGTGTAGGTATTGATCGGTCGTTGTCGTGTATACCTCTCAGTCCACTGTGTAGGTATTGATCGGTCGGTGTCCTGTATACCTCAGTCCGCTGTGTAGGTATTGATCGGTTTGTGTCCTGTATACCTCAGTCCACTGTGTAGGTATTGATCGGCCGATGTCCTGTATACCTCAGTCCACTGTGTAGGTATTGATCGGTCGGTGTCCTGTATACCTCAGTCCGCTGTGTAGGTATTGATCGGTCGGTGTCCTATATACCTCAGTCCGCTGTGTAGGTATTGATCGGTCGGTGTCGTGTATACCTCAGTCCGCTGTGTAGGTATTGATCGGTTTGTGTCCTGTATACCTCAGTCCACTGTGTAGGTATTGATCGGCAGAGCGCGGTGCGTGGCGGCAACAGCGAACATGGGCTTGCGGCTTGTTTCGCGGAATTTAGCTACTCGGTTCACATAGAGAAGGGCATTAAACAAATGGAAGACTGTTATTCTTCTTCGGATTAAAATTTGTCGGGATAAAAGCAGTCAGGGACACTTGTTTTCATACGTGATCTTACATCGAGAGAGCGTCTTGGTTGCGCTTGTTCTGACGCAGATTGTAAGGTCGGTTCGGAACGGGTTTACATGAGGTATCTGTAGTACTGTATGCACAAAATGAAAATACAAATATGTACGCCCTATTCAAAAAAGGACCATTGATTGTATAGATATCGTCGGATGAATCTCAATCAGTACCATAGCATCTTAGTGCGCTTATCGGAGTTTGAGATGATGACAATGACAATGGTGGTGGTGGTGATGATAATGGTGTTGGCGGTGATGCTGATGATGATAATGATGATGATAAAGACGATGATGATAATGATGCTGATGATGATGATTTTATTCCCTCTGTAGTGTTTTATGTTGCTTAGATTGTTTGCTGTTGTTGCTATTGTTTCTGATACATGGCGATGTACATACAAGCCGACTAAATGTTCTGATTATATGGCTTTCACTGGACTTATCAATCCTGTTCAGTGCCAATTATTGCCCGCAGATATATTCCTGGAGTACGACTTTCAGGATAGTTAAGATGCAATGTATGCAAATCTGCATAAGTGAGTCAGCGAACTCGCTGTTTGTCATTATCAAACAAGACGAATTTCGTCAATAAGTTCACTCCTCATGCGAATTCTTGCATTGTTAGCATGTTTTATTCTATTAATTACAAGGCACGATAGGGATGGTTCGGTTGGAGCTTGTATCGGATTTTCAAGGCTTGTGGACGTATAATCCATGATTCGTATTAAGCTTCATGTATATTTTGAATGTATGTTCGCAAAATACAATATTAAATTCATCACTAGCCTAGAGATCGTGTTCACTGAATAGTTTATCAAACAACTAGAATAGTATATACTATCTCATCCATAATGTATTTGATGACACTACAGAATTTGTAATTCCTTGCAGGAACGGAAACATGGCGACTGCCAGAAACTACCCGGATAATTGTGACATACAGTACAAACAAATACAAGTAAGTTATGCTTGTAAATGTATATCATCAATAAATTGTTGATATATGTATGTACATGTGTATGTGATGTTCAGTACATGCCTGATAAAATATGTTTAAGTAATGATATATTTAAGTGTGTTTTTAAGTATAACATATATATAATCGAATTCTTAGTGTCTTATTTCCTACATACAAAATGTGTGCATGCCTACAAATTGATCAGCGTTTGCATTAACTTTTATATGAAAGTAATGACTCTAAAATGCACATGTATTTAAATCAAATTAGCTACATGTATTTTCTTTAAACACTGAATATACTGCTGTATGTTTGTACACGTGTCCTAGTATCATTAGAAAATTATAGACTACGCTACTGCAATGTTGTCATGTTGCGGCGGTTGTACTGTTTTCTTCCTGATTAAAGAGAGAGTCTAAAGAGAGCTTCGTCAGCCTCACTTCCGGCTCATTCCCCGCCCACATCCGGTCCGTGAAGCCGCACGAGGTGCAGGTGGCGCTGGAGAGGGCGGTGCCGAAGGCGACCACGTGGCGCAGCACGCACTCTGTCTACGTCATACTGGCTCTGATCTTCGTGGTGACGTCATCAGTCGCCATTGCTTTCGCGGTGCAAAAAATACGTTTGATAAAATCAAACACAGGGGACATTAAGGTACCGAGTTTGCTAATGATGGGTACCATTAACAAGTGATATTATCATTAATATATATAATGTGTAATAAATGTTGTAATGGATATTGTGTCCATCTTGCAATAGATCCCTGTATACAGGGACATTCATTTGCTCTCATTGGTGCTCTTTT
The DNA here is from genome assembly GCA_027627225.1 of Congeria kusceri. Taxonomy (NCBI): domain Eukaryota; kingdom Metazoa; phylum Mollusca; class Bivalvia; order Myida; family Dreissenidae; genus Congeria; species Congeria kusceri. The sequence continues at coordinate 41,244,472 of CM051033.1, forward strand.
ATCAGATGTTTTGAATAAATGAAGGAATTTCCACTTCCAGAGTATGTTTATTTTGTAGTTTACAGTACCAACAAACACTGCCAGTGTTCTTCTGCCGAATTCGACAGAACAGCAACAAGGGCTGTCCCAAGAGGTGCCGCCCACGAGCTCGTCTGTCCCGGACGAGAAAACCAAGCCCCCCGGACCAAGTGACGCCGACTCCAGGACGCCCTGTGTGACGCAGTGCACCGTGTACCGGGACTCCAAATTCGGAGCCACGTGCGACAATGGCTACTGCACGTGCAGCGGGGAGGATTATCAGCGTGAAACTTGTCTTCGTAAGTAAACATCGTGTTATACATTTTAATCGTGTTGCGTCATATTTCCTAACATTTTGGCTTGGACACAACTGATCTGAAGCCTCCTAAGATTCGTATTAGTGGGGATTGTGAACGTACACACTTCAGTGATATTGGCGTTCAACATTTGTGAATTAAAAACCACAATTTCATGTAGCTGTCGTTTGATACATCACAAGTCATACGCTTAAGGCAGAATGTTGCAAGTGCAGAGAAGGCTGTGTACACATTGCCCCTGGTCTGTTAGCTTTGTGAAATCTAACTCATTTGCACGAACTTATAAGCAAATTCAGATGAAGTTTTAATGGACACTTATCATCGCTGATGCATTTAAATAACGTTAAACATATGTTTCAACTGGTAGCAACAAAAAGCCTTACATAAAATACGTAGCATGCCTGTTAGTTACACGGTGCAGCATGTTAGTTACACGGTGCAGATAATCGCACTTTTTTCCAGCCGATGTTGAAGGATGTAGAATAATACGTTCGCCACGTTCAAATGCGATGGAAATCTGGGGAACGCCGACAGCATTATACTCTTGTCCAAATGTGACGTCATCATCAAATATGACGTCACCTTCACTGAACGTCATCAGCGTATATGGCAACCAATATTCGCCTATGACACGGGTGTTGGTGACGTGTGCAACAAGAAGACCCCTAACGCTTGTGGTAGCCAGCCATTTTCCAGTGAGATGGAACATAAGCCGGAAGCTCTGTGACATCATTAGAGTCATCATGGTATGTATCGAAAGACACATTTTTGTACATTCACATCAGGGGCGTAGCTTCCTTTAGGCCGCGGCCTATACTTTTCCCATGAAAGTCACACAAAAAAATGTAAATGCCCAAAATGCGGATTTTACTGACAATAGCCATCAAATAGTGTATTTATGAACAATAATAAATAAATATTCAGTTGCTGTCAGTTTGTTAATACATAATTAAACTTGCATTATAATGATATTAAAGATCTAAGAAACATATTTATTTCTTCTAAATATACGCCCCTCAGACATTCCAGGACTTAAAAAAATTCTGGGGGGAGGCATGCCCCCAGACCCAACTAGATTTTGGCCTACACATTTATTTACACCAAGCTTCGCCCCTGCACATATCAACTAGGCGTACATTTACGTTTTATGCATGCTGAAAACGATGTAATTCCCAGTAGTTGTTGGGATGTAAAATGTTCGTCATGGTGGTGGAATTAGTGGTTTGTTTATTACAAAGTGGGGTAGTCCTTATGAAGATATTGCTGTCCTTGAAGTTAATGAAATTACAACCAAGTCTTGTTAATATCTATGTCGATATGTTCTCTTTCAACAGCTGTCGGAGGAAAAAATGTCATTTGGTGACATTCTGATTGACCAAGGGTCGGTTTCCATGTCGAACATCGTACAACCAGTCGGCTACGGCGACGACCGTCATCACTCGAACACCGCCGAGATGCTACGAAAATTAACGAGTACTTACGGAGCCATCGAGTCGTTTACTGGAGCAGCATTTGCGGATTTGATTCGTGTTTCACTATAAACATCGAAAGGATGCTGTTTACACCTCGAGCTATCTTACAGCTTCTCTATATTTCTTTATTATGAGACAAATGGGTTGTACGCGTTTGGACAAAGAGAAGTGAAACATATGGTCGAATGGGTTCAGACGGACTCTGAACAAGGGTTTTGTTTTAAAAGATAGTTGGTGTTCAGAAATCGGTTGTTGTTTCTTGTATATAGTTTAGTGCGCTATTACGTATCGCTCTTGTCATTTTAGTAGTGAAAGTTTAAATGTTCATAACTTCCCATTATTCTCAGCTATAAAGTTATCCATCAGTTTTTTGTATTTATCTTAAACAACACCGGCTAACCTGATTTACATTTGCCAAAATTTACCTACGACATGCATTTCAATTCGATTTTAACTTGTGTGTAAATCTGCTACTTTTATGTACAGTGCGCCATATTTAAAGCCTTGTTTAAAACTTCAACCAATCGGAATGACGTATCTATAATTGTTCCAGGCAGCTAACCAATAGAAAGGCACAATGCTTACAGCGTAATAGACGTTCGATACACTTAACACAAAGACGGTTATAGAGATTCGTTAATCTCATTAAAATCATCTCCAGTCTGACTCTTCCATATTATCCGCTGACTGGATCTGATGACATCGCATTAGGGGTCACGTTCAGATGACCTTTTCAGTAGCCAATCAAATTGTTGCCTTCAAAATGTTGAGGTATAACTTCTATATAAAACACAAAAACTAAGCACGAAATAACGTGAACTTGGGTGTCTAGTCGCCAAAGGTACCACTATACCCATTGTTATCCACACGAAAATTAACTGTAAATGATTTATTCCCGCGAGTCAGTTGGAAAAGCATAACATTTTTAGACAGTTGGCGGAAGCCAACGGTCTTTTGAGAGGGTAATTTCCGGAACAGGTATCGCGGAAAACTACCTCTTTTCTTTGCAGGCTATTAGTCAGTAAATCGAAGCCAGGAAGGGTCCTCTTTCAAAAGAGCAAAATTTCACACCCGTTTTCTTACATTTTAATTATTTAAGATAATGTATGTAATATGTATTATAATGCGTATATCATGTGATTTATTACAATTACACTTTGTAAAAAGGACAATTTATATAAAAAAAATAACGTTAAACTAATGACACCCCTACTATTGCTATTTACTTGTATGTAATCGAAACATTTACAGGAGTGTCCTGAAATAAGACCACCAAATTAATGCGCTACATCGGTTCTTTTTGACTCGTTGCGAAAGTGTTTTTTCTTGTTACCATTTCTCATTCTGAATATTTTGACAACACATTATTGCAATTTATTAATTTAAAACTGTACTATGGACAATCGAGAGCTTGCATCGTATGATCTATTTTGACTCAGTAGGCTAAGAACAAAGATCTATAAATAAACATGTTTATTGATAGATCTTTGGCTACGAAGCACTAACAATTGGTACGCCTAACTACTACGCTTCATCGATTCTTCTGGCCCTTGCAGACTGACGTGTTAACTGGCATGTAAATAATTCCGTTTGCATAAAGTAATTAGCTCGAACAAAATATTTGTTCGTTACTTACAAATTAGTTTTCATTATTATGTCGTATACTACTGAATTATAAAGTTTAAAGGTGAGAATTTGCACTTCATTCAAACAAATGTTTCCTTTTAGCAAAAAATGCACTCGTATAAATTCACATGATTTTAGTATCTATTGTCGCCAACAGTCTTTCTATGCTGTCATCGTTTTGATTTAAACCCGTGGTCAAACTTTGCTGTGCAAAATGCAATTTCATTGGGCGCAGCTGGGCTGAGATTTGTATTGTTCGGAAGGTCATTTGAACGTGACCTGTTATACGATGTCTTCAGATCCTAACAACGTTAGGATTTAATTTTAATGAGATTAAGAGATTTGTTTAAAAATGCAATGGTGTGTAGGTTTAAATTGCTAATTCATCCCAATAGATGTGTTATTCCGCAAATATTAAAATAAAAAACATTGTTGAGGAATACGTTCTCTTTACAGTTATAAAATTTTATTGGAAACTATTGATGCTTAGCATGATATTTCAGCGCATACATATAGCGACAATAATTTTGTAGCTGCAATATGTTTTATATACACACATGTAGGAGAACTTTCCAGCACAGAAATGGTCCTTCAGCCGTTAGGCGCTCCTGGCGGATATTGCCATTATAAAAAGTAGCTCCTTGAGCTACCTATATGTTTTGTGGCAGTCAGATTTTTGGGGGGTTTAATTAAACAGTGGGTTGATGTGCAAGTTTATGTATACGCATGGATGTGGGTATATAGTACGCCAGCCGTTCACCTGAGGTGTGAGCTAACGGACATAACAGGTCGGTACTATATATACATAGACATACAGACATAATTTGTAACAAGTTATATGATTTTATTGACTAACAGTTATATATTTCTAGTCTACAGAAAAACAATTACAGGTTATAAAGGAATAGAAAAAATAAACTTTTCGATGAACTTTGATACGTTAACTTAATCTTAATATGATTCATACATACACTATAAGTGTGGCTATATATATCAACATACATGTATAGGGAGGCATGTTCCCCATGTTGTGATTGACTGCTCAGCGTAGAAAAGTCATGTTGGAGCAAGACTTCTTAGTACATGATATTTAATATTGTTGAATTGGTGTTGAAAGTGCTGTGTTAACGGCATGTATTTACGCCTTTATACAAAACAAATTCTGCTGGTCCTTACTGGGGATACTGGACACTAACACCGCACCGGAACACTGTTATGACTGGTTACACACCGTTAGAGAGATGTGTACTGACTGCTGGTCCTTACTGGGGATACTGGACACCAACACCGCACCGGAACACTGTCATGACTGGTTACACACCGTTAGATAGATGGGTACTGACTGCTGGTCCTTACTGGGGATACTGGACACCAACACCGCACCGGAACACTGTCATGACTGGTTACACACCGTTAGAGAGATGTGTACTGACTGCTGGTCCTTACTGGGGATACTGGACACCAACACCGCACCGGAACACTGTCATGACTGGTTACACACCGTTAGAGAGATGTGTACTGACTGCTGGTCCTTACTGGGGATACTGGACACCAACACCGCACCGGAACACTGTCATGACTGGTTACACACCGTTAGAGAGATGTGTACTGACTGCTGGTCCTTACTGGGCCTACTGGGCATACTGGACACTAACACCGCACCGGAACACTGTCATGACTGGTTACACACCGTTAGAGAGATGTGTACTGACTGCTGGTCCTTAATGGGAACACTAGCGGCGTTTATTTTTAAAGTGTGTAAATACCATCAAAGATCTTCTTAATAAGCACGTGAAAATGTGAATGTGATAACCTTAACGAATGAAACAGAAATACCACTATGCATAAATAAATACATTGTATAGTGTGTATCATCATATTGTAAACAATTGTTGACCCAGCTCACATACATGTACTAGAGGTTTGATTGTACAGTAGGAAACTGTTTGAACTATCAAATGATATCCCGATACACACATGTTCCGTAGGACATGGTAGTGTATGTGTGCGGTACCGGTTATTCCCAGGAATATTGCTTCAAGTTGTGACTAAAGTATTTACTTATATTGTGATAATTTTAAATCTTAATTGATATCTTCCATAATTTCAATTATATTTTCGAAAATGAACTCGAACCAAACACAAATTGACAAAATAACACTATTTAGAAAAGAATGTCCGTTCGCTCTGAAAATATTTTACTTCAATACATGTTAACTGTTGTAATGTTCCTGATCAAAGATAACGTGTCGATCCGGCTCAGCGTTAAAGTAAAGAATTTCTTTACACCCACCCAGTAAGCAGCAACCATCCGTTGGTCGCATATCCATGGTAACCTTAGACAACCGCAATACCATCGTTCGTAGTATGTAAAGTTTAATGATATGTACTTAAAAGTGTGCCATGTCACCTCATATGATCTTTTAATGATCGCTTTATATCGGTGGCCCTGTCATAATCTACCGTGTTTAATGATCGCTTTATATCGGTGGCCCTGTCATAATCTACCGTGTTTAATGATCGCTTTATATCGGTGGCCCTGTCATAATCTACCGTGTTTAATGATCGCTTTATATCGGTGGCCCTGTCATAATCTACCGTGTTTAGTAATTGGTATTAGATAGCATTTATCAATACACGGAAATTCGCATGATATTCAAAATTTGGCCTAGGGCAACTGCAAATTAAATTATGCGAAGTTAATCTATAGGATAGTATCGGTGTACGGTTTTTGAACGATATGTGAAGTTTAAACAATAAAACAATATTGTGTACAATAACTGGAATGTAAACTGGATGTATAGGACTGGAAATGTAGTTATAGTAGAATGTAAACTGGATGTATAGGACTGGAAATGTAGTTATAGTTCGATATATTCTTTGTTTCTGGGCAGTTCACGATGTTTGTGTTTATTGTTCTGAGTTGTATACTGACGCGTGCGGGTGGGGAAAGTTTCGACGGTAAAGCTCATTTTGACACGAGAAATTTTGTTGCACCAAATATAGATGAGCTTCGTTTACTTCAGGACCAAGAATTGAAACCAGATGAGATCCCGGAACTGGCGGAGTTCAGTTACAACAATCATGAAGGTAGGACGAAACCGGGTATTGTATGTCACAATAAAACATCAAACACGAGGTTAGTAATACCAGGTTAGTTAATACAAGACGTCACTTAGCGAGACTTCACAGCATTAATGTGGTTAAAGAGTTAACACCGAACAGATAATTTCATCATTTCTGACATTTTCATAGAAAAAAATACAAATATCTTAACATCATTGTGAGACACTATTTAAAAATGTTACTGGATTTGCTTTGTCCAAGAGTAAAGAACTTGTTATGTACAATCTAAAAGGTCTAAACGATCCGTATTTTAGTGATTTTAATAAATAGTGTGTAGAGAAATGGGCTCGTTATTAATCAAAGGGTTAATTTCTAGAAATGAAAACACACTGGATGCGTAAAATGCCACCAGTAGCGCATTAATATTTTTTTTAACGCATTCCTTTCGTCAAGTTATGATCAACCATTATTGAATGTGTACACATTAAAACAAACATTCAACACGTTCATTTTTGTCTTTGATGATCCCATTTAGAAACTAGAGGTAATTGGCAGGTTAGCAACAGTTGCACGACAAAACTGTCAAATTTCATCATGGAGATACCACTGTCTTTCTGAAGACAAACGGTGAAACCTGGTCCAAATATTTGGTTCGCCATTGCATTAGTCTGAAGGTTGACACCTGGCCTTCCCACATTTTACTTTTACCTCAGGACCATCAGTAAGCTTTCAACACGAGTAGCATCTACATTCTACTGAAGAAACCCGATGTGGCATATTATGGTCATACTGGCACGACTTCATGACTGTTGTGGCTGTGTCCTGTATAAATAGTACAGTACAAGTACCAGTATTCTTTTGTAAACAATAATCCCTCATGATTTTTTGTAATTATAGGTCATATATTTAAACTTAAATATTATAATTTAATGTCATTCATTAACTATCAAGTCCTTAATAGATGTGTTTTTAATTAAAATGTAAATATAGTAGGGATTTCTTATGACATTCATCATAAGATTACTCTCTCAAGTTCGGTATGGTTTCTGTAATTTGGTGACATGATTACCTGATATCATGTGGAATAATACTCGGTTCATAGTTCATAATACCTGCATGGTTACAGCATCCATATGTCGCTATTTGTTTTCCCACTGCCAAAAATGCCAGTCACTTGATAACTTAGTGTGGCCTGCCAGCATCAAGGAGTATTCCATCCCCTAGTGTATTCCTTGAAAATATAAATTTAAGATAGCAATTTTAGGATAGAATATCCAACAAATGAAGATATTCTGTTTAATACATTGTGCTTTGGGGCTGTTTTTTAACCAATGTGGAAAATGTGCACATTTTCCATGGTAATAAATTAAATCATCCCAGTGTCAAAGAAAATAACATGTGAATGGTATATGAATTATGTATAACTATAAGCACTTTAAGGTAGAATACTTACCAGTCAATTTTCTCCACACAGCATAGACCAGGACAGTATTTTGTTTACTCTGTCCATCACCGTTGTTGCAGTGGAATTGAGCTTACCCCTCACCAAGACCACAGTATTTAAGGTAATGGCGGAGGAAGCTTATAGCTGGGTGGGCCCCTTTTCCTGGCTTTTGACTAATATATTTGATGACAAAATTGTAACAAAACAAAATATTAACAAGTTCAATTTTTTTTTTTAAGTTTCTATACTCATGTAATGATTAAATACTATTTCAAATAGTAAAAACTCCTGCATACATGTGCATTGTTCAGATATTTTGGTTGGTCACATGACCTTACAGTTACAAATCAATGAGGCGGGTCAATCAGGCCATGCCTTAAATTGATTCAATGCTGACAAAAAACAATCGGCCTATGATATAAGAAACAGCGCAACTGTCTGGGCTTCTTAGGGTACCTGCTATGAGCCAGCCGATCAGAATTCACAAAACATAAGAAACGTGTAGAAGAATACAACTTGCTTTTTTTTTAAGTTTGTTCATGCAGTAAAGTTTCTTTACCAATTGTTATTGTTAACACTAATAGTTAGAAATGTTTATTGGTTTCAATAACAATTAAAAAAATTACTCATGCAAAAACATAATTTTCAAATGGGATCAATGCGCAGGCATGCGTTCACCATAACAGGTGGACAAACCACAAATCTAAAAAAAAAAAATGCAAAACACATTTATTATACTGTTCATCTGTATTCTCGCGGTACTTAACCTTTAAGTAAATATTTGGAGCAAAAACAACTAACAAAACATTTTCTTTCAATAACATGCTATAAATTGAACCTTTTCACGAAATAACAACTGGAAATCCTGTTTAAAAGTAAAGTATTCGTCCTTAAATTAGTCTGTTTTTCAATGCACCATGCAGCCATCTTGAAAAATTACGTCATCGGTAATCTCGCGGTAAAACTTTTGTTTTGAAATAAGTTTGCTGTTAGTGTATAACCAAACACAAATACACTTTAAATTGTTGGATATTAACCTTTAACAAATATAACAAAACAATAATTTGAATCTTCATTTATATTTACTCAAGCAGACGAAAGTGTAGACATTGACCCCCTAATGTCTACCGATAGCTGCAAGCTGATACAAAAGTTATTTATATTTATGGTTTCAAATCATATTACTTGTTTAAATTCGAATGAATTAATTTATAACTTATTATTATCTTAAAGAAAACCAAAAATATGTTAGATGTTGACAATTAAGCATGAAAATCCGAAGATAAACAATTACCGCGAAAATAGAGATACCGCGAGAATACCGATGCCGAGTAGCCTGTTTTCCTGTCTATTCGGCCACTTAAGAATATAAACAACCGTATACGATTAACGAGCAATAAAATAAACAATATCACACTAAATATTTAACGAAAAATATATAAGAAACACGATTAAATGTTAACTTTCACCGAAATCGGCTTGTTTACAAATATTTACCTCGTTTAGCATTTGACAGTTAGAAGTCTGGATCACTCCGGCGCTTTCTATCTATTCGGCCACTCTGATTGGTCAATCATTCGCGCGTGAAGAATGAGGTTCGCTGCAGGGGCGTGCTTAATTTTCATTACTGTTGTGTTTAGGCAGTTGTGTGGATATTTTTTGTCTCTTTTGTAACAGTTTGAAAATAAATTCATTAACAAAACGTTTCTTTATTTTTAAAAAAAACACACACACACAGCAAACAGTATAACGTGACAAGTAAAGTCAAGTTTTCAACACTATAAATTAAAATATGTTAACATTTTAACAGTAAAACAAACAATTAAAGTATTTAGAATTTAATGGCAGTGGTGGCAGAGGAACTCATCGCCGCGTCTCAGAACCCTCTTCTCGTGGCAGAAGGAAAGGTGAACCCAATGTCCACAAACGTCACACTGCCCCCAACTCAGGATTTTTAAGTGTGGGCGGTCGTTCATATTCGGCGGCTGGCGTTGCTCGCACACGCAGCACACGTCATCATCATCATTTTCCGAGTCGGACTCTTCATTAATGGAGATGTGTAGACCGCTTGTTGACGGCAAGGGACTAGTGGGGATCTTCTTCTCCACGGTTTTCTTGGCTTTTTTGTGAGAAGTAGGCGGTGCGTTCTCTTTGTTCTGCTCCTGATAGGCCTCGATTTCGTCTACGTATTCTTGTCCGGTGACCTCGCGACCACTTGGGTTGGGTTTGCTCCGCTTCCTGTTCTTCCTTCTGCAAACACAGCACGGTGCATCTGGAGTTTCTGTGTTTGGGGCAGCAACATTATTGTTCAGATACTCCAGAACGGCCTCCTTCCCTCCTTGAATGGCGCTTGCTTTCTGCACTGGAGTTTCATCCCTGAACGCTTCGCATGGCACGAGTTTTGCTGGTAAGATGGCGTTGCGGTTGAACGGGGCAATCCCAGCTTTCTTAAATGCGGACAGTATGTTCAGGGAGCTGACAGACTTCAAGTAAGCTTTGCACGCAATGCTTGCTATCTCGTATTTGGTCACCACCTTCCCCATGTTGGCCTGCATGTAGGTAGCACATTCGGAGTAGTAATAGCGCTTGAACGGGCCGAAAACCGCAATATCGAGTGGCTGAAGAATATGCGACGTATGGGCAGGAAGCACAAACAAATGGATGTTCCTGTCCTTGGCCCAACGAATCATCTCAGGCGACGTATGTGTGGTGTGGCCGTCAAAAATCAGCAGCACGGGCTGGCTAATGTCGGAGCGGTTGACATACTTCAGGAAATGGGTCTCCATAAACGCCTTGAAGACGTCTGCGTTGGACCAACCAGTCTCCGACACCGTTGCCATAGATCCGGCTGTTGTACCTTTCATGACGTCCTCGTTCATTCTTTTGCCTATGTAATGGTCATTTATGTAATTTATTTTAGAGCTGATGTGTGTTAAATTACTATAATTAATTTTTTTTTATTCATCAAGAAATTTCTGATTAAAAAACTACCACATTTAAATTTATGTTCTTGTTTAAATAATTTACTAACTATATTGCCATAATAGTTTAGGCTAATGACGGGACATACGCAGTTATTTAGTGGTGAATGTGAAAATAAAGCTATTAAATTCAGAATGAATAAAAGAACTTTTAAAAACTGACTTTATGCGTTAATTACGCTACACTATATCTTTGTTTTTAAAAGTCACCTTTAACTATGTTCACCTTTAAAGACAAAGAAAGGGGGCATGTGGTTCCCGGCAGCGTTGGCACACGCTATGAGCGTGGTTGTTGCAGAACGCGGGGACGTCACTGACTGTGGCTTCTCTTTTGTGGGGGCAATTATGTTCGGGGGGCGATGTTCAGGACTTATCCCGGTCTCGTCCATGTTGTATATATGCTGAGGACGGCCATGCAATCCCAAGTCTGCAAGTGTCTTCTCAAGGTTGCTGTAGAAGTACTCTACAGACTCTGGGGTCTAGTTCCGGGCTCTGTTGCTATCTAAAGCTGACGGCTTTTTAGACACTACCCTAGAAAGCCACCTCTGCAAAAAGCCATACAGCCAGCAAATTCTTAAAGGCTTGTCTACTGGTCGTCTCCCAAATCTGAAGGCCATCTCACCGGTGTACATCTGTAGGGCTGCATTAGAAACGCCGTACCCCAATCTAGCCATCACCTCAGTGAACTCTACGAGGCCTAATTCTTCTTCTTCCGTGAAGATGGTTTCTCTACCAAAGTCATAAGGATCGATCTTGCCACTGATCCTGTCTCGGAGCGTCTGGTATGGAATACCGTACTCCAAAGCCGTCTTGCGTATGGATTTCTTGTTACATCGTACCTCTGAGACAGCCTTCAACATAGTTTCTGCCGAATACTGTCTGTACCTGCTATGGTACTTTGATGGATTTGCCTAACAGAGAATGGGGGAAAATAATTAAATGACTGACGTAAATTGGATTTTAATAGGTAACGTCAATACTAACAAAACGGACATAAAATCCCGTATACGGGCCTCAAATCAACTAAGCGCTTCCGTAATAGTGAAGTGAAAAAGTCACGTGACACAACAGAAAACATAGAAACGGTGAAAAGCAACCTCAAATAAGAATATTTTGACCAATATTTACAGAAAATCTAAGGCAATTTATGTTACGGTAAATGTTTTTGGTATATTCGTAACGGTTTGTACCTGTTTTTGTCGCATATTCTTCTTCTAATGACAGCGAGATGAATTATGTGCTAACTTGCTAAGAATTTGGACATGCGCGGATTCGCGGATTAAGTGTTTATTACGTCATAAGCAAGTGGCCGAATAGACAGCGGTGGCCGAATACATAGGAAAGAAGGGTTTTCCATTAACATTTAATGGCATAATTATGTTCGTATTTAAGAAATACAAAGTAAAAGCCTCTGCCAAACTTGCTTATCAAAACGAATACTCTTATAATATGTATGTGAGTTTTTAACGTTATTTTATTAAGAAATTACAATTTGAAATTGCTGCCACTTGAATATAATGCCTGACAAAATTACTTCCGGGTCAAACTCTGCTGATAATTTTTACAAGGAAAAGGCAAATCAATCGATAGATAAACAATGACAACAACAGAAAATGCTATACGTACCTGCTGAAATTGGTTTTCCATGTATAAAGTCCAACATTACATCTTTAATGTTAAAATTAACCGAAAAAACAAGGACATTTCCGATATCAAAACGACATTGTTTCCACGAAATGGCGACCAGCGACACCTTCCGCTCGGGGGAAATTACCCTAATAAACTGGTTACAAAACAGTAACATTTATTGATTTCACAATATTTAAGGGCTATAGAGATTAAGTTTGTTACTTATTACATTTTCTATCGAAATTACTGCATATTAATGACATGCACGCTTAATTAAACAATGAAATGATTGGAGCAAATCGTGTAGAAATTTTAATCTCGTTTTTTTTGATAACGTCGTTACCGTCACAGGACTCATTTTCGCTGACCGCGTCACATATCGAAGTAATAATGCGCCTTACCACACATATAGTGCCTGGTTACGTAGTTGGTTTGTTGTTGATTTATCAAGAAACCTGGATAATACATCGGACGTATTGATTAGAATATATCGTCATTTATTTACGTATTTTATAACAGAAAGCCGGAGTCAATATATCATGTACAAAATGTCAACAAAATATCCAATAACTCCTCCGGATCAAGTAAGACTGTTCGTGATCACGTGTGGAAAATCTGACAGCAATACTAAATATGAATATCACGGTGATGGCGAGAATGAAGCTGCATTGTTCCATCAGCCATCCATTACTGGCATGTGACTAACCGAAATCTGAATGAGTTAAACTCACAGTTTCCATCTACTGCATTTAGCTTAAAACGTTTGAAATTTGATGTTGTCTTGTGTTGTCGGGAAACATTAGCACCCTGAGGAAACCGGCCGGTGAGGTATGGTAACGGACCATCTGTGTGCTACGCGAGAGAGTCACCCACCAGTCTATGAGGAGTTCTGTATCTCACTTACATTTCAGTTAACCGCCTCCTGCTGGCCGGTTATAGACAAGACCTGCAGCTGGGGACCTTCCAGCGAGGTAGTGTGCCGGTACAGACTACCTTATAATAATAATAATAATAATAATAATAATAATAATAATAATAATAATGATAATAATAATGATAATAATCATAATAATAATAATAATAATCATCATCATCATCATAATCATCATCATCATCATAATGATGATTATGATGATGATGATGACAGAGGTTTACAATTGTCAAAAAAAATAAATAATAATAATTGCGTCACACCTGTTTGGCATTATCATGCAAAAATTGCATAGGAACTTTTGAGTTATAGTAATCAAGATTTTTTTCTTAATTCCAAGGTAAATTAATACATACGATTATGCTATTATAATTATGTATATGTATCTTTGAAGTAATTTGTCGTGGATTCGTTGGCAAAATAAAAACATTTGTGCATAGCCGACCGTAAACGTGTGATACATACAGTAGCTCATTCACATGTGATTGGTCCAAATTGAAAAGTGCAAAAGATTTTATGTATTTGGATTAAATGTGGTATTTTACGTTGTCACATGGAAGGCCGGTGCGCCATGCTTTTTGCTAATTGCTAATTTCTATTTGCCAAATGCCAATTGCTAAATGATAACTTATACTAGTAATTGCCAAACTAACAACATAAGTTGTCGTTTTGCTGGTTGCCAATTGCTATTTGCCAAATCACAATTGCTAAATGATAACTAATAATTGCTAAACAAACAACATAAGTTGTATTTTTGCTAATTGCCAATTGTTATTTCTCAAATGCCAATTGCTATTTACATAATGCCAATTGCTAAATGATTACTAAAACAAACAAACGTCAGAAGTTGTCTTTTTGATATTAAAATTAACCGCAACGTTTTAAAACGTTCTAAAGATGACGTTCAAACTGGTTTATTTAGAATTATGTTACCTATTTTTATTTGTAGTTCATATACCGGTTAATGTAAATGTTGTTGGTTTGTCCTTAATGGAACAACGTTTTTCATTTAAAGTTATCCTGTATAGTGTGTTTGTTATATTTCATCACCGTGAAAGTATATATTTCAATGCAATTTTAACGTTCTGCGATTTATAAACATGATCTATCTAAAAAAAAAAAAAAGGAATGGTTTGATCCACTTAAAATACTTTTTTTATTTTCCTAAAACATTTTCTAAATCATTTCTATTGATATCAGTATTAAGTGGACTAAAATTGCTTATTTTAAGATGTAACAAAAAGGAAAGGTCAGTTAGTGATCATGCTTTTATGTAGATTCTGAGGTCACAAGCTCGATGACGTCAGCATGTCGGAAGTGCATGGTGGCGGGAAACTTCGAGTGCGTGCGCACCATGTGTCGACTCCACGCGGCGGTCACTGCCTACCGCTCCAAGAGTAGCGACGTGGAGCAAAAATGTGAGTACAGTTTCTCCGTGCTCTTTCCCTAGTAGCAAACTCAGGTTAATAAAATTTGAAGCGGTGATTTTTGGATTACTATTCCTAAAATGGGGCTAGAGATTCGAAATGACCAATGCATATTTTGTTGCCATTGCAGCTGCCTTTGCCACAGGTATCGCCCAACATGGGGACATTCTGTGCTCGCTTTGTAAACACACACGTGACGTCATGTGCACTATGAAACTGTGCGTAGACCCCGAGCGCGGACAAAACATCATCGACAGCGGCGTGCAGTGCTTTTCTGGATTCTGTCGTTGGGAAAAGGAGTCCGTGTCCACCGCTGGCTTTAACAATCATTACCACGCCTGGTGGCAGCCACAGAACCTGTTCTACTTCTTTGATTATGTATCCAAGGAGATTGCAACTGCCTACAACGATCTTATATCAGGAACGTCCAGGGCAGTCAATGGGTTAGGCTAAACACACACAATGTCCTGTAAGACATTGAGGAGATACACGGTTGTCGTATTAAACACTTTTGAATAATAATCATTAATACGCGTATGCATTCTTGTTTTACTCGTGATCATAGAAAATAACACTCGTGAAATAAAATACGATCTTACACCGAAATCAACAAATATCATCTATTTCTTCTACATGTATGTTGATACCCTGTATAAAAGTACATGTCAAATCGTCTTTTCAGTTCGTCAAAATTCTAGGGCCTCTTCTTTTTCTTTTTTATATAAATGATATTCCGTTCTTTCTTCGCGACTCTACAATAGATCTGTATGCAGATGATTCAACTCTTCATGCTACTGGGAGTAATATTTTCGATATACAACAATCTCTTCAACAACATGTCCATTCATCCTCAAAAAAGTAAATGTATGGTGCTGTTGAAACCTCACATGGCAGCAAATCTACCTTCCTTAACTTTGTCAGTTGACAACCATACCCTCGAACAAGTGTCTACATTCTATTTGTTAGGGATAACAATGGACAAACATTTAAAATGGGATGCTCAAATTCAAAATGTATGCAATAAAATAAATTCGAAGCTGACACTCCTTAAAATAATTAATTATTATCTTAATCTTGACTCAATAAAAATGTTGTATACTTCTTACATTCAACCTGTGATGGACTACTGCTGTATAGTGTAGTGTAATGGCCCGAAAAGTAAACTTTCGCAACTGCAGACACTTCAGAAGAGAGCTGCAAAGATTATTCTCTTCAAACCAACACGTACTCCTGCTCCTTTATTCAAAGAGTTGTGTTGGTTAACCTTTGATAACAGATGCAAGTATCTCACAGGCACCATTATACATAAGTTTCTTCTTCATAATACTCCGTCTTACTTTTACGAGATTTTCAGCTTTGCAAACAATATCACCTATGCACTTAGATCCTTCACTCGTTGAGATTTATCATCATTTACTAGTACATTCCAATCAGAGTATGAAATCAGAACGTTTTCTTATTTTTCAAGACAAGTGTGGAATTCTATTCCTATTTATTTACGAAGTACAACAAATGTGAATACTTTTAAATATAGATATAAGAAATACCTTTATGATCTTCAGTAACGCTTTATGTATGATTCTGATTCTTGACATACTTTATTTTGCTGTTTGTGACTTGTCTGTGTGATTTTTTTAATAGTTCTTTATTTCTTCTTTATTTATTTATAACTTATAACGAATGTGGTTTTGTAACTGAGTGTTCATGAGGTTTATTTTAGAAGACCACATTGTAAAAAAGTTATGTTCTAGCTTAATGTGAATTCTTCTTGAAATAAAGTTATCATTATTATTATTATTATCAACTGTTCCTGTATCAATTCAACTGCTCCTGTATGGGATCTAAGCATTGTGATTGGCTAAAACAAGTGCCTGTATGAAATGTCAATGCCTGTATGAGACCACTTGTTTAATAACATTATATTATGAAATATCTCTGAAACACTATTTTGCTGTACCAGTATTATACAGATTATATACATAACCAAATGACAGAATGGCTTTAAGTATGTACGGGTTTTCTTGATTTGACACCAATAAGGATAAAATAATGTGTGAGTTTTTGTGGTTGTGTTTTAGCTTGACTACAATTTGTAATTTAATAGAATACAAAAATCAACAACAAGTAATGTGCTTTACAAATCGAAATGAGCGGAAGTTACCTAATGGTTAAACATGCATTTCATTACTTAAACAAATTTATTTATCAACATATCATTGTTATTCTAGATATGAACTCTTTTAGTAAGCTTATACGACTTGATATTTCCCCCCGCGTACTGACAATGTTCCGTTATACTTTTCTAGCGATATTCCCAACGGTTTAACCATTGACATGCTGTGAGTTATCATCAAATACATGTATAACAAACATGTGTAGATAGGTTTTTAAAACATATTTGCACAAAATATTATAAAAAGTATCTGAACCACACATATCGTCAACGAGAAATACTACTACATGTATTTTAAACGTTAAAGAACTCGTGTCAATTCATAGAAATACTTACAAATGTGGTCGTATACCGCCCCCCCTGGTTGCGTGATGATATAAACCATAATTCTAGAGCCAAACGGACTACAAATAAATAGAAAATCTAAACTGAAAAAAAACTTACGTTATTTGACCTAATGACGTAGTTTTTCAACCCACTTGCCCGTTATCACTTGGTCAAGGTTCTTGCTGTTAATGTCTTTGCTGTATTCAGGAAAACGTGTGTGTAACAGCCTACAGTATGACCGTTTAACTCAGTACGATTCAGGATTAGTGCAAAGCCATGCAGAAAAGGTCGTTGATTAATTCTTACTTATAAGCTAAAGTGATTAAACAATAACTTAGGCCTAAATTAAAAAATCTGTTGCTTGCCCTTTACCGACCCGAAATTTAAGAGGTGGGTCGGTAGGTAGGAAAAATATTTTATTTTATTCCGAGAATTTAATCTTTCTTATAACTAAAAATCGTCATTTAGCAATACATTATAATTGTATCTTTGTTTGAAAATCACAATTACTTTCTTCATCTTGATTGAAACAACCAAGATTATACACGGTAAAACTGGTTTTAATAATAGACATAAATAGAATACGCAGTGCTTTAAAACAATTTGTGAAGTACATGTATTCTATTTAATACCAATGTCTGAATTGACTAGACACACATATTAATTAATACAGCATAGATACATGTAAATACTGTCTGACAAGAAAACATGTGTATTATTATCAATGGCTGAACTGATTAGACAGTCCCAATCATATTAATACGGTACAAATACATTCTGGTTGACTAGACAACTGTCAAATCAGTAAATGGAAAATTAAAAATAATTTGATTAAAATGTCACAAATAAGAAAATCAGAAATGTTGTTAATTCGGATGCATCTGTCCTCTCAAATATAAACTGTGTTTTTGTTAACGACAATTTAACAAATAACACTTACTGATAGAAGAATTATTCCTTAACAAAGCCAGTATTGACATACACTTTTTTGTTAATATCAGGGTAAAACTTTTATGCACTGCCACTTGTTGATTTGCTAATTGAAATCGAAACTTTGTCGGTAATTTTCTTGTTCTCGTCTACCACGCACAATGTATTATACAATACATCCAAATTTTTACTTCTTTCAACTTCATGAATTTTGTATTTATTGATTGATTTCAACAAACACGCTGAAGGTTAGAAACAGGTAAATCAAATCTCCACATGGTCCCATTGTAAAACAGCAAAATCTCCTGGCATCACTTTTCTTCGATTCAGATATTGTGAGTCTGATCTCTTTGGAAAGATGGTTCTCTCTGCTTTCAAAATTTAAAATAAACAAGAGCTGTTACAGGACAGCACGCTCGACTATTCGACGTATTTCAGTTGGTACATATTTTGGATAGTGGAAGGAGCATAAATTTGTTAAAATACACAACTTTTAAGTGAAGCCTTTTAACATGTTTGGAACAAAAACTTCAACCAAAAATATATGTGAAAAAGGGGCATAACTCTGTCAAAATACAAAACAGCGTTATGGGTAATGTTGCCCCTGATACTATAGTTGATGACAAAGGTTAGTTCCAAGTTTTAGGTGAATAACTTATGTAGTTTTGAAGTTACCACACTTTTGAATATAAACTTTAAACAGAAAATCTAAGTGAAAAGGTGACATAACTCTGTCAAAATACAAAATAGAGTGATGGGTAATGTTGCTCCTAATACTAGAGTTGATGACAAAGGTTAGTTCCAAGTTTCAAGTGAAAAGCTTATGTAGTATAGAAGTTACAAATCTTTTGAATATAAACTTTAATCAGAAAAACTATTTGAAAAAGGGGCATTACTCTGTAAAAATACAAAATAGAGTTATGGGTAATGTTGCTCCTAATATTGGAGTTGATTGCTAAGGTTATTTCCAAGTTTCAAGTGAATAACTTATGTAGTTTTGAAGTTACACAACTTTTGAATATAAACTTCAACAAGAAAATCTAAGTGAAAAAGGGGCATAACTCTGTCAAAATACAAAACAGAGTTATGGGGAATGTTGACCCTGATACTGGATGACAAAGGTATATTCCAAGTTTCAAGTGAATAACTTAAGTAGTTTTGAAGGTACAAGACTTTTGAACAAAAACTTCAACCAATTCAGACGCCGACGCCGGGGGTAATAGGATAGCTCATCTATTCTTGGAATAGTCGAGCTAAAAAATATATGTTATGCTAAGAAAATTCATCTCACTTGATTGTAGTCGCCCGTAAGAAACAATCGCGATTTCGACAAAAGCAAATGCTGCCTATACATAAACTGCTAAATATTAACATTTCAAGTAATTCGGTGTCATGATACATCAAACTGCATAAAAGACATTTCGTTTTTACGAAATAAGTATTGAAACCAGTGTCCGGTATGCGAAATGTCTCTTTCTTTTGACAGAAGAAAAAACGAACTATTTTATATACGGACAACTTTCAAAGGATCACCCTACTAGTTACTAATAGATTAGAACTACTAGTTACTGGTATCTAACCTTAAAACAAATTGTAATTATGTACACAGATGATGACGTCATACGTCGACCGGTAAGTACACGACAAAACGTGAAATACACCATGTTTACTAGTATCCGGTCAATAGGCGCTTGTTTTCACACTCAAATGCATCATACTCGTTTGTTCAAGCGCCTTAATGATCAAAATTGCAGGTTATGAAAGTTGTGAGCGAAACAAAAATACAAAATTTAAAGCAAGACAAAAAACAAAATAAAAAAAATAATTACCGCAGATTTTGCAATATTTTTTTTGGAGTTTGCGGCTTTTTTGTGAGTCGGTCGATAAAGGGCAAACAAACTTAATTTTAATGTAGGCCTTGGATTATTAATCTTTATTTAAGAAATTAAATGCTGTGTTCTTTTTAGACTGTTGGCGGAAGCCAATGGTCTTTAGCAGAGCGATTTCGAGAGGTTTAATCGCGTGGCCTACTTTTTACTTTGAAGGCTACGAAGCACTAACAATCGATACCCCCAAAATAATACGCTCTATCGGCTATTTCTGCCCTTTCAGGATTAGTCGACACGTTGAATGATATGCATATTATTGCGTTTGCATTAAGTAGTTTGCATACAAACCTATATCTACTAAGATGTTGAAAGTAGGGAGTATAACAGTGCGTAGTTAGATTTGTCTTGTGTAAAAATGGCTTTGCAGAAATTCAATTTCATTCAAAGAAATGTGTCCTTTCTGTCAGAAAGTATTTGCACTCTATTTCTCTTAATTCTGGTGTCTTTCCTTTTCTTGCCAACAGTCTTTCTATGCTTTTTGATTTACATTTGTTTTATTTGAAAGCAGAAATTTCGGCAGCAAATTCAGCCGATTAATGGCCGTTCTTTAAGTATGAGGCACGATGTTCTGGTCGTCTACCAACGTTGACGGCACTCGGGTGAGCAACCCAGGGTCTCTTTGAACCTCATACTTGACCAAAATGGTACGAGACGACACGAAATGCGGAACGTTAACTTTTGGTTTGTGTATTATTATTATACAACAACAAAACGACACTGGTGTAATTATTACACAACTGTATAAATATGTGCGTGATTACAGGCGCGTAAAACATACTTAAATACAATAATTGGTCAACAAAATAATCAGACATTGTAACATACACCACAAAACATCAGGAAAAATTAAAACCATAAAAATATAACATCGACTTTGCTAAGCTAATATATAAAGAGCTTTGATACGTTATTAAACACGACACGTTATTACATCAAGTAACGATGGAAACAAAAATTAATTGAATCCCAAATATTAATTATGAAACGACAAACAATACAGCAGGTGAAAAGAAAGAGAATATTGATAAATATGATATGTTATAAGGTAAAATATTAGGCGACCGGGCATAGGTTTCTACACAGTTTTAGTATACGGACCAGTGTTGCCATCTGGCTACAGCAGAGGCGACTCATGTTTCACATGGACAGACAGTGCAAACACGACATGCATTTCCTGAGCCGGGGAACAGGGCTCACTGAAACAATGGACCAGGCTTTGAAAGTCATTCCGAGAAAAACGTACGCTTTAAACATGGACCTTGGTATACCTTGCTAATGTATTAATTTCCGTGTAGATTAATTACTGACGTGTATGACTTACTGCCTTTGGAAATCTGAAAAGCATCTTCTCCGAGAAGAAATGCGCATTTTACCAGCAAGAACATTGCAGTTTGCTGTTTACCCGATACCCGATTCATAAACATATATGTATTATTAGTGCAACGCAAGATGAGATGCTAATAAAATTTAATGTACATTTTAGCTCGAATCTAAAAACCTATAACAAACCCTTACCAGACACAAAATAAGACCCACTTCTCTATATCATTTAACACTATAAGTCCTTCAAAAGAGGACTAGTATTAGTGGAAATGAAAAGAATGTCCAATCGTTTCTGTGACATTTCAAAGACAATGAAAATATAAGTTAAATGCAAAATTCATGTCGCTTTCTAACAACACATTGCGCGTAGAATCGTTTGACCGAGTTTACAGTTACGCATGATGATCATTATGTTTGTGCGCCTGTATCGCATTCAGCCTGTCCTGGCGGTGGATGTAGCGGTGGGTGTCTTCCGGGCGTTGGAACGACTTCTTGTACAGTACGGCGTACGCGTACAGGAGTATGAACGTCTTCACGAACACGGAGATCGCCACGGCCATCATCACCACGCCGGAAATGGCGCACAGGCCACCGATGATTCTCCCGTACAGCGTTGTCGGTCTGACGTCACCATACCCGACGGTGGTAAGCGTATTAATTGCCCACCACCAGCCGACGGGTATGCTTTTAATCTCTGACTCGCTCTCGAAAAAGAAGACAAAGTTGGCGAATATTACGACTCCGTACAGAGGAGTAGAACCAGCAGGTCCTTGCACGAGACCCGCAGCGAGAACGAGAGAACCTTGAAACCCATCACGACACGAACTATGCGTAACAGTCGAACAACACGGATACATTGGAACAGGTCGAGCAAATCGAAATTTGAGAAGTAGTAACGTTCGTTTTTGCTCAGAAAGTACACGGTCATGTGCACATATGCAGACAATACAGTGAGTGCGTCTATCACGTTTATCGTAGACAGAAAATAGCGCTTCAGGCTGGGGCAGCATAGAATGCGCAATAGAAGTTCAGTGCTGAAGAATGCGAGAGCGATCGTGTCTAGATACACCAATGCCTGAATACGGACAGTCTTCTTCGCTATTCCTACTGTAGGGCACAGAACCTCAAAGATGTGTTCTATGAGTGTGCCGTCGGACACAGTGTCCTCATCATCGACTTTGAAGTCGAACACAGAGCGCAACGCCATCTTGGACGTGTTAGTTACGGTGTCGTTAGTGACGTTGTTCGTGTGGGAGACCGCCTTGACGACAATGTCGTTCTCAGCTATGTCCGTCTCGTTCTTCACCAGAACAGTTTCGTAGGCTACGATGACCTTGTTGTACACCTCGTCGGAGAGTGGCTGGCTGCAGGAGCTGTCGGCCTGGACCTGGGCGTAGACGGTGGTCATCTCCTTGCCCAGGTACTCCTCCAGCTCGCACTTGGTCAGGTTGCGGCGGAACGCGGGCAGGCTGCTCAGGGCCAGCGTCATCACGCTCATAATCACAATAATTGTACACAGTCAGAAATACACCTACAAACATAGACTGTGATGAAAGTATGCCTGCTGACAAAAGCTGGACATTTCAGTAGAAGTAGTAGTTGTTGTTGTCGTTGTACAAGTGATTGAAATTGTTAGGAAGTAGTAGCATTATTAGTAAAAATGTAAGTACTAGTGTTAGTGCGAGCGATAGTGTTGGTGATGGAGTTGGTAGCGTTAGTAATTGTACTGCTATTTGTAGTGATGGTGTTTTGGATTGTGGTGACTGAGATGATGTTTGTTGTGGTGGTGGTTGTAATGGTGGTGGTTAGTGGCTGTGACGGTGGTGGTAATGCTTATCGTGATGGTGGTGGTGGTTGTGATTGTTATGGTGATAGTGGTGATGCTGGTGCTGATGGCTGTGTGATTTTTGTGATTGTGATGGCGGTGATGATGCTGGTGATAGTGGTGGTGGTAGTAATCGTGGTGGTGGTAGTAATCGTGGTGGTGGTTGTGATGGTGAAGGTGGTTATCACGGTGGTGATGGTGGTGATGATGGTGATGCTGGTAAAGGTGTTGATGGTTGTGATGGTGCTGGTTATGGTGTTGGTGATGAAGGTGGTCATGATGATGGTGGTGACGATGGTGGTGATGATAGTGGTGATAATGGTGGTGATGATGGTGGTAATAATGGTGGTGATAATGATGGTGATGATGGTGGTGATTATCGTTGTGATAATGGTGGTGACGATGGTGGAAATGATGGTGGTGGTGGTGATGATGGTGGTGTTGATGGTGCTGGTTATGGTGGTAATGATCGTTATGATGATGGTGGTGAAGATCGTGGTTCTGATGGTGGTAATGATGGTGGTCATGATGGTGGTCATGATGGTGGTGATGATGGTCGTGATGATGGTGCTGGTTATGGTGGTAATGATCGTGGTGATGATGTTGGTGATGATGGTGGGTATGATGGTGGTGATGATGGTGGTGATAATGGTGGTAATGTTAGTGGTGATGATGGTGATGATGATGGTGGTGATTGTGGTGGAAGTGGTGATGGTGGTGGTGGTAATGGTGGTTGCGGTTGCGGTAGAGATGGTGGTGGTGTTGGTGGTGATGGTTATGGTGGTAATGATCGTGTTGATGGTGGTGGCGATGATCGTGGTTATGATGGTGGTTATGATGGTGGTGATGATTGTGGTGATGATAGTTGTGATGATGGTGTTATTGATGGTGGTGATGATGGTGGTGATGATGATGGTGGTGATGATAGTGGTAATGATAGTGGTGATACTGGTGGTGATGATGGTGGTTATGATGGTGGTAATAATGGTGGTGATGATGGTGGTGATGATCGTGGTGATGATGGTGGTGATGATGGTTGTGGTGATGATGGTGGTGATGATGGTTGTGGTGGTGGTTGTGATGGTGGTGATGATTTTGGTGATGATGGTGGTGATTATGGTGGTGATGATTGTTATGATGATGATGGTGATGATGATAGTGGTTATGATGGTGGTGATGATGGTGGTGATGATGGTGGTGATGATGGTGGTGATGATGGTGGTGATGATGGTTGTAATGATGGTGGTGATGATGGTGGTGATGATGGTGCTGGTTATGATGGTAATGATCGTGGTGATGATAGTGGGTATGATGGTGGTGATGATGCTGATGATGATGGTGGTGATGATGGTGGTGATGATTTTGGTGATGATTGTGGTGATGATGGTGGTGATGATGGTGGTGATTGTGGTGGAAGTGATCACGGTTGTGGTGGTTGCGGTTGCAGCAGAGATGGTGGTGGTGATGGTGGTGATGATGAACGTGGTGCATGTGGTGGAATTTCGTTAGCAGCAGCTGACACTGATATGTCAATTGCACAACAACTGCGCAGTAACACTGGTGCTAGAAAAATAGATGCTTACCATGGTATCGCTAGCGGTAAAAACATAGTTTAGTTTAATATTGAAATTATAGACATGAACATCATTCTCCGCGCAAATGGATGCTACGCAATAACATGTGAGAGGTCTTTATTTCAAGAATTCCATGCGAGATTCGTATGTAATAACCTACCAAAGGAATAATTATATCTGATGTAATATACATGTTTAAACAGATATTTTACGATTTATTGTAAGAAAATTATAACGTAAAACCATCCATGATGTCTACGGTGCCCCTAAAGTGACATTATATACTTTTATTTCTAAACATAATAATTTTTGTTTATTACGTAATAACGAAATGTAAATCGAAAAAACGCAACATTATTTCGTAATATTATTTCGTAAACAAAGTAATAATATTTCGTAAAAATGTAATATTATTTTGTAAAAACGTAATATTATTTCGAAAAAAACGTAACATTATTTCGTTTAAACGTAATGTTATTTCGTAAATACGAAATATATTTCGTAAACACGTAATACTTTTCGTAAAAACATAATACTATTTCGCAAAAAAACGTAATACTATTTCGTAATTACGAATTGTATTTCGTTCAGACGCAATAAAAATGTATAGAGATAATTATGATCAATTATTACGTTTAAACGAAATATTATAACGTTTAAACGCACTAACATGTCGTAATTACGAAATAGTATTACATTTATACGAGATATTATTGCGTTTTTGCGAAATACATTTCGTAATTACGAAATAAAAATACAAGCGTATCCTGTCATTTTAGGGGCACTGTATGATGTCAGTATATTTTTTAAATAATATTATAATAAATGTTGAGAATAACTTATGTTAAGAAATGCGTATTAAGAGAGAAAATTAAAACTAAAATAATACTTCATTGCGCAGCGAACTATTATGTACACGTATATACAGCGTCTAGGTCTAACAAACCCAAAACGGAAGTCACATCCTCAGGGTTACAGGGTGTCAGTTAGATAATAAGCACATATGGTTGAGTGCAGGATGCATATAATTTGGAAAATACAGTTAAAATGATAAGTTTGGGTCAAGATATATATATAAGCAATAAGAAAACAAGATTCTGTGTTTGATAAACACACATGCCCCCGGTTGGTGCTGGGTAGCCCATTTCGTAGTCCAAATTACGTCAATGTCAAAGTGTGGTTGGGTGATATGGGTGGATTGGAAACGGTCATAAGTAAAAACTGTGTAAATATCCAAGTGTTGTAGTAAGCGGTGTTGGTGCTAGATGAAACTGTAAAATCTAGTAAACCAAGAAATGGCACTTTTGAATTATTATAAGACCAAATTAGTTCAAGGTCAAGGTCAAAGTAAAGTTGGGTGATATGGGTGGATAGGGGATGGTCATAAGCAACAAGTGTGTAAGTATCCAAGTGTTGTAGCAGCGGTGTTCGTGCTAGACGAAATGGTAAAATCTAGTAAGTGCAAATTACGTCAAGGTCAAGGTCAAAGTAACGTTGGGTGATATGGATGGTAATAAGCAACACGTGTGTAAGTATCCAAGTGTTGTAGCAAGCTGTGTTGGTGCTAGACAAAATGGTAAAATCTAGTTAACCAAGAAACAGCCCATTTGAATTATTCTACGTGCAAATTATTTCAAGGTCAATATCAAATTAAGGTTGGGTGATATGGGTGAAGTGGGAACGGTCATAAGTAACAACTGTATAAATATCTAAGTGTTGTAGTAAGCGGTGTTGGTGCTAGACGAAACGGTAAAATCTAGTCAACCAAGAAATGGCACTTTTAAATTATTATAAGTCCAAATTAGTTCAAGGTCAAAGTCAAAGTAAGGCTGGGTGATATGGGTGGATTGGGAATAGTCATAAGCAACAACAGTGTAAGTATCAAAGTGTTGTAATAAGCGGTGTTGGTGCTAGACGAAACGGTAAAATCTACTTAACCTTGTCACGGACGGAAGGACGGACAGGACGATCACTATATGCCTCCTGCATCAAGATCCGGGGGCATAAAAAGCCTGTTTTTGTGGACTACTTTGTATAGTGGTTCCCAGCTTAATAACTTTTGACCCATGTATTCATGCGCAAAATTGCAGCCTCCATGCCTGTGAAAACCGGTGTGTTGTTTCTGTGGTAAATATTTTGAGTTACAACGTATATAATTTTTTGACATGTTTTTTCAAAGGTTATGGCCTTATCTTTCCAACAATGATTGGTAATATTTTGGAAAGTAGCTTGGTCATGGTGAAAATTGAGATTAAACACTGAATATTTTATATGTAGCAAAGAAGGGATTTATTTGCGCATGCGCAACCTCTAAACGAGTCAGATCAAGTGTTGGGGCATGCGCATTTCTTATTTTCGTGTTCAAAACCGAATGTAGCCGAAGCTGTTGGATAAACGGTCTGTATCGACAGAAAATATATTATATTTGCAGTGTTCGACAAAAAAAAGTGTTTTTCTCGATGCTGTCATTTTTATGCATTATAAAACGGTTTTTAGACTGTCAGCAAATCGAAACCTAAATAGGTCCTTCTTTAAAACTGTTTTAATACATATTCAGTATTTAACAAAATGTATGTCATGTGTGTTATAATGTGTATATCATGTGATTTATTACAATTACAGTTTCTAAAAAAGTCAAATTATTAACAATGTTACGTCAAGCTAATGACACGTATATTTTCGCTATTTACTTGTATGTCACCTAAATATTCAACTGGGTAAATTAGGCCCCTAAAATATAGTCCCGTTTCTGGTCTCCCGACCGACCCTTTACTTTTGCTGCCGACCCTACATATTTTTGGTCCAAAAATAATTTCTTTATTTCCGCCGATAAATATTCTTATTCATTTTACCAAACAAGATTTTAATTGGCTATCGCGTTTCATAAACCTGATAATGATTCACTGTTGCACATGGCACATATTTTACCAAATTTAGTCCATGTTTTTTATTGTTATTTTGTGGAATATTGAACTAAATTTACTTTCATAACAAACGTAATCAATGTATATTCAGATACGCATTCATACATTGTGCGCAAAACACATATTAATCCAAATTGAATGCAAATATTCATGTTACTATTCAATAAATTGTATGCCGTAACACAATCACAATCTTCATGTTAATTCCAATACATGTATATTTCGTCACTCCCTGTTTGCATTGTTCAGGTAGAATAGTATTGATTGATGCTTTTTTCACTGACCACGTGTTAATCGTGTTACACGCTAGACAATGGCCTCAGCTCAGCAGTCAAATCAAAGACTTTTTGAAGTCAAACCGACACCGTTGCTATGGCTGTTGCTAACGGCTTGCAGATTTTAAAAGACCTGGATAATTGATGACGTTGCGCTTTCACTCTTCTCAGTTGTAACAGGTGTTATTATCAATTACTGTGATTTTAACGGATTTTATTGTTTGTTCAAATTAGAAATATGATTGCAAGGTAATCAGGATGCAATGTTTCGTTAATAAAAAATAATGATTTAAATATTAAATACAATATCACTAATATTTTCAAAAAAAACCTGAACAAACTGTTACCTTGTACAACGCGCACCGAATTTTCATAGCCGAATTTTAGGGTAAAAATGTGCGCGTAATACATGGAGTACCATTATACAAGGTACTCATCTGAATACAAACATATATGGAACACACACACCATTCTCTCATCATAATATATATATATATATATAATTTTAAAAAATCCCTACCTACCGCCCCTATTTTTGGGGGGCATGAGACCAGAAACGGAACTAATATTTTTTTTGGCCTTAAGTTAATTAAGACCACTAAATATATCCGCTACATCGGTTATTTTTTACTCGTTGCAAAAGTGTTGTTTCTTATTACAGATTCTAATTCTGAATATTTTGACAACAAATTACTGCAATGTATTAATTTTAAACTGCAGTATGGAACATCGGGAGCACTCATCTTATAACCTTCTTTTGACTCAGTAGGCTACGAATCACTAACAATCCATGCTGCAAACAACCACGCTTCATCGGTTATTCTGCATGACTTGTTAACTGGTATGTTTATAATTCCGTTTGCATAAGATAATTAGCTTGAAAAATATTATTTTGTCACTTACACATTAGTTTGTATTATGATGTCCTATACTATTACATAAGAAGCCATATTATCAAGTTTAAATGTGGGAAATTGAACTTTATTCAAACAAATGTTTCCTTTTTAGCAAAAATGCAATCACAATTCACATGCTTTTAGTTTCTTTGTCACCAACAGTCTTTCTACGCTGTCAGCGTTTTGATTTTTAGTGGGAAAAGAAAGGGACCTGAAATAAATTTATAACAAGTGCTGTCACTATCAGGTGACATGTTTGGCCCCGAAGGCGCTTTCAGTAATGCCACATTGACACCAAAATGAATCTTTGTAAATAAAAGTGAAAGAAAAATGTAAACTTTATTACATCAGTCACTTTATTGACTGCTCTGGAAAAACTTACGAAAGACTAACCAAAATTTCTAAGTTAGAAAAGGGGCATAAATTTGCCAAAATACAAAATAAAGTTATAAATGTCTGCTTTTCCTGGTGGAGACTTTGAGAGTAAAGAAGTATTTTAAGTTTCAAGTAAATACTTTTGGTAGTATTCAAGTTATTGGCTTGAAGAAAAACGTAAACCAAATTTTTTAAGTTAAAAAAGGGCATAAATCTGTCAAAATACAAAACCAAGTTATGAGGGTTTGCTTTCCTTGGTGGGGAATATGTATTTGAAGTTTCAAGTAAATACCTTTGATAGTATTCATTCTATTGGACTGTAAGAAAAACTTTATCCAAAATTTATAAGTTAAACAAGAGGGCCATAAGGCCCTAGGTCGCTCACCGGAGGGGCTAAGGAACTACTGTTCGGAGCAAGTTTCATGAAGATTCGGCTAAAAATGTGGCCTCTAGAGTTTTCACAAGCTATTTTTTCAATTTGGCCTGGTGACCTAGTTTTTAACCCTATGTGACCTGGTTTTGAACGTGTCTCAGATATCATTTGAACAAATGTTCTGAGCAAGTTTTATGATGATTGGGCTATAAATGTGGCATCTAGAGTATTCACAAGCTTTTTTTTTAAATTTGTCCTGGTGACCTAGTTTTTGACCCAACATCAGCTAGTTTCGAACTCGCCCGAGATATCATTGAAATAAATGTTCTCAGCAAATTTCAAGCATACGGAGCAAACAATGTGACTTCCAGAGTATTCACAAGCTTTTTCTTCAATTTGCCTATTGACCTAGTTTTTGATCCCACATGTTTTGAACTCGTCTGAGATATCATTGGGACAAATTTTCTGAGCAAGTTTCGTAATGATTAGGCTATAAATCTGGCCTCTAGAGTGTTCACAAGCTTTTTCTTCAATTTGGCCTGGTGACCTAGTTTTTGATCCCACGTGACCCAGTTTTGAACTCCTTCTAGATATTATTGAAACAAATGTTCTGAGTGAGTTTCAAGAAGATTGGATAAGAAATATTACTTCAAGAGTGTTCACACGCTTTTTATTCAATTTCACCTAGTGACCTACTTTTTGACCCCACATAACCCAGTTTCAAAATCGTCTGAGATATCATTATAACAAATGTTCTACGCAAGTTTCATGAAGAGTGGGCAATAAATGTGGCCTCTAGAGTGTTCACAAGCTTTTTAAAGTTTTTAATACAGCCATATAAAGAAAACTGCCCCCCCCGGCGGCCATGTTTTCAATGGAGCGGAACCATTTTCGAACTCAGCTGAGATATCATAACAACAAATGTTCTGAGCTAGTCTCGTGTTGATTGGGCAAAAAATGCGACGCCTAGAGTGTTCACAAGCTTTTTCTATAGCCATATGAGGAAAAATGCCCCGCCCCCTGGCGGCCATGTTTTTCAACGGAACGGAACCATTTTCGAACTCAGCCGAAATATCATAAGAACAAATGTTCCGAGCAAGTGTCATGCTGATTGGGTAAAAAATGTGACTTCTAGAGTTCTCATAAGCTTTTTCTTCAATCTGACCTAGTGACCTAGTTTTTGACCCCACATGACCCTGTATCCAACTCGTCCGAGATATTATTGGGACAAATGTTATGAGCAAGTATCATGAAGATTTGGCAACAAATGTAGCCTCTAAAGTGTTAACAGTGTAAATGTTGACGACGAACGATTCACGACGCACGACGCACGACGGCCGACGGACAAAAGGCGATCAAAAAAGCTCACCATGAGCACGTTGTGCTCAGGTGAGCTAAAAAGGGGCATAAATCTGTCAAAACTCAAAACAGAGTTATGGAGGTTGCTTCCCCTTATGGAGACGTTGATAGTAAGTATGTATTTCCAGTTTCAAGCAAATACATTGGATAGTATTCAAGATATTGAACTTCATAAAAAACTTTAACCTTAGTCGGACGGACTGACCGTCCGGACGGACAGACGGACGGAAGGTTCGATTTTAATATAAATAAATAATAAGATAAAAATCAGACAGTCCTTCTTTAACTTTTCAGTGACAATTTCTTATATTGCTATCTATTATCACACGATTAATATTCTTTACATTACATATTACGTAACTGGTGATTACATGAACACAGTATGTCTCATAATTAAACCGGGTAAGGTATATTTACGCCGAGTATAATCACACTGTATAACGATGTTGACCACTGTAACCGGTCTAATGTCGTTATGGTTACAGGATTATAGAAGCACTGCATTACACCCTGTACACGTAAACCGTCATGCACATGCTTACATCAGCGCTGCACCCAGAACAGTGAATTATTATTTGGATGAAGTCATTTACTTCTTGACTTATGTTCAACTACGTAAGAGTACTATGGACAAACCAGTGTAGTTTTAACTGAATAACTCATATCCGATTGCTTGTTATAAAGATAAAAGCACTAGCAAGCAATAACTTTACTAATGGTTAATATACAGTAATTATATTTCAAATGAGACCAAATTAAGCTGTAGATAGGCACCCTACGTATTGTATATAAATATACATACATGTACGTATCGTTTTTAGGATTATTTCGTGCATGTACCTTTCCGTAAAACAATATTATAGTAATGTGAGCGATTCGATACAATGTCGTCTGTATAATCCCGCTATTTCAACACGGTGTGGGGTGAGGGGGGGGGGCGTAAAACGTATCCACACCTGATGACAGAATTCAAATAACGCTGTACACCACATACACTTGCATTATAAAATGAACACATCCAACATGTTTATCACAACAGTTTCCACACACCATCACTGTGTAAGCTGCTAGGTTAAGTGACAGAGCTTTGGAAATTCGCAGCTACAACCACTTGCAACGACAGAAAGAAAAGAATGTGCTGTTAGACCATATACAGCTTACGCCGAATACAGCTTACGCGTGAGCTGTATGCGTTGACTTTAAAACCGTATGCAGCTTACACCGAATACAGCTCACCGTAAGCTGGTGTTTCTGGTCCGATCTTGCTTATATTCGACTTCACCTTTAATCTTATGGTCGTTGACAAACTGTGCAAGATTGGTGAAGATTGGATGTCCATTTTTGTATATTTTTTTAATAAACAAAAGGCAATAACTCTGGTGTTTGAAACACGATCTTGCCCATTTTATGCCCTCTGCTGAGATCTGATGGTCATACACAAACTGTAAAAGTTTGGTTAAGACTGGATGGAAAATAAAGTCTAAACGTTGGAAAAGGGCATTTTTGCACTTTGTTTGCATGGAAAAAGGGCAATAACTTTGGTGTTACTGGTGTGATATGACCCAATAACAATCCCATCCGAGATTTTATGGTCATACACAAACTGTGACCGTTAGGTCAAGATTGAATAACAAATGTAGTCGTTATCGCGATAACGGTCCAAATTGTTGACGGCATTCGGACGACGGACGATCGACGACGGACGACGCCAGAGAGGTCCCCTATACCAATAGCTCACCAAGCACTTCGTGCTCAGGTGAGCTAATAAAACGCAACCGCAATTCAAATATAAAATAACATGCACAGTAAGTTTTTAGATATAAATTCCCCGTTGATTGACATTCTCGGGTTTATGATTCTCCAGACGCTAATTGATGAATGTATATGTGCACAGCTATACCGCGCGCTATTTGTAGAATGATGAACCCCTTCCGTTGTAGTGTATTGAATACGCTAGAAAAGACCATTTTATACCGATCTCCGCCGAATATCTACATATGGCTCCTAAACGTTTCAGAGTACATATATCGGTCAACCAATGGAATTATTATAATTGCTATTTATAGAGCGTGCCTCTGATGTAGGCTAAACAAAATAATGATTTCATTATGTAAATAGTTATTACATTCTGTTAATGACAAACACTGAGTAAAATTGTTCATAATTGTGTTCAGTTCTAAAGTGTATGTCGATGATATGTTTACAAAAATATGCAACAGTTATTGGTGGACATCAAACCATTGTTGTAAGTCTGCATTCCCTAAACTTACAAAATGTGCCCAATTCTATTGGCATTCAGTTTTCCCGCTGCATAAAATTATCGCAATAAATCTATGTCAAAAGTGATCTTAGACAGCTAAGCCGAAAAAAAATTTAATGATTTGTTTCTCAGGCAGCGCCGCAACGTTTTTTATGGCCCGCCACGAATTTAAATTAATGCCAAAATATTTTTTGTTATATATTATGGACGATCGCGCCCGGGTTTTAAAGGAGCAGTCCAGAAATATGATAATAAAAATAAAACTTTGCAGAAAGTGTTTCTAATGGGCATGTTACCGAACAAAATACAAAAACTACGCATTGAAATCTGTGAATTATTAACATTTTGGTAATTTGGTTTAGTCTACTTTCTGTATGCGATAAATGGTGATGACTCTGGAGTAAACAAGCATGTACATTATAGTATATTCCGTTCGTACAAAGTGCTTTTGAGAATTCCTTTCGTAAATAAGAAACAGATTTCGGACGAATAAACACCATAAAAGTTCACAATAACTATTACTAAAATTACGATGTATTGAATTAGATCCCATGGACAGCGGCTTAAAATTAAACGAATCCGCATTTTAACATAGCGAAAGAAGAGTAACCCAGTGGAGATTTCGGTATTTCCACTAACTTTCTTCCAGTCTTATTTATTTATATAAATCGGATATAATGTATACACACACTCTGAAATATTTGTAAATTTTGAAAAAAAGTCATATTCGATTGGGGATCTTTATAAATATCGTCTATTTGTTGATTTAAACGTTTGTTTCGTAGATGCTTTTGCTTGTGTGAAGGACATCTGTGTCAATATAAGTCCTATGGAAACAAACGAAAATGCCAGCTACGTTGACAAGTGTTGATTTTCAGTCCCAAAAATTATTGGTGATTTATTCCAAAAATAATTCCTATTTTGACAGTTATAAAAATTATGTAATACGAAAAGTTTAATTCTATAAATAGAAGTACTTCAATGCTAATGGTATATCAATTTGAAGGCACTTATGTTAATTATGAACATTCAAATTGATTGTTTTTTTACGTCAGCTTGCATAAATGACCGTTTGTGATTAATAAATCTATATTTAGAATTTTATAAAAAGGGATGCTTATGTCGTTATTAAAACTTAAAATTGTCTTTAATCTGTACTTATTTACTTGTTTTAATAAGCCTTTAATAGAAAAGAGTAGGAGAAAAAAAATACTTCAATAAAAAAAATTCCGCCCTCCATCCTGATTTTTTCGAAAAAGTGCCTGAGAAACAATTCATTATTTTTTTAGCCTACGTATACAGCTTACGTCAGCCGCATATGGCGAAAGCTGTATACGGTCTAACAATGTGTCAATTTATGTACAGCAAACAGCTTACACACTAATAATTGTAAGGTCTCATTTATAAGCATAATAACTTGTTATAAACTTTATAAAAGTATTTTTATTTTTTTGTCGAGGGAAAGACTTAATGAGCCAATCAAACTCACAACTCCGACAGATTCCCGCTCACCTCGGGATATTCAGCTTCCACTTTACATTGGCAAATCTGCAATTGCGATTTTGATTGGCTCATTAAGTCGTTCCCTCGACTAAAATATCTCGTTCCTACGACATAATATGTCGTTACCACGAGTTAATTATCTCGTTCCGACGAGTTATTTATGTCGTTCCCACGATAAAAGATCTCTTGTAACTTATTTAATTTACACTTGAGCATGGAAAACAAATAGCTAAATACTACTATATTCGTGCAATATTCCGCTATGTATAGAGGACACTTGACACGGATTACAGTTGGGGATGCACGCTTCTACAGCACGTGCGTTACCGTGGTGATCCAGCTTTTCTGGTTGAAGTCGAGCAACACCCAGAGCGTGCTGCGGAGGCCGGGCAGGCACACGTTGTCACGCTTGAGGCTCGGGTCCGGGAACAGGTGCGTGTGGAACTTGTCCAGGGTCTCCATGTCGTCTGCGTGAGACAGCAGCCTGCAACACAGGGCAGCGTTAGAACCTCAACAATAGGACATGTGTTCGATTTACAAACAATGATTTATATAGTAAGCGCTAATTTTTGTTGAATGCTGTATAAAGTAAATGCAATCGGTTTCCGGACAAAAGCCCCTTGCCCAAAAGCCCCTTGGTATAAAAATGCACACATGGACATAAGCCCCTTGGTATATTTGACAGAGTGGACATAAGCCCCTTGGTAGATTTAATAGGGTAGACAAAAGCCCCTTGGTAAATATGACAGAGTGGACAAAAGCCCCTTGATGAATTTAATGTTAATTATCACATTTTGCAAGGTTTTTCCTCTGTTTGTCAACAGTTAATTCCAATTAATATTTTGTTCATTTTGATGGAATGGAATTTCCTATTGAAATGCATACACACTATACAATATCAGAAAGGAGCTTTTGTCCACTAATTCA